>JAVGWX010000010.1:25441228-25682602 GCA_036924085.1 Ariolimax columbianus | reverse complement strand
TCAACAATCCCAGATATCTAATGTATGGACACCAAACAGATCAACAATCCAAGATATCTAATGTATGGACACCAACAGATCAACAATCCAAGATATCTAATGTATGGACACCAAACAGATCAACAATCCAAGATATCTAATGTATGGACACCAAACAGATCAACAATCCCAGATATCTAATGTATGGACACCAAACAGATCAACAATCCAAGATATCTAATGTATGGACACCAAACAGATCAACAATCCCAGATATCTAATGTATGGACACCAAACAGATCAACAATCCAAGATATCTAATGTATGGACACCAAAACAGATCAACAATCCAAGATATCTAATGTATGGACACCAAACAGATCAACAATCCCAGATATCTAATGTATGGACACCAAACAGATCAACAATCCAAGATATCTAATGTATGGACACCAAACAGATCAACAATCCAGATATCTAATGTATGGACACCAAACAGATCAACAATCCAAGATATCTAATGTATGGACACCAAACAGATCAACAATCCCAAGATATCTAATGTATGGACACCAAACAGATCAACAATCCCAGATATCTAATGTATGGACACCAAACAGATCAACAATCCCAGATATCTAATGTATGGACACCAAACAGATCAACAATCCCAGATATCTAATGTATGGACACCAAACAGATCAACAATCCAAGATATCTAATGTATGGACACCAAACAGATCAACAATCCAAGATATCTAATGTATGGACACCAAACAGATCAACAATCCCAGATATCTAATGTATGGACACCAAACAGATCAACAATCCAAGATATCTAATGTATGGACACCAAACAGATCAACAATCCCAGATATCTAATGTATGGACACCAAACAGATCAACAATCCAAGATATCTAATGTATGGACACCAAACAGATCAACAATCCAAGATATCTAATGTATGGACACCAAACAGATCAACAATCCCAGATATCTAATGTATGGACACCAAACAGATCAACAATCCCAGATATCTAATGTATGGACACCAAACAGATCAACAATCCCAGATATCTAATGTATGGACACCAAACAGATCAACAATCCAGATATCTAATGTATGGACACCAAACAGATCAACAATCCCAGATATCTAATGTATGGACACCAAACAGATCAACAATCCCAGATATCTAATGTATGGACACCAAACAGATCAACAATCCCAGATATCTAATGTATGGACACCAAACAGATCAACAATCCCAGATATCTAATGTATGGACACCAAACAGATCAACAATCCAAGATATCTAATGTATGGACACCAAACAGATCAACAATCCCAGATATCTAATGTATGGACACCAAACAGATCAACAATCCCAGATATCTAATGTATGGACACCAAACAGATCAACAATCCCAGATATCTAATGTATGGACACCAAACAGATCAACAATCCCAGATATCTAATGTATGGACACCAAACAGATCAACAATCCCAGATATCTAATGTATGGACACCAAACAGATCAACAATCCAAGATATCTAATGTATGGACACCAAACAGATCAACAATCCAAGATATCTAATGTATGGACACCAAACAGATCAACAATCCCAGATATCTAATGTATGGACACCAAACAGATCAACAATCCCAGATATCTAATGTATGGACACCAAACAGATCAACAATCCCAGATATCTAATGTATGGACACCAAACAGATCAACAATCCAAGATATCTAATGTATGGACACCAAACAGATCAACAATCCCAGATATCTAATGTATGGACACCAAACAGATCAACAATCCCAGATATCTAATGTATGGACACCAAACAGATCAACAATCCAAGATATCTAATGTATGGACACCAAACAGATCAACAATCCCAGATATCTAATGTATGGACACCAAACAGATCAACAATCCAAGATATCTAATGTATGGACACCAAACAGATCAACAATCCAAGATATCTAATGTATGGACACCAAACAGATCAACAATCCCAGATATCTAATGTATGGACACCAAACAGATCAACAATCCCAGATATCTAATGTATGGACACCAAACAGATCAACAATCCCAGATATCTAATGTATGGACACCAAACAGATCAACAATCCAAGATATCTAATGTATGGACACCAAACAGATCAACAATCCCAGATATCTAATGTATGGACACCAAACAGATCAACAATCCAAGATATCTAATGTATGGACACCAAACAGATCAACAATCCCAGATATCTAATGTATGGACACCAAACAGATCAACAATCCAGATATTCTAATGTATGGACACCAAACAGATCAACAATCCAAGATATCTAATGTATGGACACCAAACAGATCAACAATCCAAGATATCTAATGTATGGACACCAAACAGATCAACAATCCAGATATCTAATGTATGGACACCAAACAGATCAACAATCCCAGATATCTAATGTATGGACACCAAACAGATCAACAATCCCAGATATCTAATGTATGGACACCAAACAGATCAACAATCCCAGATATCTAATGTATGGACACCAAACAGATCAACAATCCCAGATATCTAATGTATGGACACCAAACAGATCAACAATCCAAGATATCTAATGTATGGACACCAAACAGATCAACAATCCCAGATATCTAATGTATGGACACCAAACAGATCAACAATCCAAGATATCTAATGTATGGACACCAAACAGATCAACAATCCCAGATATCTAATGTATGGACACCAAACAGATCAACAATCCAAGATATCTAATGTATGGACACCAAACAGATCAACAATCCAAGATATCTAATGTATGGACACCAAACAGATCAACAATCCCAGATATCTAATGTATGGACACCAACAGATCAACAATCCAGATATCTAATGTATGGACACCAAACAGATCAACAATCCCAGATATCTAATGTATGGACACCAAACAGATCAACAATCCCAGATATCTAATGTATGGACACAAACAGATCAACAATCCCAGATATCTAATGTATGGACACCAAACAGATCAACAATCCCAGATATCTAATGTATGGACACCAAACAGATCAACAATCCCAGATATCTAATGTATGGACACCAAACAGATCAACAATCCAAGATATCTAATGTATGGACACCAAACAGATCAACAATCCAAGATATCTAATGTATGGACACCAAACAGATCAACAATCCAAGATATCTAATGTATGGACACCAAACAGATCAACAATCCCAGATATCTAATGTATGGACACCAAACAGATCAACAATCCCAGATATCTAATGTATGGACACCAAACAGATCAACAATCCCAGATATCTAATGTATGGACACCAAACAGATCAACAATCCCAGATATCTAATGTATGGACACCAAACAGATCAACAATCCCAGATATCTAATGTATGGACACCAAACAGATCAACAATCCCAGATATCTAATGTATGGACACCAAACAGATCAACAATCCAAGATATCTAATGTATGGACACCAAACAGATCAACAATCCCAGATATCTAATGTATGGACACCAAACAGATCAACAATCCCAGATATCTAATGTATGGACACCAAACAGATCAACAATCCAAGATATCTAATGTATGGACACCAAACAGATCAACAATCCAAGATATCTAATGTATGGACACCAAACAGATCAACAATCCAAGATATCTAATGTATGGACACCAAACAGATCAACAATCCCAGATATCTAATGTATGGACACCAAACAGATCAACAATCCCAGATATCTAATGTATGGACACCAAACAGATCAACAATCCCAGATATCTAATGTATGGACACCAAACAGATCAACAATCCAAGATATCTAATGTATGGACACCAAACAGATCAACAATCCCAGATATCTAATGTATGGACACCAAACAGATCAACAATCCCAGATATCTAATGTATGGACACCAAACAGATCAACAATCCAAGATATCTAATGTATGGACACCAAACAGATCAACAATCCAGATATCTAATGTATGGACACCAAACAGATCAACAATCCAAGATATCTAATGTATGGACACCAAACAGATCAACAATCCCAGATATCTAATGTATGGACACCAAACAGATCAACAATCCCAGATATCTAATGTATGGACACCAAACAGATCAACAATCCCAGATATCTAATGTATGGACACCAACAGATCAACAATCCAGATATCTAATGTATGGACACCAAACAGATCAACAATCCCAGATATCTAATGTATGGACACCAAACAGATCAACAATCCCAGATATCTAATGTATGGACACCAAACAGATCAACAATCCAAGATATCTAATGTATGGACACCAAACAGATCAACAATCCCAGATATCTAATGTATGGACACCAAACAGATCAACAATCCAAGATATCTAATGTATGGACACCAAACAGATCAACAATCCCAGATATCTAATGTATGGACACCAACAGATCAACAATCCAAGATATCTAATGTATGGACACCAAACAGATCAACAATCCAAGATATCTAATGTATGGACACCAAACAGATCAACAATCCCAGATATCTAATGTATGGACACCAAACAGATCAACAATCCCAGATATCTAATGTATGGACACCAAACAGATCAACAATCCCAGATATCTAATGTATGGACACCAAACAGATCAACAATCCAAGATATCTAATGTATGGACACCAAACAGATCAACAATCCCAGATATCTAATGTATGGACACCAAACAGATCAACAATCCCAGATATCTAATGTATGGACACCAAACAGATCAACAATCCAAGATATCTAATGTATGGACACCAAACAGATCAACAATCCAAGATATCTAATGTATGGACACCAAACAGATCAACAATCCAAGATATCTAATGTATGGACACCAAACAGATCAACAATCCAAGATATCTAATGTATGGACACCAAACAGATCAACAATCCCAGATATCTAATGTATGGACACCAAACAGATCAACAATCCCAGATATCTAATGTATGGACACCAAACAGATCAACAATCCCAGATATCTAATGTATGGACACCAAACAGATCAACAATCCCAGATATCTAATGTATGGACACCAAACAGATCAACAATCCCAGATATCTAATGTATGGACACCAAACAGATCAACAATCCCAGATATCTAATGTATGGACACCAAACAGATCAACAATCCCAGATATCTAATGTATGGACACCAAACAGATCAACAATCCAAGATATCTAATGTATGGACACCAAACAGATCAACAATCCCAGATATCTAATGTATGGACACCAAACAGATCAACAATCCCAGATATCTAATGTATGGACACCAAACAGATCAACAATCCAAGATATCTAATGTATGGACACCAAACAGATCAACAATCCAAGATATCTAATGTATGGACACCAAACAGATCAACAATCCAAGATATCTAATGTATGGACACCAAACAGATCAACAATCCCAGATATCTAATGTATGGACACCAAACAGATCAACAATCCAAGATATCTAATGTATGGACACCAAACAGATCAACAATCCAAGATATCTAATGTATGGACACCAAACAGATCAACAATCCAAGATATCTAATGTATGGACACCAAACAGATCAACAATCCAAGATATCTAATGTATGGACACCAAACAGATCAACAATCCAAGATATCTAATGTATGGACACCAAACAGATCAACAATCCAAGATATCTAATGTATGGACACCAAACAGATCAACAATCCAAGATATCTAATGTATGGACACCAAACAGATCAACAATCCAAGATATCTAATGTATGGACACCAAACAGATCAACAATCCCAGATATCTAATGTATGGACACCAAACAGATCAACAATCCAAGCTATCTAATGTATGGACACCAAACAGATCAACAATCCCAGATATCTAATGTATGGACACCAAACAGATCAACAATCCCAGATATCTAATGTATGGACACCAAACAGATCAACAATCCAAGATATCTAATGTATGGACACCAAACAGATCAACAATCCCAGATATCTAATGTATGGACACCAAACAGATCAACAATCCAAGATATCTAATGTATGGACACCAAACAGATCAACAATCCCAGATATCTAATGTATGGACACCAAACAGATCAACAATCCAAGATATCTAATGTATGGACACCAAACAGATCAACAATCCAAGATATCTAATGTATGGACACCAAACAGATCAACAATCCCAGATATCTAATGTATGGACACCAAACAGATCAACAATCCCAGATATCTAATGTATGGACACCAAACAGATCAACAATCCCAGATATCTAATGTATGGACACCAAACAGATCAACAATCCAAGATATCTAATGTATGGACACCAAACAGATCAACAATCCCAGATATCTAATGTATGGACACCAAACAGATCAACAATCCCAGATATCTAATGTATGGACACCAAACAGATCAACAATCCCAGATATCTAATGTATGGACACCAAACAGATCAACAATCCAAGATATCTAATGTATGGACACCAAACAGATCAACAATCCAAGATATCTAATGTATGGACACCAAACAGATCAACAATCCAAGATATCTAATGTATGGACACCAAACAGATCAACAATCCCAGATATCTAATGTATGGACACCAAACAGATCAACAATCCCAGATATCTAATGTATGGACACCAAACAGATCAACAATCCCAGATATCTAATGTATGGACACCAAACAGATCAACAATCCCAGATATCTAATGTATGGACACCAAACAGATCAACAATCCCAGATATCTAATGTATGGACACCAAACAGATCAACAATCCCAGATATCTAATGTATGGACACCAAACAGATCAACAATCCAAGATATCTAATGTATGGACACCAAACAGATCAACAATCCCAGATATCTAATGTATGGACACCAAACAGATCAACAATCCCAGATATCTAATGTATGGACACCAAACAGATCAACAATCCAAGATATCTAATGTATGGACACCAAACAGATCAACAATCCAAGATATCTAATGTATGGACACCAAACAGATCAACAATCCAAGATATCTAATGTATGGACACCAAACAGATCAACAATCCCAGATATCTAATGTATGGACACCAAACAGATCAACAATCCCAGATATCTAATGTATGGACACCAAACAGATCAACAATCCCAGATATCTAATGTATGGACACCAAACAGATCAACAATCCAAGATATCTAATGTATGGACACCAAACAGATCAACAATCCCAGATATCTAATGTATGGACACCAAACAGATCAACAATCCCAGATATCTAATGTATGGACACCAAACAGATCAACAATCCAAGATATCTAATGTATGGACACCAAACAGATCAACAATCCAAGATATCTAATGTATGGACACCAAACAGATCAACAATCCAAGATATCTAATGTATGGACACCAAACAGATCAACAATCCCAGATATCTAATGTATGGACACCAAACAGATCAACAATCCCAGATATCTAATGTATGGACACCAAACAGATCAACAATCCCAGATATCTAATGTATGGACACCAAACAGATCAACAATCCCAGATATCTAATGTATGGACACCAAACAGATCAACAATCCCAGATATCTAATGTATGGACACCAAACAGATCAACAATCCCAGATATCTAATGTATGGACACCAAACAGATCAACAATCCAAGATATCTAATGTATGGACACCAAACAGATCAACAATCCAAGATATCTAATGTATGGACACCAAACAGATCAACAATCCAAGATATCTAATGTATGGACACCAAACAGATCAACAATCCCAGATATCTAATGTATGGACACCAATTGCAGAAAATGATGAGACTTAAGTCTAGACGGAGTTTTCTTAAAAAAAAAAAAAAAAATACAAACTCTCCAAGGAAGCACTGCATTGAAAAATGATGCAACAAACAACTGACCCCATGGATAAAGCTGCAAGGAAAGGCTGCATCAGAAACACCCCACCATATGCAATATGGAGAACCTTAAATAGACTTTGGTCTGGGGTGACACGATACAGATACAACGATACTTGTGAATGCTGTGCTGTCCTGGACCAAGAACACCTGACAAGCCCAACCAAACCTACCACACACATGTACGATGGAAGACCCGCTCGAGGGGAACGACACAGCAGTCAGGGTGACTGAACACTGGACCTCTGTCGCATGATGTGATGTAATGGGTACAGAAAGTATTAAGTACCATCAACTCCAGCTCTGTCCATGTCTTCCTTATACCGAGCTGTTTGATCTTTTGCAGTCAATGCCAAGTTGAATTTGCAGGACGTTGTTTTTGTCTACCTTTATGTCTCTTACTGTGTGGATCACATAACAGTGATTGTCTTGTAATTCTATCAATTCAATTTGTTTATGTGTCCATCCAATATCAACGTCTTCTGTTGCCCTCCTGTTTCACTGTTGTTTGTCTTGTTCTTTCCAACAGTTGCACATTAGTGATCTTATCACATCCTTTATTATTATAATAGAATTAACAGTACTTGGGCTCTTGCCTTTTGGTCCAATGCCCTATAATGGTATCTGCATGTATGTCAGTTCTTTAGTTAAATACAAAGTGTTTCATTTTCCTAACATTGTTGAGTGCAGGGCACACAAATAGATGGTAATCATTCTAGTCTGTGCAAGCACTCATCTATGCAAGTCAGTATATTTTGTTTTTTTGTTGTCCATGTTTCAGAGCAATACAAATGGACCAACTTTACATGTTAGTTGGAAATGTGCATTTTATGGTTGATCTTAAACTTCTTTTGATTTCCATAAGTTCCCAAATGCTGTAAGGTATGTAAAAATGTGGTTAAAATAATAAAGTTGTATAACGTCAACAAGGATAGGTCAAAGATGTGTTGCATAGAATGTCTTAAATTTGTTTGGTATGCTGTTTTTACTGGGTCTGTTCTGTATTCCTGAGCTGCATGCCAATTAGCTTGGCTTCGTTCGTTCTCAATCTCCTGCTACCAAACCCTGAAAAGGGCAAGTAGCAGAATGTGGTCCAGAAAAGAGAATGCACTGTCATAGTTTCGAGCTTGACTGCGATATTTGCACCTTTCGGTCCAACACATCCAACTTTAGCAGGCTGTTTTTTAGTACCAGGGTAGTCTTCCCTCTTCGATCCCTTCTCCTTAGCCAGTCTGATCTGTTGTAGCCTGTTATCCAGGATCACCGCGTGGAGGTGTAGAGGGTCTTGGCAGCTCTGATTCGCTGGCCCTGATGCTAGCAGTCAGCTTTGGGTCGCTGACCACTGCATCTCATGTGCTGCTCCACATACAATTTGATGTTATCAGAGTGGTCAAATATGCACACCATCAACAGCATGGTTATTTCAGCCATGAAATATGGCTGCAATGTTTGGAATCTACGTAAAGCAGACAAGAATTGTCACTGCAAGGTCTCACTCCTTCAACAACATGTTTACTTCAGTCATGATTTAAGGTTGTGATGTATGGAACCTATGAAAAGCAGATACTGAGAAGCTTTGAGTTACTCAAAGGGCAATGCAATGAAAAACATTCTCTCTGTATCACTAAAAGAACGAATTCACAACACCAAAATTTGGTTCAAACCTCCTTCAAGGATGTCACAGATGCTGTATTGTTAGGAAATAGAGTGGGACTGATATAAAGTACACATGCTGGACAACATATGAACATGAATAATGGTGTTGTGGTGTCCCTACATTGGGGGGTAGCGAGGTCTGGGCTGGATGTCCCGCTCGTTAAAGGAAAGTGAAGCGTCTGATATAGCCTCTCCTATCGAGGTGTAGAAATCGCTGCTGGATTTACTGTTCGGTTTGCCGTTCAGGAGTTTCCATGCCAATGGCCTCTCCCACATTATTGTGTCCCCAGCACCACCTTCATGAGGGCCCCCCTGTTTCTTACAGAGCCTGCTGTGTTGTGGTACCTAGTACCCGGCGGTATAACTGGGCGGGCAGATTGGGCTCATTAGCCTTGGTTGGCAGCCAATCTAAGAGAAGGTAAACTCACTCTACTCGGGTAGATGAAGCTCGTTAGCCTGTTTTGGCAGTTCGCCTAGGAGAGGAGGAACTCGGATTTTAAACCCACAAGTCCCAGAGGTGCTGGCTAGTTTTGGGACGATGAGAGTATCATCGGATGTCTCAAGTAACTAGCATCTGCAGGCAACGACTCCACTGCCTTGTGGAAACCTAGTGAGAGGGTTAGGGCTACGGGAGTAAACCCAGACAGAAAATCTGGAGTAGAAGCACCTAGGAGGATGGTTTCAAAATTGCGAACTCATTCGGGCAGCTCCGGCAGCTGAGCTGGTGTCAAATTGTCATGCTTTGCATTACACCAGCGAGGCCGAGAGGGGGATCCTGCAATTTGGGCAGCCTAGGGTTTCCATATTCAGCGCCTAGGCTTACGCCCTGAGAGGCTACTCACAGAGTTCCATGCGCATGGTCTGCAAAGACTGAGACGTCTATGAATGAATGGTGACACTATAACTATAAGTGTCCGTGGAACACCAATGAGATGAAGAGATGGATTGATCAAACCCTTGGTCAAACACGGTACTCCAGGAAAAAAGACCAGAATACATTATAACACCTTTTGACTACCTGACATCAGACACAATTTCTGCTTAATTGAATCCCAGAATCACATATAGATAAAGAAAGTGGTAATCTTCAGGTTTCTTATAGGCATCAACAGCTAGAAGATCCATTGACTTAACAAACTAATGATACCTTATATTCAAACAGCAGACGACTTGCATACAACCCACGAGGTCTTTCAGACATGATCTGAAACAAAAACATTCAAAACAAAGTGATAAAAGCTGTCAAATCACACACTTCACATTTATGTTAGGTAATGCAGCGTATGAGCACCTGATTACTGTAGTGGTACAGTACCTGCTTTTCTTGACCTCAGCTGTAAAGGCGTCATTTGTACACAGGTATCCGACCTTTTGTTGGGAAGGAAAGACAGTGAAGAGGGAAACTGGCCACCTCACTTCAGCTCGGAGCTGACTACTCTGGCATATCCGAATTAGTGTAGTGGGGGTTGGTGACAGTCAGAGGCCGCCACGACAGGGATTCAGGGATAATCA
This sequence comes from Ariolimax columbianus, assembly GCA_036924085.1. Taxonomy (NCBI): domain Eukaryota; kingdom Metazoa; phylum Mollusca; class Gastropoda; order Stylommatophora; family Arionidae; genus Ariolimax; species Ariolimax columbianus. Next base: position 25,671,458 of record JAVGWX010000010.1, on the reverse strand, counting down.
TCCAATAACAACTAGTTGGAGATGTTCCAAATTAGAGTGATGGCTAAGTCAAACAACCAACAGGAGACCATTGGACAGCCATGATGTTGTTTGAGACTATAAAATACTCTGCAAAGATGAACTCAGCAGGCTGGCTAGGGAAGTGAGAATGAGTTTGCAGGGTGACTGAGCCAGCATACACCTCGGGTTTTGACCAGTCGCTCTATAGATGTTTATATTGGGCACCCTGTGAACAGTGAGAGATCTGAATGTGTGTCGCACATGCAGGGTACCTAGGAAACGATGTGTGATCTAATTACATATGAATGTATCTATTCGTCTGAATACGTGAAGTATTCTAAGTAATTCTGAATGTACAGATTGCCTAAGGAGGATATCTGAATGTCTGTGGTATGTGTATGCACAGATCGACTGAGTATGTGACACAAGTGAGTACGTGATCCGGCTATATTAAGTGACGTGATCTAATTGCATCTGAATGCACAGATCGCCTGAGCATACGTGAACCGATTGTGTGTGGATGCACAGAACAAGTGAGTACATAATATGATCGAGGATCGAGTTTGGGTTGAGTGTGCAGATAAGAAGAGTGCAGCGGCGAGACTTATCTTTAGATAAGTACTATGCAACTGCTAACTACTCAGCTAAACGCATTACGCTGCTACAGACCTACATCTCATTTAAAACTGTTGGATCAGTGATTTATCTATTGCGGTATCACTATCTAACACAGTGATTTATATATTCCGGCATCATTATCTAACACACGGACTTATCTATTGTTGCGTCATTATCTAACACAGGTTTCCCAACTCAAACTAGCTATATGGTTTCAGCATGCCATTTTTGGATCCAGGTTTAATTTCTCTGTTTGATCCCATTCTCTCAACCAGGCTGTATGGTGCACAATTTGTTTCCCAGGCTGCCATATGGAGGTGGAATAGGGTCATGGTCAGTTATGATTTGCCAACCTTGATGCAAACATCCAGCTATGAGTCACTGGCTGGTGTCAGCACATTCACTGCTGCATCTTCGTTCCCTGGTTATTTTAATCTTTGATAAGGCATTTCACCGTCTGACAAATGTTTGTTCGGCTTCAAAATGGCGTCTTCTCTCTCATTTTTCTAGCGGCATCATTTTGTCTAGTCACTCATGGTATCATAATGGCGACAAACATGTTCTTTAAGCACATTTATTGTTTCAAGACAAATTAACCCTTAAACTTCAACCAAAAGTACTGTGCATATATGCAAATTCTTCCATTTATACATGCAAATTTATTCCATTTCTATGAGTGTTCTCTTTCCCGATGATGTAGTTTGAGGAGCGAGTCTAATGTAAAAATACAGATTAATACTAATTAGATCAATCTGTTTAAAAACTATATCAGGAGGAAGAATAAGTTATGTTAGTAATTAATAATTGTAGCTCCTCATAGCGTATGTCTTCGTTTAAACATTGGTTGCAGTTAATATAAACAATATACATAATTACCTGGGCTTGTCTTAATGGGAAATCCCTACTGATCTTTGTTGACCGACAAGTGCCAAATATCTTACCAACTATTGTGGATTACTCTCCAACTAACTTTCAATAATTGTCAACTTTGTGTAGTACTGATGCCACTTAGTAACGTCTAGTCTCGATGCAACATTTGACACATCATTTGCAATCAGCTCAGCCGATTTCATTGAACCTTTAATAATTAGTGAACCCAGTATTCTTGGAATCTCAAAATGTAAACAGAGCTTCTTCATTTGGATGGTTTTCATTAGAAAATTCCAATTAAAATGTCAGTTTTTTATTGTATCTTCAGACACAATTAGACATTATTATGGATGCATGGGTTGGCTTGGCTTCGTTCGTTCTCAATCTCTCGCTACCAAACCCTGAAAGGGCTTAAGCAGCAGAATGTAGTCCAGAGAAAGGAATGCATTGTCGTAGTTTACAGCTTGGCTGCGATATTTGCACCTTTTGATCCAACAGATCGATGCATGGGTTAAGAAGGAGGGAGAGTTGGGATGTGAGGCTGGTGTGGGGGTCTGAGGCTGGTGTGGGGGTATGAGGCTGGTGTGGGGGTCTGAGGCTGGTGTGGGGGTCTGAGGCTGGTGTGGGGGTCTGAGGCTGGTGTGGGGGTATGAGGCTGGTGTGGGGGTATGAGGCTGGTGTGGGGGTATGAGGCTGGTGTGGGGGTATGAGGCTGGTGTGGGGGTCTGAGGCTGGTGTGGGGGTATGAGGCTGGTGTGGGGGTAAGATCCTGTTAAACTGCTGTTCTTTTGTTCATATTGTACAGGTCAACTGAACTGACAAGCAGATCTGCGTAGGTATTGCTGGTAATAAATAATGTGAGGAGAACTGTAGAGAACTATATAAAGTGATCTTCTTCACACAAGAAGAAAGCACTATCTAGTTTTGGTAGAACAAACCAGCAAAGGAAAACAAAGATGAGAATGATTATTACTTTGATCCGACCATGAAAGACAGCGTGGGCTGGGATTGACAGAAAATTAAAGTTTGTCATAAAAGTTACGGGGAGACCATGGAGGTTGACATGTATAATTCAGTTGTAGTTTGAAGAGCTGAGGTGTATATAGATTATGTGTAGTCCGAAGAACGGAATGCGTTGTGTCGCTAGTTAACAGCTTCACTGCGAAATCTTCCCCTTTCCGACACATCCGTCTTCATCAGGGTATAGAGATAACAGTGACTTCAGTTCTTAGGTGGCATGACTCACTATACATGAGCCACACTGAACAGAAATGATGGCTACAGTATAAGTGAGTAGCATGTATAGATGCCCCAAACCTGCAGGGGCTTGTTTAAATCTACTGTCTTCATCATGTTGGTGTTTATGGCAATAAAAGATCAGATAGCAGAAACCAAGACTACAAACCAACAGTGTGAGCGCATGAGCTGCAGTGGTCAGCGACCCATAGCTGTCTGCTAGAGTCAGGGCTGGCAAACCAGAGCTGCTAAGACCCTTCTACACCTCCACGCGGTGATCCTGGATAACAGGCTACAGCAGAGCAAACTGGCTAAGGAGAGGGAATCGAAGAGGGAATGCTAACCCGGTACTCAAAAAATGCTTGCTGAAGTTGGATGTGTTGGACAGAGAGGTGCAAATATCGCATTTAAGCTGTAAACTACAACACAACGCATTCTGTTCTCTAGACTACATTCTGTTACTTAAACCCTTTCAGGGTTTGGTAACGAGAGATAGAGAAAAAACCAAACCAAACCAAGCCAAGCCAAACCAACAGTGTGGATCTACAGTCCTGGCCATGCTGGAGTTCACTGCAATTAAAACAGCTAATAATTTAATACGTTAGATCAGTGGTTCCCAAATTGTTTTGGTACACGGCACCCTTAGTGTACCAGAATTTTTCCATGGTGTCTCAAGTCAGAAAATAAGCCAACTTAACAGTTGCAGTGCACAGTTGATGAAAATATTGGAATGTTTCGCAACACCTCTGTAAACTAGCCATGGCATACCAGGGTGCTGTGGCACACAGTTGGTGAACCCCTGAGTTAGATATTGATGCTAATACTCCAAAAACACTAAACAAATATCAGATCCAAGACACTCCAGGCTACAAGTAATTTGGATAATGGATGACAAGCCTACACAGATATAAAAAATACAGGCCTTACACTTCTTATATTTTCTTGCACAACCATGGGTATGCTGCATGTCCCGTCCAGATGTGATGGGCTGTTCACTGAACTTTGAAAGTCTGGACTTTTGCCTGCAACTTCCTGATTTGACTCTGAAATTTAGGAACTTTTCAGGTTAAACATTACCATTAAACCTCTGCCACTTCATCTCTGATGACAGTTCCTTGACCACTGACAAATATTTCATAAAAGATGACAAAGAAGGGTTGTTTGTTGTTGTTTGTCCATCGTTTCCGAAGAGGACCACATTGTCATCTGTCAATCCTAGAGTGAGTTCGTAGGTGGCTGATCAAACCAATCCGAGCTTGAAAGCGTCTGTCGCACTGAGGGCAGAGAAGCACTGTCTGATCCTGTATGCTAGCCAGGATAGTTCAGAGCACCTTTTCTAGCCCCTTCATCAGGCCATGTAGATAAGCAGTGCGAATCCTAAAGAGGGCTGCTTAGTGGCTCAAGTGGCTGCCGAGATCTACTTCTACTTCGGGTTCAGTGGAGGATGACCATCAGCCATATGGTACCTGTCTGTGTGCACTAGGCCGTGGAAATACAACACAGGATGACAGAAGTAGCCGATGGCTTTGCCAGGATAGTCAGAGACAAAAACACAATAAATAATTAATCCAAATGGAAAATCAATTCACATTTCTATGGACACAAGTGTTTGTTGTTGTTGAATGCTCACAATAAGTAGGATTACTCTTTTGTGCGTCCTAAAAAGGACGTTAAGTGGCGGGTTGTCGTAGCTTTCCTCACATCTCAAGCATGCTGATTAAGGTAGATCGGGGTCCTCCAAGCGGTTGTGCTATGCTTGGCTTCATCTGTGTGTCGCTCACTAGTACAGGGATCACATCAATCCCTCACCTCGTAAGCCAGGCAGCCATGAAAACAGCCCGTTTCCAGGGAGGGCTACGAGGAATCTGCGGTGAGAGTCTTGGCCATTATATTTTGCCTGACCCTGACTAATATGTCTGATCAGCATGTTGTACCTGACTAGACATTAGTCTTCCTCCCCAAACACAAGTGTAAGTCATCGACTAGTGTAAACTTTAGTCTAATCTGTGGCCAGTCGACATCCATGATAGACTGAAACCTTATGCTGATAAGTTGGATGCATTGGGCCGACAGGCGCAAAATTAAAAAACCACAGTGCAATGCACACCGCCTTGGGGAATAGATAAATAAGATGAGCGAAAAAAAGAAAAGTCCGAAACCTGAAAGCAAATTAGTCCCGCAGCCGATTAGATGCCCCATTTGCATTGGATAGCAACCTCATAATAATTGGTGGCCAAGGAGGGCTGTGGGTGGATGCAGCAACCCCACTAGAATAGATTACTAAGGAAGGTTGTGTATAGGGAGAGAAAGTAAAGTAACATTGATAAGCATGGGTCAGATCAGACAGCAGAACAAAAAGCTAAACAATATCTGTGTTACGACCAAAAGACCTTCATCAGGGTCAAAGGACAACACAAATGAAACAGATAATAAATCACAACAGTAAGGGTGAACACACATTCGCAATTATCCTAATAAGGTCGCCGGGATAGTGAAACCACTACATTAACAATACAGCAATATCTTGATTTTGTAACAGTTCCCACCGGAGCAGAGATTTTATGACAGGGGTGATGTGGTTGCTGATAACAAAGGTACCTGAATGCGTGTCACGGCCACTCACCGTCTCAACAAAGGAAAACAGAGTTGGGGCAAAGAATGTGGACAGGTAGGAGCTGACCACTGGCCTTTCGATTTGGGTAGGGGGAGAATGAGTGACAGACAGATTGGCAACGAAGCTTGCTGCAATAGATGAGTGACAGGTGTGCAAAGTATTTTGTTTCAATAAGACTGAATAGAGCAATCCCGAGATCCATTGGTCAAGCTCTGACTTTGCTTGAGTGTATATAACTCGAGACAAAGTTTAGCTCAGCAGGCTGGATGAAGAGGAGGCTGGATAGAGAGATGAGAGCGAGAGACTGAATTTAGATAGTCTGTTTAGCTCACTGACTTAGATAGAGGAGCGATTGATAGACTGTTATACGAATATTAGTGATAGAACAGGATCGCTCAAGTAGGTGTGTGAGTTTTGTATTAATAGATAATCTGAACGTGTGTTGTAAGCAGGGCACATTGTGAACGAGGTATGTCCAGATCGCCCGTCTGAGGGGATTTGAGTGGGGGAAGAGTATTTGATAAGGTGTGTTGAGGACGCAATTAAGGCGATGTGTGTGTGATGTAATTGCAAAGGCAATAGAACTGGGTTTGGATAGTTGGGAATTCCATCAAGAGCTAATGCTTAAAATTTCCGCTTTAGTTTATATGTATATTAACATATATATAATAATAGAATACTTAGTTAAGATGATATGTATTGTATTATGTTTGTAATTTCACTACTAATTTTTCTGGTATGAGTATTATATAATAAATATGCCACCTGCTGTGTGATATGTCATTTACTGAGTATGGTCATGAATGATGTGGATGAGTGTGATAATGTTCTAAGTTAGAATAACGGCCAGGGCAAACAGTGGGGTCTGCTAAATTTTCAACCGTCTGGATTTCACATGTGTGCTCTTTACTTTGTGCTAAATTATAATCATGTTTCAAATTTATTCCATGTGTTTTTCTCTTTCATCTGATTTCAAGACTTATGATTGAGGCCCACAATGAAAAACTTGTCTTTCTGTAACTTTTTTGCTGAGGCCTATGGACCCCACAGTATTTATTATTGAGGAGATTCCCCCAAAATCATCAATATTTAAAAATATATTAATTGTCCTTGACTTGACTTCGTTCGTTCTCAATCTCCCGCTACCAAGTCCTGAAAAGGGCTTAAGTAGCAGAATGTAGTCCATGGAACGGAATGCGGTGTGTCATAGTTTACAGCTTGACTGCGATATTTGCACCTTTCGGTCTGATACATCTGACTTCAGCAGCCATTTGTTTAGTGCCAGGTCAGCCTTCCCTCTTTGATCCCTTCTCCTTATCCAGTCTGCTCTGTTGCAGACAGGATCACCGCATGGAGGGTCTTGGCAGCTCTGGTTCGTAGGACCTGGCGCTAGTAATCAATAAAACTGCTGCAGACATTGTTCATTGTCCACTTATGCAAGAATAAAACAAGAATATGTCTAGGCCAGATTGAACGTTTTAGTTATTATTTATTCTCTTGTTTATTTTTCTGTTATTTAGGTTTATTTCAAGCTAAACAAATGCTTTGCTTTGACAGTCATCAATATTTTTTTTACTTACATCGAAGCTCTGGACCTTAACCAGGCGAAAGTACAAAGGGGTTATTGCAGTTGTAAGTTAATTTATCATGACTCCTACTTACCCTTAGACGGTGATGTTGTTGGTGCCATTTGTATGCTGCTCTTTGGTTGAAATCGTGGTGGTAGTTGTCTGTTGTTGCTCTGAATAGGATCATTACGGCTGCGTTTACTAAAATAATTACACTTTTCCATAGCCTGCGCAGCATCAACAGACAAAACCCATATTTCTCCGGCTGAGTACTGCTTCAGAACCACTAGGTCAACAAGACTAGCGAGTAAATCATAAATCGTTGGAAACCCCGACTTTCTGGGATTGATTGTCAAGCCAAAGTACTTGTTAAAAATAGTATTAAAGTGTGTCAAGGGAATACCATCTGTGTGGATTCGTAGAATTTCATAAATTTTGTCCGAGATATATGGAGCTACAGACGGTAGATTTCTGTGAACAAATTGTGTGTGATGCATCTGCAACGATGGAGATGTATGAGCATTTCTGTCTTGATCTGAATATCGGTCACTTTTCTGAGAAAATGAGTAACAAGAAAAATCGTTTTCTCTCCCTTCGGATCTATGTATCCCTCGTGACCTTGGAGGAAAAGCTGAAGTGGGTGTATTATTCTGTAAAGCTCTCCAATTTTTTCGAGTATCTAACTTCTGATTGGACACCAGTTTCTGGATGTGTTTGGTGGAAGCATCTGATATGCCCGTTAAAACAAGCTCACGATTCTTATGGGTAATCTGGGAAAGAGAATAAAAAATGTTCATTATGGTCCCAAATGCTGTCACAGTCAGGAGTGGAATTGAGGATTTACTCTCTATTCTAACTAAATGCCCATAACCACAATGCTCTCAAGAGTGCCAGGTGTGCACACACCCACAAGAAACAGCAGCTCATCGCCTCTTTGACTACCTGGCACTCAAGGATGTTGGGAAAATGCTTCTTTAATACAAGGTCAGATAATTGAAACATTTTGTTTGGAAGCAAACAACAACTAACACACACATGAATACAATTACATGGCATTATTGAGCTGAGGGTTAGAGTCGCTGGATCCATAACAACAGTTAAATACCCCTCAAGGCGTAACATGGATTCTGACAACAAAAGCCCATCTGCTGGTCTTCTATGAAGGGTCCCAAATGCAGTCATAGCCAGGTGCGGAATTGACGATAAGCTATTTATTCTAACATAGATTCTGACAACAAAAACCCAGCTGCTGGTCTTCTATGAAGGGTCCCAAATGCAGTCATAGCCGGGTGCAGAATTGACGATAAGCTATTTATTCTAACTAAATGCTTCCTAGGTGTGCGTAATATACAACATCTGACAGTAAATACCCAGCTGCTGGCCTTCTCGTGACAAGACTGTTTCTTCTAACAGTAGAAGGTGTGAGGTATGAGTCCAGAATGATGTGGGTAGATTAAGCTCAGTGGTAACTCATCTAGGAGAAGAAAACTGATTCAAACCACCTTCTGCCACACAAGTAGTCTGGAGATAGTCGAAGACTTTGGAGTGTTAAAGTATAGTAAGGATATAGTCTCATAGCAGACACTGCCATCAGGGTTAAAATGTAAGAGACTTCATTGTACTAGGTATAAACTTTCTCACTGGTGGGATAACTAATTCACTTCCACGCCTAGAGACTTGGTAGGACTGTCCCTACAGACAGGAGAAGGGATGAGGTGCTCATTTTTAGCACACTAAACCAGAATGCTCTGGGTAAATGAATCCCATAACATGGCTTTTTCTTTATAAGCTTCTTTTCAGAAATTTAAAACTCCACTGACAGCTTGCTATGCAAGTCCTAGCTTCTGGTTAGTTAACTATTGTCCCGTTTTTATGTGTGACCTAAGGATGACTTCTATGGCTAGTTTAACAGTCACTTGTCACAAAGACACGCCATACTTTACCTGGCATGTATTGAAAATATCAACAGCCACACAAATGTCACATGAAAGAAGGTTGCACATCTCCAAGAGGTCTAGTGACATAAGTGGACAGATGAGATGAGAAATGCAACAGAGGCATGAATTGAAAATAAGTCACATAGATGGCACACAAAAGTGTATTGTACTTCAAGAGGTCTAGTGACATAAGTGGACAGATGAGATGAGAAATGCAACAGAGGCATGAATTGAAAATAAGTCACATAGATGGCACACAAAAGTGTATTGTACTTCAAGAGGTCTAGTGACATAAGTGGACAGATGAGGAGAAATGCAACAGAGGCATGAATTGAAAATAAGTCACATAGATGGCACACAAAAGTGTATTGTACTTCAAGAGGTCTAGTGACATAAGTGGACAGATGAGATGAGAAATGCAACAGAGGCATGAATTGAAAATAAGTCACATAGATGGCACACAAAAGTGTATTGTACTTCAAGAGGTCTAGTGACATAAGTGGACAGATGAGATGAGAAATGCAACAGAGGCATGAATTGAAAATAAGTCACATAGATGGCACACAAAAGTGTATTGTACTTCTTAACATACTCTAGTGACGCAAGTGGACACGTGAAATGAGACAACAAATATTTTTTGGTCAAAGTCAAATTACTACCTCCACAGTATCAGGGATGTCCTTTAAGAACTCTTCTGTACTTGAGTAACCAAGCTCCTTGCTTGGCAACTTTTTCCCGATGTAGAGATAATAGTCTCTCTCCAGCTCTGGCAAGGTCAATCCTACTGGTGCAGACAGAAGCAGCGATCGTATCTCCTTTTTGGCCTCATCTCTTTCCTTGGACAGATCTGTCATAGTGCTTACCTAGCAATTAAAATGTTGTAGACAGCTCAACACTAATGTATAACCCATTCTACAATATGGCTCAGAAATATGACATGTAATAAAGTATTACATCTAGAATGCAGACCTAATTTACAGCATTACATCTAGAATGCAGACCTAATTTACAGCATTACATCTAGAATGCAGACCTAATTTACAGCATTGGGGGAATAAAGGCAGCTTTCCACCTCATGGATAGATATATTTGATGGGGCTCACCCGCTCCTCAGAATGTGACTAAATGTACCACATCTAAGCTGCGATCCCTTCTCCATAGCCAGTTTGCTCTGTTGCATCCTGTTACCCAGGATCACCATGTCGAGGTGAAGAAAGGTCTTGGCAGCTCTGCGTCGCTAACCGTGACGCTACCTGCCAGCTATGGGTCGACTGCTGCAGCTCATGCACTGCTCAGCATCTTGATCCTATGTAGAATCTTATACTATAGGGTGCAGAGATCTATTCTTTTTTAGTTAATTATCAGTTCGCTTGTACCCTGATGTGCATTGTGGGCTAAGTGTGTCGCATCTGATGACACCAACATGAGCTGCTGGAAAATTGTCTATCCACTTTCTCGATTGCCCTTTCGCTTGGAAGCTCGCAGGGAAAGTTGATGAAGGAGCATTCTGATGAGATGAATGAACCATCACATCTTCTTTCTGGACATGCATTCGACAATGGGAATGAACTAACACTATTGTGAATGTCCTCATTCCTCAATCTGTCTCTCCTGCAGATGCTGATGACCATTCACAGATATCCCATTTCACAGGCAGAGATTTTGTTCTCTTGTACCTTGGCTTTCCTAAAACCTGCCTGGACTACGTGAATTTCAGATTCAAACCTTTTCTCTATCCTTCTTAATAGGATTCGCAAGAGTATCTTGCTAGCATGGCTGATCAGTGCGATAGTTCGTGCACAGCTTCAGGTTGCCTTTTTTGGGGAGGGGGAATATAAATTGATTTCTTCCATGCTTCTGGCCACTCTGCACTGTGCCATATCTGTTTACACAGCTTGTGATAGACTCGAGCACATGCCTCTCCTCCTGCTTGTATTAGCTCTGCTGGGATATCATCGCATCCTGGGGACTTTCCCTTTTTCAGGCTTTTAATTGCAGAGCGTACTTCTTCCAATGTTTGGTTCAGGTTCTTTCTCATCCTTTGGTAGGATTGTAACTGAGCGCTTTGTGCTGTCTCCATACATGGTTCTGCAGTACTCTCTCCATCTATTCAGTATGTCTTTGGTTTCTGTTAATGTGTTATCCTCTTCGTCATTTATGACATGTGGAACCGGACGGAATTCCCCTGTCAGTGTTCTTATTGCTTTGAATGCATCTCTTTCTTTGCCTTGTTGTTGTAGGTTTTCTATATCCTTACATGTTTCTACTATGTATCTTCTTTTATCTTTTCTTATTTCTCTTCTAACTTTTCTTGCGCAGTTTTTATATGCTGTGTTAGTCCCCTTACTTCCCATTTGTTTTAATTGTTGCCTTTCTGCAATGAGTTTCTGTGTTTCCTCTGTTATATAGCTCTGTGTCTTGTGCAATATCTTTAGAATCATTTCTTTTGCTGTCGAGATCAAAATCTCCCTTGCGGACGATGTCAACTCCTCAGATGTCATCTCTTCCTGTATAGCAAGCAACGCCTCAAATTTGTTTTCTACTTTGATGTTGTATTCAATAGGTATTGCTGATACATCGAAGCGTATTGGCTGGCAACCTTTGTTGATCCTGCGTAGTCTTGTTTGAAAAACTGCAAACAGTAATTCGTGGTCCGTATCGCAGTCTGCTCCTGGCAGTGTTTTTGTCGCCAGCACATTTAATCTCCATCTTTGTTGCACTAGGATGTAGTCCATTTGGTTTCTGCTGTTGCCATCAGGGGAGGTCCACGTGTACAGTCTTCGTGGATGTTGTTTGAAGAAGGTGTTGGCAATGGAGAGGTTGTTTTCTGTGCAGAATTCAACAAGTCTTTCTCCTCGCTCATTTCTGTGTCCCAAACCAGAAGGTCCTCGAACACTTCTCTCCTCTTTGGCTCTTTCCTCTCCGACTTTCGCATTGAAATCTCCAATGATGACCAAGATGTCTCTTTTTTCACCTTTTTCCATCGCTTCTTGCAAGGTGTTATAAAAATCATCCATTTCACAATCGTCTGCTGCTGATGTTGGTGCATATACTTGAATTATTGTTAAATTTCTAGTCTTTTTCTTTAGTCTGATTACATTTTCAATTTAAGGAATATCTATGAAAAATGTAGAGAGTTTAATGTAGACCTGTACACATGTTTCATTGATTACACTAAGGCCTTCGACACGGTACAACATCAAAATCTGTGGAGAATCATGAAGGAAATGGGGTTTCCTTTGCATATAGTCCATCTCATTGAAACATTATAACAAGATCAACAAGCCGCTGTCCGAATATCTGCGCAAACATCAGATTGGTTTGCAGTACAAAAGGGAGTCCGAAAAGGGATGTATCCTCTCACCTTATCTGTACAACATATATGCGGAATGTATAATGAGAAATGTGCGAGAAGATGAGAACATTGAAAGTTTCGACCCATTTACGATTGGGGGGTACGAGATTCCAGAGTTACGATACGCAGATGACACAGTGATACTATCAAGAAGTGCGGAAGTGCTAGAGCAGCTACTTTCAGCCGTTAACGGACATAGTAAAGATCAAAATCTGTTCATAAACATAAACAAAACAAAGATAATAACCACCGATAAAACACAATGTCAGCATAAATTTACAGTGGGTGGTGAGGAAATAGATCAGGTTACACATTTTGAATATCTGGGCTCCAGAATCGACAGAAATGGTGACTGCTCGAAAGAAATCAGAAGAAGACTAGCTATGGCAATGCAGAGACTGAACAGCCGGAAGAAATTATGGCAGGGCACCAACAAAATGATAAAAGTAAAAGTCTTGAGAGCCTGTGTTTTTCCTGTGGCAGCTTATGGTTGTGAAGCATGGACGATTACCAAAACTTCTAGACAAAATCCTTCGAGTCAAAATGTTACAGAAAGATCCTCAGAATACCCTGGACAGAGAAAAGAACAAATGTAGACATTCGGCAAGAGTTGAGCATAGAGGAGAACTGGTTTATCAATTCCATTTTGGCTAGAAAATTAAAATACTTTGGTCACATCAAGAGACACAACGGTCTTGAGAGGACGGTGATGGAAGGTATGGTGCCAGGCAAAAGAGGAAGAGGTAGACCAAGAAGACGATGGCACCAAGATATCCAGGAGCGCCTGAGTATGACAGTGGCGGAAGCTGGAGTTTTGGCAAGGGAACGAGTTTCTTTCAGACAGACTGTGATGGGAGCGACGTTCTACAAAGGACATGCTACATGAGAGAGTACCTTGGCTATGGCTCATGTTTGGCTTTGTTAGCAATGGATTGGTAGAAAGATACTGTGATTCATTTGCTGCTTCAATCGCCAAACTTATTTTTTCCTCATCCTCAGCATTCACCCACAAAAGTACATTTAGTGATGCTGTGTCGTAGTTTACAGTGAGGTTACAATATCTGTGCCTTTCGTCCTGACATATTCGATTTCAGAACTGCTTTATAGGACAGGATTTATCTTCCCCTTTGGATCCCTATTCTTTCAGCCAGGTTGCAGTCTGTTTCCAGGGTCCCCTCTTGGAGGCGAAATACTGTCTTGGTTAACTATGGATCAATTATGCTATGCAGGTACCCAGTTCATTAACTGTTGCACCAACAGCCCCATTGCCAGACTAATATGAGAATGTTTGTGACAAGGCGCCAGTTTATGAGTCACTCCTGTTGCTTTCTGGCGTCTGGTCTCAATTTGTACCATACTTATTCATCGTTATGTGGTTCATTATAGTTTCTAATGGATGTTGTAACATGTCCATACCCACCTCTCGTTAGTCGTTTCTTACAACTTGCTCTCAGTGTGACTTAACTTAGTCACTCCTCTTCTATTTCTATCATGGGGAGTTTATATTTTTCTTCCAATGTGATGCTCATGTTACAACATAGATGGTCCTTTTTTAAATGAAGTATATCTCTGAGCGTTTGTTGCCACCAACTTGTTCACTCCAATGTGGAGCATAGGTTTCAGATGCAGCTGGTCCCTTTACAGCTAATCCAAGCTTTTGCAACAATGGCTGATTATAATAGCAATGTTTTTAAATGATATGGTTGTTAGCCCTATGAGCAGCCCTCTTTAGAAGTCTTGTACAACATACTTGGAAGATTACAGAGGCCTTAATCTTCTCACCCTTGGCACCACTCAGATGACGAAAGAGCGTAACAAGGTCTTCTATTCTTTCCTTGTGCCTTGTGGTTTGGGTAGCTTGCCCCATGCCCAATCCTCTTAGTCAGTCTTAGTCATCTCTAACATGTCAGGTATGTTGCTACTCTTTACTCCCCTTTCAGGTCCGGGTTACATACAATGTAAATGTTAGATGTAGACTATCACTATGCAATTGAAGAAAATTGCACACTGACACTATAGTAGTGACGGGGGGACTGTCTATAGTCTGCTGCCTCGAGTTTTGCATATATTCGCTTGATATGATGTCATTATGATTACAATTGACATCAATAAAATTAAAATAATGTTTCTTCAAGTTTTGGGGTTGGCTCGATGCAGTCTTGAAGACCAAATGTACACTACAGGTGGACTACTTACCTAGGCTGTGCCTCTAGTCTAGTCTATCATTGATAATTATAGTATCAATGTTTCAATATAAATAATCAGCTGAGAATATCATATCAGAATCTATGATTGCGTCGTTGTAATGTAGACACTTGCTTAGGAGAAGTTTTTTTTATTTTAAAAAAAAATTCTGTCGTGCAGGCTTCCTACAATGAAGTTTATGAAGTCAACTCTAGAGCTGGTCATATGCTCTTGTGGAAGCTAAGAATTAGTTTACAACGCAGAGTTGTGCAGACCATTCAATATTCATAATTCGAGGGACAGGAAGTTGTGGAGACGTGATTAGCCTGATTAGGATTGATACTCTACACTCAACTGACCAACACAACGCAGGAACTATATCCCCGTCCTGTGAGAGATACATCAAAGAATGAACGAATTACCTTGTCTAGCAAGCATACACCAATCTCCTCAAAATTAAACAAGAAAGTTTGAAAGAATCCACGTGTATTTACAACGCAAGTATTTTTCTCGAAGAAATTAAACTTTTAAATTGCACCAAGTTATTTCAAAAAGTTGCAGTATCTACTTGATGAAACAATTATTTGTTGCCAATCTTTTGCTGCACGTTGTTTTATTTTTATTTTTGTTTTATTTTAATTTAACTGAAAGTAAGCATTTTCGTGAAAGGCGACAAAGACAGTTGCGAGTGGGGTTAGCAAGCTCTTCATGTAAAACCAATTAATTTATTAACCAAATCTGTGAAAATAATCAACTTACTTTGGTGCATGCTTCCTATAGGGAGTCTTTGTGAGATATTTTGACAGAAGCCACCAATTTTCAACCACATACCGGGGCGAATCCTTTTGCTAATACCATGATGCATTTATCATCTTGATGGTGTGGCAGCCGCCTGTGATTAGTCCTGATGTATGTATAATAGTAATAATCAATTCGCTCATCGACGTCGATGAAGACTAAATGTGGGGAAGTTGAAGCCGAATAGAAACAGTTTGGCTGATGTGCGTGTAGTTTATATAATCATAAGATGCCGAGCAGCGCATTAACTGCAGTGGTCAGCGACCCATAGCTGACTGCTAGCGTCAGGGCCAGCGAACGAGAGCTGCCAAGACCCTTCTACACCTCCACGCGGTGATCCTGGGTAACAGGCTGCAGCAGGGAAGACTTCTAAGGAGAAGGGATCGAAGAAGGAATGCTAACCCGGTACTAAAAACAAGTTGAATGTGTTGGACTGAAAGGTGCAAATATCACAGGCAAGCTGTAAACTACGACACAACGCATTCCGTTGTCTGGACTACATTCTGTTACTTAAGCCCTTTCAGGGTTTGGTAGTGGGAGATTGAGAATGAACGAAGCTAAGCCAAGCCATATAGTCATACAAATATACAAATTAATGTTTAATTTTTTTTTTAGATATGTTGTTTGTTGTGTCGTAACTGGTATACCGTGATTATTACTTGTTGTCCATTGTTGTTGCTATTTGTTAGGTATTTTCATTGGTGTTATTCTTTGACCTGATGAAAGCTTTGTGGCCTTTCTTTTTGTTATTGTTTTTTTTCTTTTCTGGTGCTGTAATTGAGCTGTACTTGTTACTGTAGAAGCCACTTAACTTAACGTCTTTATACTGGTTTAGAAGACTATGCAGAGTCTGTATACAACCAGTTTCATGTACATTACCTTGCTCTAAAAGCTTTGCGTATCCAATGTATTCTTAAATGCATTAATTGTCCCTGCCTCCACTACTTCCTGTGGCAATGCATTCCAAGCATTCACCACTCTCTGACTAAAAAAAGATTTCCTAATATCTAATCTGGACCTCTCTTTAGTTAATTTGTAGCTATGCCCTCTTGTTCTTGTGGGTGGTTGTATTTTTAAAAACTTGTTATAGTCTAATGTATCCGTTCCTCTGATCATCTTATAAACCTGTATTAAGTCCCCTCGAATTCTTCTCTTTTCTAGACAATATAGGCCGGTTTTTTCGGAGTCTTTCCTCATACTAATTCTGGAATCCCACTATCAGTTTTGTCGCATTTTTTGGTATTCCTTCAATCAAGTTTAAATCCCCCTCTATGATACGGACTCCGCACATGTACACAGTACTCCAATCTAGGTCTAAGTAATGCTTTATACAGTTTGACTACCACTGCCTTGCTCCTATGTTTAATATTTCTTTTTATCATACCTAACATTGCATTTGCCTTTTTTCACTGCTACCTGAACTTGTATTTAGATGATTCAAATCTTAACGACGTTTCATTAGTAGCGGGTTACAGTGGCTCTTCTTACATTCCGAGACATGCTCGCGAAGGTGAACTGGGGTCTTTCTTGCTGTAGTGTAATGCAAGAGAAATGAGTAAGCTCACCACTTTAGATATTTAAGTTTCGGTCCCCACTGCTTTGGTCAGACTGCTGTGACACATCATGTTTCCAGGGAGTGAACGCGAGGTGAGGCCTTGATCAGTACGTTTCATCTGCCCCGGGTGTTACTCTTCTTCCTCTCTGTGTCTCCACCTTGTTGAGGTAGAGGAGTTTATGTGCTCCCCCAATGACCGTGAGAACTATGCCCGAGGTAGCAGGCTGCCAGCAGGGACTCCTAAGCTGGACAGGTCGAAAAGTAGGGCTCAGACCAAGCGGAGACACAAACATGTTGCCATATAGGCAGACTGGGTCCAGTCGAAGGTTAGGGATGCCGTAGTCCTAACGAAACTGTTCAACGTAATTTTAGCTGTAAGAGGACGTAATGAATAGAAAATAAGAGAGGTGGGCGGTCCCACCCACCCCTTCCATCTCGAAGGGATCCACCCGATGACAAACATAAAAAACACAAATGCCATCTCCAGCACTATTCGTTGACGCACTCTATGGAGATACTAATAACCTCAGGCTACCGCTGTTTTCCTTTGATGTATTTAAGTTGATGTATGTTGGTGTACGAAGAATGACACGCTCTATGGAGAAACCCTTAACCTCAGACTTGGATATATTTAAGTTGATGTATGTTGGTGTACGAAGAAGGACACGCTCTATGGAGAAACCCTTAACCTCAGACTTGGATATATTTAAGTTGATGTATGTTGGTGTACGAAGAATGACAAGCTCTATGGAGAAACCCTTAACCTCAGACTTGGATATATTTAAGTTGATGTATGTTGGTGTACGAAGAATGACAAGCTCTATGGAGAAACCCTTAACCTCAGACTTGGATATATTTAAGTTGATGTATGTTGGTGTACGAAGAAGGACACGCTCTATGGAGAAACCTTTAAGCTCAGACTTGGATATATTTAAGTTGATGTATGTTGGTGTACGAAGAAGGACACGCTCTATGGAGAAACCCTTAACCTCAGACTTGGATATATTTAAGTTGATGTATGTTGCTGTGCGAAGAATGACAAGCTCTACGGAGAAACCCTTAACTTCAGACGGATATATTTAAGTTGATGTTTTAGGACTTACGAAGAAGGAGACGCTACACTTCGCTCTCCGTACTTTATTACGTCATTATCACCTCCATCATAGTCTCCACTCAAATAGACCTTCATCATGGATAGGACAAACACAAAACACACATACGTAAATCGGAGGTGATGGTAGTGAAGAAAAAACCTGACTCTCCAAAACGCTGCGTCAAAGCGAAGGGGATAGAATTGAGACAAATAACACGTTTAGGTATCTGGGCACATACATAACATCAGATGGAAGATGTAATTATGAAATAAAATGCAGAATAACCCAAGCAAAATCGGTCTTCGAGACCATGAAGGGAATACTGTGCAAAGAAACCTTGTCGCTGAAACTGAAAAAGAGAGTCATTGGGTGTTACGTAGAACCAGTACTTACATATAGCAGTGAATCATAGACAATTAACAAGCATTTGCATATATTTTTTTAAGCAACGGAGATGTGGTTTAACAGAAAAATGCTGCGGATCCCATGGACTGCAAAGAAGACTAATAATACAGTACTAGAAGAGGCACAAAGACAACTTATCGTAATGATCTATTTATCTAAATCCGACATCAATATATCCACTTCCGCTTTAGATGAGACACTACTGCATAGTTTTGTGTCATCAGCAAATTTTACAATCATGGATCCCATATCAATGTCCAAATCATTTATATATATCAAGAACAAAATTGGTCCCAAACCCGAGCCCTGTGGCACACCACTTTTCACTTCACACCACTCAGAGTACTCCTTATTTATGCCCACCCTCTGCCTTCTTCCCGTTAACCAATTTTCAATCCATTTGGCAACTTCCCCACCTATTCCATGTGATTTTAACTTTCGAAATAATCTTTTATGAGGTACTCTATCAAGGGCCTTTGCAAAGTCTAGATAAATAACGTCCACTGGCTCCCCTTTATCTATGATTTTAGTAACCTCCTCCAAGAATTCTAATAGATTTGTTAAGCATGATCTCCCTCTAGTAAACCCATGCTGACTATTTCTAATTAGATTAAATTTGTCTAAATGCATTACAATGTTTTCTTTGATAATTGACTCTAACAATTTACAGACTATGCTCGTTAAACTCACCGGTCTAAAATTTGATGGATCTGATTTTTTGCCTTTTTTGAATAAGGGGATTACTCCTGCATCTTTCCAATCCCGTGGAACAATCCCTTTTGCAAGTGATTGAGAACATAATATAGCCAATGGTTTTGCTAGTTGGTCTCTAATTTCATACAGCAATTTTGGATGAATACCATCTTGACCTGGACATTTATTCACTTTCAACCCCTCCAATTTTTTAAAAACCATTTCCTCTGTAATACAGATTGATCTTAATCCCGCTGTATCCATGTCTCTTTGAAAAGTATCTATAGGCTCTGGGATCTTGGAGCAGTCCTCTTTTGTGAAGACTGTGCCAAAGTACTGATTGAGTAGATTAGCTGCCTCCCTTTTCTCACTTATCATTTTCCCTGTACTGTCCATGAGAGGGCCTACTTTGTTTTTCGTTCTTTGTTTATTTCTAACATAAGAGAAGAAGCTTTTACTGTCAGTCTTGATCCTCTGAGCAAGTTTTTTTCGAAGTCTATTTTTGCTTGTCCAAATATTTTACATATGTTTCTTTTGATTTACCTGTCTCTATATATTTTTTCCGTGCTTTATTTTTCGCGCTTTATTTTTTGCTCTTCTACATTTCACTACAAATCTAGTTATCCACTTTTTACGCTTGGGGTTTACCTCCCTACATGGAACACATTCCTCTTTTAGCGTTTCTAGAACTGTTTTAAAATGTAGTACCATCAAGTTTCCACCAGCATCCCATATAATACCAGCAAGTTTCCATCAGCATCCCATGTAGTACCAGCAAGGTTCCCTCAGCACCCCATGTAGTACCAGCAAGATTTTCTTCACGATCGACATGCGTAGCCTCGCCCTCAGCTGAGTCTTTAAAATTTGCGTTTCCCAAGTCAGACGTCGGTCTAAGGAAACTCCTAAGAAGGTTGGAGCCTCATCTAGCCGTATCTCCTTTCCATTAAGTTGGAGTTTTACATGCTGTCGTATGTTTGACAGGGAGAAGATAGTATGTGTCGTTTTTTGTTCGTTTATTTTTAGTAATCAGGTCTTGGACCATCTTTCGAGGGCTGCCAAAGAGCATTGCATTCGTGTGCTGGATGTAGTGATGTGTTTTTCAGTAGTCCACATGGCCAGGTCGTCAGTGTAGAGATAATAGTGGGTACTTTTATGGATGTTGTTGGCGATGTCATTTATGTAAATAAGGAAGAGTGTAGGGGAGAGGACACCACCCTGGGGAACGCCGTGCTCCACGGTTTCCTTTTTGCTGGTATGTCATTGGACCTGCACTCTTTCTGTTCTATTTTCGAAGTAGTTGCTGATTTTCTCACATTTTCTCGTATTCTCCGTTTGGCAGAATTTTTCCACGCAGCCCGTCTTTCCATACTTGGTCGAAGGCTTTTTCCAGCAAGAGTGTGTTTTTCTTCCGGGAAAGCATCTTCGATTTCTTGTGCTATGTAGATTATTTGATCTTCCGTGGACCTGTGCTGTCTGAAGCCTGCTTGTTGTGGTATGATAATTTGTTTTTCTTCGAGGTGCCAGCTGAGTCTTGTATTTATTATTTTCTCCACTAGCTTGCAGCTCAGGAAGACTGATTGACCTATAGCTATTTGGGTCAAGTTTATCTTTATCTTTATTCAGGATGGGAATCATTCGTGCTACTTTCCACTCTTGAGGTACAATGCCACGCTTCCAGCTGCAATTCATGATCGCGAGGAGTATATTTATTTGCAGTGCTACCCAATCTCATAAGCATGTCGTTGGTTACCCCGTCTTTTCCAGGTGACTTTCTTAGTTTGAGAAGTAAATTGGCTACATCAAGTTCCTTTATGGCCAAGCTGGTTGTCATATGCTCTTCTGGGCAGGTTAATTAGTTTTTGTGTAGATCTATCTCTATAGCCATTGCCTATTTTCTTTCAGGTGCGATATGAATCTAGCTCGCTTGCGAGAATGTTTTTTATGAATGCGTTAGCTGCATGTGTTTTGGTCAGCATTTTCCCACTTACTTGTACTGTTGTTTCATGGTTCCTGTAGTCCTCGTTGTTTAGGGCTTTGGCTAGCCTTCATAATTTTCTGCCGTCTTTGTCCAGATTTCTGTTTTTTTTATCCTGCTGTTTCTCGCGGAGCTATTTAGTGTCTTTTTGTACTTTGCTGCAATAGCTTTGTAGGAGATGTTAGCCTTTTTCGATCTTTCCTCTTCTGCTCTTTCTCTGGCTTCTGTCAGTTTTCTCCCAGTTCCTAATTTTCTGGTGTCCAGTAAGGTTTGTAGTATCTTCTTGCCCCTCAGGGTATTGATTCGAGGGGAGCTCTCAGGACAGTTTTGTTGAAGCTTTCGACTAGTTCCCCGATTCTTATATTTCGGATGTTAATCTGGCTGCAGTACATGTCTGACAGCGTTGTAAAGTGGTTCCAGTTTGCTTTTTTTGTAATTCCATCGGGGCAGTGGCTTATGTTATTGGGTTGTGTGTTCCATATTAATCACCAGCTTTATTGGTTTGTGATCACTGCCTGCCAATTGGTGAAGGACAACTCTGTTTATCTTGTGACTGATGTTTCCTGTCGAGAATGCAAGGACAAGTGTTGAGGTGGACTGAGCATCGTCTGCTTTGTTAATGAGCTGTAGGTTACTGTCAATTTCCCAGTCTTCCCCTTCGGCGCCGCGTGTATCAGTCTCCGCGTATCCCCATCTTTCTGAATAGCTATTGAAGTCTCCGATAACTACGCAGTTTGAGTGTTGCACCTCTATTGATGCCAGTGAGAGATCCTTATCTGGGGGGCAGTACAGATTTATCACTACCATGGTTTGTTCATCTACAGTGACATCAGCACCAATGATTTCAGCTTGATTACTTGTGTGGTTTGGGACTTCTCTGCGTGTTAGAGAGTTTCTAATTAGCACGATCACTCCACCTTTGTGACCTTCTCTGTCAAGCTGAAGGCTTTCGTATCCGGAACCTATGACTTGGGTTAAGGTTGGTCTATTGAATGCAAGCAATATCAATGCTTTCCTCATGGAGTTTGTGAATGAGCGATAGCTTCTTGTTTAGGACACCCTCTGCATTCCATTGGAGTATATTTAGAGTCCTTCTCTTTGTGTTTTGGTCAGTAGTGGTTTCCTTAGCTGTCCGTGCCCTGGCTCCATGGCATGGAGGTAGGGGACCACCAGTAGCATTGCTTACAGAGGCTTCTACAAGTGTGGAGTATTGTACCTTGCCTACACATACTTCTACAATTGTGGAGTATTGTACCTTGCCTACACATACTTATACAAGTGTGGAGTATTGTACCTTGCCTACACATACTTCTACAAGTGTGGAATATTGTACCTTGCCTACACATACTTCTACAAGTGTGGAATATTGTACCCTGCCTACACATACTTCTACAAGTGTGGAGTATTGTACCTTGTCTACACATACTTCTACAAGTGTGGAGTATTGTACCTTGCCTACACATACTTCTACAAGTGTGGAGTATTGTACCTTGCCTACACATACTTCTACAAGTGTGGACAATTGTACCCTGCCTACACATACTTCTACAAGTATGGAGTATTGTACCTTGCCTATACATACTTCTACAAGTGTGGAGTATTGTACCTTGCCTACACATACTTCTACAAGTGTGGAGTATTGTACCTTGCCTACACATACTTCTACAGGTGTGGAATATTGTACCTTGCCTACACATACTTCTACAGGTGTGGAGTATTGTACCTTGCCTGCACATACTTCTACAAGTGTGGAGTATTGTACCTTGCCTACACATACTTCTACAGGTTTGAAGTATTGTACCTTGCCTACACACGCTTCTACAGGTGTGAAGTAGTGTACCTTGCCTACACATACTTCTACAAGTGGGGAGTATTGTACCTTGCCTACAGAGGCTTCTACAAGTGTGGAGTATTGTACCTTGCCTACACATACTTCTACAAGTGTGGAGTATTGTACCTTGCTTACACATACTTCTACAAATGTGGAGTATTGTACCTTGCCTACACATACTTCTACAAGTGTGGAGTATTGTACCTTGCCTACACATACTTCTACAAGTGTGGAGTATTGTACCTTGCCTACACATACTTCTACAAGTGTGGAGTATTGTACCTTGCCTACACATACTTCTACAAGTGTGGAGTATTGTACCTTGCCTACAGAGGCTTCTACAAGTGTGGAGTATTGTACCTTGCCTACACACGCTTCTACAGGTGTGAAGTATTGTACCTTGCTTACAGAGGCTTCTATAAGTGTGGAGTATTGTACCTTGCCTACACATACTTCTACAAGTGTGGAGTATTTCACCTTGCCTACACACGCTTCTACAGGTGTGAAGTATTGTACATTGATTACAGAGGCCTCTACAGGTGTGAAGTATTGTACCTTGCCTACACACGCTTCTACAAGTGTGGAGTATTGTACCTTGCCTACACATGCTTCTACAGGTGTGAAGTATTGTACCTTGCCTACACATGCTTCTACAGGTGTGAAGTATTGTACCTTGCCTACACATGCTTCTACAGGTGTGATGTATTGTACCTTGCCTACACATACTTCTAAAGATGTGGAGTATTGTATCCTGTTTACAAACCTATGAAAGATTATCAACCCAGATATTACTGCTGTGGGAATAGGTCATAAACATTGTCATGGAACACTTTTAGAGTATCCAAAAATTCAAGATAAAGCAATCAACCATTTATTCTTCAAAACGGTGGATAATTGCACTCCAACTGATGAATCTTCCACAGGATAGTCACCAAAACAGAGAAGGAATGATGACTCCTCTTGTTTCACCTATATGTGATTTTAAAATTATTTTTATTAAAGAAGGTTTGTTTGTACTTTCATTCAAGAAAGATTATTTGTGCTTTTTAAATGAAAGTTCAATAAATTAGTTTTGTACAATGTTGTTGTTGTTTGAATGCCCACAATGAGTAGGTTTACTCTCTTGTGGGCCCTGAAAAGGACATTGAGTGGTGGGTTTCAGTAGCTTTGCTCACACTCTGAGCATGCTAATGAAGGTGGACTGGATCATCCATACGGTTGTGTTATGCTTGGCATCATATGCATGTCTCTCCCTACTACGGGGATCACGTCGATCCCTCACCTTGTTAGTCAGGCTGCCATGAAAACAGCCAGCTTTCCAGGTAAGGGCTACGAGGAAACCGAGGATTAGGGTCTTGGCCAGTATATTTTGCCGACCCTAACATGTCTGATCAGTACATTTTGTTTGACCCTGACTAACATGTCTGATCAGTATATTTTGGCCTGATCAGACTTCAGTTTTCCTCCCCCGTTTTATACTATTTTGACAACTATATTTTTGATTTTGTGCTATTTTGTTGTTAAAATGGTTGTGTTGAATGGCAACTTTGTTCTAGCCTGATCAGACTTCAGTTTTCCTCCCCCGTTTTGTACTATTTTGACAACTATATTTTTGATTTTGTGCTATTTTGTTGTTGTTAAAATGGTTGTGTTGAATGGCAACTTTGTTCTAGGCTGTGGGTGTGGAACGGGTTAGCCCTAAATACATATTTTAGAATGTATGCGAATGAGGTTCTAGAACTGATGACGTTTGTTAGAACATGACCTAATGCACTTGAAATTAAAAGTGTAGACAAACATGTGATGTGCCTGTTGTGTCCTAGCATGACGCAGAGGCTAGCCATTTCCTTTTGACCTACATTTGTGCCTGGGTATCGTCTGACACCCTGCCCATTTTGATTGTTATCTGCTGCAAAGGTTTTTCACAGCATGTACAAGTATACATGACCTCTATTCCAGACTTTATTATCATCCATCTCTTAAAGAACTAGGTGCCTGCATGCATGCACAAACACACACATACATTGGGGCTGCTTATTTGGATGAAAGAATAGGACTACTGCATCTCCATGGGTATCATAGAAGTTAAAAAGAGAGTTGTGCATGGAACTGGCAACATGATCATGTAAAATAAATTACTACCAAATCACCATTGCAAGATAATGCAAAGTGCTTTGGGGCAGGCTTCCTGATGGATGCCAACTGTGTTGGTGACCATATGCTTTGGCTGGAGCGAGAAAGAAGAAGAAAAATATATATAATACGTCTGTTCTTCATCATCTTTGAAGATTGACGACATTACACACACCACAATTCACACATCACTATTGGGTTATGGGCATGTATATGACTGATCAGGTTGATGCGATAATGCTGCATGATTGACACAGAATATCTGTAGTCAGTGTTTATTGTATTTGCACCCTAGTTTTTGAACTGCTCATCTGTCCTGGCTTGTTGCAAGCAGTACTAATTACTAGCCTTTACATCCCTTATTACCAGTATTTCCATTCCAAATTTTGAAAAAAAATTTCAGATGAATCGTTAAAAAAAGCCAGATAATATCTAGCTAAATAAAATAAAGTTTTAACTTTTCATGCAAACTGACATCTGTGTCTTTTATTAGGTGTTAAAAAAACGATATGTGTAGGGATGGCCTCCATGCTCCTACAGGAGGGACAAAGGGTATATTGAAATTATTATTTTCTATATTCACAACTTTTGTTTCCTCAATTTGTTGTACAACTAAGAAAACAACAAAACATGCAATCAACTTTGACTAAATATTTACTAAAACATAAAGAGCAAATAGAAACTGGATCAAAACAAAACAATTTATTCGAAGGCATATAAGATGTGTCCAACAAACATCAATATATACATCATTTTGTTGTATTCAGCACGTTGTTGAAGAAGGTCAAGGTAATCTCACAGCAAATACGGCCGTTGTGGCTGAAATGTTAGTCTTAATTGTACGAGGTCTCATATATTATGAGGTGAGGTAACGAGTTCCCTTCCTCACTGTCTTACATCCCAAACTGTAAGTCTAGTACTATTTACAACTGGGCAAACTGGAACATGTTGATACCTGAGAGTAAACCCAGTCCCTTTGATACAAGAGCCACTTTGACATTCTTCTTCTTCTTCTTCTTCGTGCGCAGTCAGACAGTAATAATAATTTTTTCGAAAAAAACGGCGGTCATCCTGAGGCTGTCGACACTGCCATAGAGCTTGTCTTGCAGTTCTACTGGTGATGGCCACATCTGCTCTCTCTGATCCTCTTATGTCGGGCAGTTCTGCAGCAGATGTTCAGCGGTCATTTTACCGGTACCGCACGGGCATTCGTCGGTACCACCTAGCTTCAATTTGTTGAATAGGTGGTACATTAGTCTATTGTGGCCAGTGCGAAGTCTTAAGACAACGACCTGCTCTCTTCTGTTCAACTGGTAATAGGCATCGTTTTTGGTGTAACCAGTATGTTCGGTTTCCCATTTGGTCATGTATCTGGCTTTGATAAGCCGTTTTGACTCTTCGTATGTCACACTAGTATCTGTTTGTGACTTTGACATTCAAGCTAATAAGTTTTTACATTTTTTAAAAGTTATGAATTAATAATATTCGTATTATACTGGTTGTTGAGTCTTTGTCTTTGTTTATTTTGGACATTGTTAGGTGTTATTTTTTGTTCTTTGCCCCTGACAAAGGCCTTGTGGCTGTAATGTGGGTTTGCTTGGTTTCTGTTCTGATGTAGTAGCTGAGCCATAACTATATATATTATTATAAACTTTTGACCTTCAGTACCTCCACAACTTCGATTTATTTTGATTAATTAATAACCACTATGTTCACAGTCAATGTGTAAAAACTTGAGACAGAAAGAGGACTAGGAATGCACCGAAAAATCGGTTTTTACTATCGATCAAACTTGAAAAGAGCTGGATAAGGCTTCGAATGCAAATAGGCGGAAGGGAACATTTGGCATGGGTAAGTAATGTTTTATACATTTACTGACATTTTCTGTAATTATAGAGTAATCAACAAAAACATATGACGTTTCAAAGTGTGACATCATTACCAAATGGGTCAAATATAAAGCTATTTAATACTACTTACTAATAATTTTTAAAACTCAGTTCAAAAGTATAGGATTGATTCTTAAAGATAACTAACTTATTGGGTCTACAATTATCAGGCTGCTTTTACACCTATTTGTATTCGATTGCAAGGTACTATTCGGTTGAATACAAATTGTTCATTGAATGCACTATTCAGACCTAATCAAATATGTATCAAAATATTCAATACACTGAGTGTTTTTTATCAACTTCTGACCTTCAATTCTGCTGCAGCTTTACTATATTTTTACCTATCCATAAATAGAACCACTGTAACCTTCTAAGCATGTCATAAAATGTGATAACAAAACTGAGAGGTTGTGAATGGGGATAGCAAACTCATCATGAAAACATATAACCACATAAGACTACATTGCAACTGTACACAAACTACTTTGGTGCAGAATTCCATAAGGGTTCAACTACATTGGAGAGCCTATGTTTCACATGGAGTGAAATGTTGACAAGGGACTAAGATGCTGAGCAGCACATGAGCTGCAGTGGTCAGCGACCCATAGCTGACTGCTAGTGTCAGGGCCAGCGAACCAGAGCTGCCAAGACCCTTCTACACCTCCATGCGGATAACAGGCTGCAGAAGGGCAGACTTGCAAAGGAGAAGGGATCGAAGAGGGAATGCTAACCCGGTACTAAAAAAATGCTTGCTGAAGTCGGATGTGTTGGTCCGAAAGGTGCAAATATCGCAGTCAAGCTGTAAACTCCGACACAACGCATTCTGTTCGCTGGACTACATTCTGCTACTTAAGCCTATTTAAGGGTTTGGTAGCGGGAGATTGAGAATGAACAAAGCCAAGCCACGATCAACTGCCAGCTTCAATGGATTTCCAAAGTCTCTCACCTTGATGGTACAATCTGTCAGGCCTTTTTCTGTCTATTTCTCGATGTTATCCTCGCACATAGAGTTTCCTTCCTCTGGCATGTTTTGCTCTTTGTTTCGCCTTCCAACACATGTTTAACAAGTGTCTCTTTCAGGTGGTGAAGAATTTAGAACAAGGTCTACTAATCAAGGTAACACAATTTAAAACATTGGTAATGCCTCAGTTTTTTTTAGGAGTTGAAATAAAATCTAGCCTCCACACTACATGGAGACTGTAAAGGCATGTGGCCTTTATTCCTCAGCCCTATTGATCCCCCTGGAGTACCCCATCCAATAAGAACAATGACTGTAATGGTATTTTAAAGATAATCTTTAATCATATATTTTGAAATAGGTTATGTTTTAATTGTTTGCCACTTATTTTGTTCCTGAATTTTCTTTACCCCCATAACTTCTCCAAGACTTCCTTTTTTTCTACTTCTTATGCATTCGTTCTCAATCTCCTGCTACCAAGCCCTGAACAGGGCTTTACAAATAGCAGAATGTAGTTCAGAGAATTGAATGTCTTGTATGGCCTATCAGTCTACTGAGCTGTGTAGGAAAACTGATGGAGCGTATGATAAACACCAGACTGATATAGCACCTGGAAGCAAAACACATTAATTCCACATCAAACA
Source organism: Ariolimax columbianus (assembly GCA_036924085.1). Taxonomy (NCBI): domain Eukaryota; kingdom Metazoa; phylum Mollusca; class Gastropoda; order Stylommatophora; family Arionidae; genus Ariolimax; species Ariolimax columbianus. The sequence goes on along the minus strand of JAVGWX010000010.1, from coordinate 25,643,098 downwards.
GGTTTTAGACAATACAGATCCACTGAGGACCAGATCACTCTCATAGCCCAGGAAATAGAGGATGCTTACCAGGAGAAAAAGCATACAGTAGCAGTTTAGGTGGATTTAGAGAAGGCATTTGACAAGATGTGGAAAGATGGACTTAAAGTCAAGCTACGAAGAAGTAAAGTATGTGGGAAAATGTTCAGATGGATCAGCCACTACCTCGAAACCAAAACAGCCAGAGTCCAAGTACAAGGGCAGATGAGCAAAAAGCGAGGAGTACCCCAAGGGGGAGTACTATCACCCACACTTTTTTTGGTGTATATAAACAACATCATAGAGAATATACCAAGAAGAGTCCACAGCTCCATGTTTGCAGATGATCTGGCTATGTGGACCTCCGAAAAAAATCTCACCGTAGCAAACAATCGGATGCAGCAGGCCCTAACATCGTTGGAGGAGTGGGTGAAATCATGGCTGGTCAAAATAAATGAATAAAAAACAACATGTACGATATTCTCTCTTTCAAAAAAAACCCAGAACACCAAAATAAGTCTTAACGGCAAATATCTGCGGCCTAATGACAACCCAAACTACTTGGGCGTCACATTTGATTGGCGCATGAGATGGAAAAGTCAGATCGAGAAAAACCGAATGAAAGCCAGACAAAGAATGGCAGTCATGAGGAAACTTGCTGGCACAAGCTGGGGAGCAGACGAAAGTATACTAAAGAAACTGTACACTGGAAGAGTGAGACCAGTTCTCGAGTATGGCATTGCGGCATGGAAACAGCAGCAAAGGCGAACTTCGATAAAATTAGCAAACTCCAAACAAGCCATGAGAGTTATAACAGGAGGCATGAAGTCAACGCCAATTGTAGAACTTGGAAAAGATTACAAATCTGCAATCCATGACCGACAGAAGAGACTGCAGAGCCCAGCAGCAAGCAGAGAAATTAAGAAGACTGACAGACCATCCAATGCAACAGAGACTAAATAGATTTGGAAAAGGGAAACTAAAGCGGAGAAGCTTTGCAGAAATAGCCAAAGCAAAGATGAGCTAAGACCCTATGAACACCATAACAACACCAAAGCCCATCCCTACTGTACGCAAATCCACATGGAAGCAGCATATCATTCCGGAGGTGGTAGAAAATATACCAGGTATTGGAAACAAGAACAGCCAGACTGAACAAGAAAGGAGAGACATAACCTTGAGGTACATAGCGGAAAACTACCCAAGCATGGACTGGACTCATGCATACACCAACGGTTCTGTAACAAACACAGCACAGAACGGAGGGGAAGGGGTATTCCTGAGCCTACCAAATGGTAGAAAAATAACACTGTCAGTGGCAACTGGAAAATTCTCAAGCCATTTCAGAGCGGAGGCAGAGGCACTGAGTGCTGCAGTAGAAGCAATGCTGACAGGCGAAAGCAATGAAAGCCAGATAGTCCTGTTTACAGATTCACTGGCCGTGGTTACAGCACTAAAAAGCCAGAAAAATACAGAACTTAATGATTTAAGAGCAGTACTCTGTCAACTATGCCAGCAGTCCGCACCAAAAAGAGTAGTGGTACAGTGGGTTCCATGCCACTGTAACATCTAAGGCAATGAGGAGGCAGATAGACTGGCAAAAGAAGGTGCAAGACTTCCACAACCAGGTTCTAGTGTGACCTACGAAGAGTTCAAAAGGTTTATTAAGGCCAGATACATGGCCAAATGGGAAACAGAACATACTGGCTACACAAAAAATGATGCCTACTACCAGCTGAACAGAAGAGAGCAGGTCGTGGTCTTCAGACTCCGCACAGGCCACAACAGACTGAGGTACCATCTATTCAATAAATTGAAGATAGGTGGCACTAGCGAATGCACCTGTGGCACAGGGAAAATAATCGCTGAACATCTGCTGCAAAATTGCCCGACATACGAGGACCAGAGAAAGCACATGTGGCCATCACCAGCGACAACACTAGACAAGCTCTATGGCAGTTTCGACAGCCTCAGGATGACAGCTGCTTTCTTCGAACAAATTCAAGTTGACGTCTGACAGCGTACGAAGAAGAAGAGGAAGAATGTCTTGTATCACTAGTTTACAGCTTGACTATGATATTTTTACTTTTGGTCCAACACATCCGTGTTCGACAGGCAGGACTTCTTATTTGTTTCATTCACTTTCTATACAACGCACTCCATTCGTTATTACATCCACATCTTTATGGGTGATACTGCAGTTGTGAGCCTGCTGAGAAGCCTTTGCATTGCACTACAGGCAGGAGTGATTACGTACACCGTATTCAGTAAGCCCTGATATGTAAGAAGAGCTACTGTAACCTCGCTACCGGATACAAATTGTAAGAGGGAAAACTCATTACGATTAGCTTCAAAACAACAGCGGAGTGTGGTTAACTGATGTGTGAATCTATCTTAATGTCTGTTGAAATCGGATGCACTGGGCCACAGGCTTAACGAAACAGTGCAACGTAAATCGCAGTATGATGACAGACTCAAACACTAGAGCAAATAGAGTTGCAGCCTTTTAGGCACCATCTATGCTGCTCTTAACAAACCACCTAATCATGGCCGGTGTTATCCCATGTCACACAGCTAGTCGCCTATTACAAAATGCTCTCTATGGGACAGTGGTGCTTTTCTTGTCCTTGTCATACACAAAGATCCCATGGACTACTTGGGATTATATATAAATGTTTTCTGAGCTTAAATATTGATTTTCTTTTCTCTCCCCATTAGATGTGTCTAATTCTTTTATATATACATTTTTTCAGCGCTTCCATATCTGTGTCCTTTTCTTGCTCCATGAGATTTGCCCCATTCTTCTATATATCAACTGTTTTTTAAAGATTTGCCCCATTCTTCTATATATCAACTGTTTTTTAAAGATTTGCCCCATTCTTCTATATATCAACTGTTTTTTAAAGATTTGCCCCATTCTTCTATATATCAACTGTTTTAGATATGTCAGATTCTTCTATATATCAACTGTTTTTTAAAGATTTGCCCCATTCTTCTATATATCAACTGTTTTTTAAAGATTTGCCCCATTCTTCTATATATCAACTGTTTTAGATATGTCAGATTCTTCTATATATCAACTGTTTTTTAAAGATTTGCCCCATTCTTCTATATATCAACTGTTTTTTAAAGATTTGCCCCATTCTTATATATATCAACTTTTTAAAAAAGATTTGCCCCATTCTTATATATATCAACTTTATAAAAAAGATTTGCCCCATTCTTCTATATATCAACTTTATAAAAAAAGATTTGCCCCATTCTTCTATATATCAACTTATTTAGATTTGTCAGATTCTTCTATTTATAAACTTTTTAGATTTGCACCATTTTTCATTATCAACTTTTTAAAAGATTTGCCCCATTCTTCTATATGTCACCTTTTTTTAAAAATGTTCCCTATTCTTTTATATGTAAACTTTTTGAGATTTGTCAGATTCTTCTATATATATCACCTTATTGAGGTTTGTACCCCTCTTCTATATATAAACTTTTTAATATTTGCCCCATTTTTCTTAAAACAACATTTTCAGTGTTCCCACATTTGTTTGCTGTTCTCTCCAGATGTACCCCATCTTTATATATTTAAATATTCCCATCTTCAGAGAAACAATTCTCTCTTTTCTACCCCATCTTTATATAAATATTCCCATCTTCAGAGAAACAATTCTCTCTTTTCTACCCCATCTTTATATAAATATTCCCATCTTCAGAGAAACAATTCTCTCTTTTCTACCCCATCTTTATATAAATATTCCCATCTTCAGAGAAACAATTCTCTCTTTTCTACCCCATCTTTATATAAATATCCCCATCTTCAGAGAAATAATTCTCTCTTTTCTACCCCATCTTTATATAAATATTCCCATCTTCAGAGAAACAATTCTCTCTTTTCTACCCGATCTTTATATAAATATTCCCATCTTCAGAGAAACAATTCTCTCTTTTCTACCCCATCTTTATATAAATATTCCCATCTTCAGAGAAACAATTCTCTCTTTTCTACCCCATCTTTATATAAATATTCCCATCTTCAGAGCAACATTTCTCTCTTTTTTATATCCCATCTTTATATATAAATTCTCATCTTCTGAACAACAACTCTCTTTTCCAACTGTTTCTTCATTACCGTGCTAGCATCAAATAACAATAAACATAATAGTTATGTACATGGTTTTATAACCACATGAGACAACCTAATAATTTATGTTTTCTTTCGTTCCTCCTTTTTTCCTCGTCTTGCTCGCTTCTGGTTTTCACTGACTTTGGTCACAGAACTATTATTGCATCCTTTTCTCTCTAGTCGTTTGAGAGTTCGCCTAACATTCTTGGCTATGTCTTTCCTTGCACCGCTGAGACCTTTTGGTTTCAAGACTTCAAGGACAACTACTTTCTTGTCCAAGAGAAAAGCATATCTGGAAAGAATGATTTGTAATGTGTTACAGGAGTTTAATATTTCTAACATTGGTTCTATATCAGGTTGGTAAATTGATCGATTTCTTGGCAGGCTTTGTGTGTGGCAGAACTGCGAACAGGACCACTGCTACATTAAGATAATGTTGCAAGAGGGCTTAATAGTGTGGTCTTACCCTTCTTGAGTAGATGACTCGTGTGACAGAGATAAAAATATCATCACTGCCCCACTTAGAGAAGGTCATCAAAGGAGACTAACAGTGTGGTCTAACCTTGCTTAACTTTATATCATCCTTGAGCCATTAACTTGACTTTACATGAGCCATTAACTTGCTCTGATGAGGCCATTGGAAATTAACTTGCCATTGTGTGACCAATGTTCCATTAACTTTGCTTCATGCTGTCCTTGGTTCATTAGCTTGGTTTCATTTTGCCTTTTGTCTATTAACTTGACTTCCTGATGTCTTGGCCTATTAACTTGACTTCTTGCTGCCTTTAATCAATTAACTTTACTTCTTGCTTCTCTTGATTTATTAATTTGACATTTTGTTGCCTTTGGCTTATTAACTTGACTTCTTGCTGCCCTTGGACTATTAACTTGACTTCCTGCTGCCCTTGGTATATTCTTCTTTTTCATTCTTCTTCATCGATCAAATGATGCTATGATTCTAGTCCAGTGAGGTTCATGAAGGGGACTGTGTGTTTCAGGTCTTCGCTGGTCCACCACAGCTTTTCGAGCATGGTTGCTCCCCCAGGCCAGATTGTCTCTCTTTGGTCTGCATAGGTAGAGCATTCTTGCAGAATATGTTATGGTGTTTGCTTGGAACAATCGCATGTGGCAGTGTCTCTGAGACCCATTCTGTGGAGTTGGATCTTGAGTCTACAGTGTCCCGTTCTGAGTCTGAAGATCTTGGACTGGCCATCTCTGCCAAGTTTGTCTATGATGTCATTTTCTGACTTGTATTCTTTGTGCTGCTCTCTCTATTCTGTCTTCATGGATCGTTTGATGAGTGTCTTTGCTTCTTTATAGCTCTGTGGATGGGGAATCTGCTTGTCGCCATTTCCGGTTTTTGCGAGCTCATCTGCTTTCTCGTTTCCAGGGATCCCACAATGGGCCGGAATCCATTGCAGGATTAAATCTGCTTTTTTGAGACATCAATCTTATGTTGTATTTTATTTCATGTGAGAGTCTATCTTGTTTTGGGCTTGAGATGGCTTGGAGTACACCCCTGGAGTCTGTTAGAATGACTGTTTTCCTTGTATATTTGTTCTGGCTGATAAGAATCTGAGTTGCTGCATGAACAGCTCTTGCTTCAGCTCTGAAATTGGTACAAGTCTCTCCTGCTGGTATGGAGTGATTATCTCCATCACCATTGGAGTGTTTGATGTAGATTCCACTGCTTCCCCTTTTATCGGTCATTGAGGCAGATTCATCTGTGTATACATGTGTCCAAGTGTTTCTAGGGTACAGTCTCTTGAGCTCCTGTAGAACGTGGATTTTTTGCTCTGCTACCGACTGCTCACTTTTCTTTGTTAACCCTGGAACCTCCAAGATTATTTTGGACCAGTCCTGGCTCCATGTCCAGGGTTCTGGAATGAGTGATTCACACTTTTTGACTTCAGCTTCAAGGATGTCTGTGTGTTTTCTGTGGATTTCTCTGGCCAGATGGTTTGGGCTTTTCCTTAGTAGTCTGTTTTTTGTTCTCTCTTGGAACTTCTGGTGTAGAGGATGATCAGGTAACCTCTTTAGTGTTACTGAGCAAGGGATTTATATTTTCTCCTTAATTCAAGGGGCTCAAAATTAGCTGTTTTTCCCAGCTCTGTAATTGGAGTACTTTTCAATGCCCCAAGGGTAATTCTGAGACTCATATTTTCAACTTGGTCTAGTTTTCCTGTGTTTGTTGACCAAGTGCTAGAGGCATATTCCATGCCTGGTCTGATTGCAGCCAGTTTTTTCATCACTGAGAGTCTTTTTATGGACCTTGTCTGGATTTTCTCTATATTTGACTTCCAGGTAAGTCTCGAGTCAAATATGATTCCAAGGAATGTGGGTGTGTCTAACTGGGGTATTTGTTGGTTTCCTATCTTTATTGTAATTCTTGGTATATTAACTTTACTTCTTGCTGCCCTTGGTCTATTAACTTGACTTCATGTCACTTTTTTAATTGGCATAGAGCATGATGTCAGGGACTACTTCCGACAGTGGAAAAGGTTCTAGAATTTCAATTTCGCTTCAAGCTAGGCAGCCACCAGTCAATTAGGTGCTATCCCACCACTGCCCGCTTTTCCCATTGAGTGCATGGGAATGAGGGTCAAACCTAAAATATGGATGGTACACATCCCATGCAACATGTGGTCTACAAATGTGACTTCAGGCAATACTTTATGAACTTGACTTCATGCTTCAATTGATCTGTTAACTTGTCTTCCTGCAGCACTTTGTCCATCCATTAACTTGACTTCATGCAACTCTTGTCTCATCCATTAACTTGGCTTCAAATAGCTCTTGTCTCATCCATTAGCTTGACTGCATTTTACTCTTTTCTCATTCATTAACTTGAATTCATGCTGCCTTTGGGCCACATCGAGTGGCACTCAGTGTGATTGTAGTTAGTGATACTTGACGTAAAGTGATGTAGTCACATAATTACAGGGTTTTGAAAAGACTTCTTCTGCTTCTTCTTCTTCTTCGTTCTCAATCTCCTGCTACCAATCCCTGAAAAGTGCTTTGCAAGCAGCAGACTATAGTCCAGAGAACAGAATGCATTGTGTCAAAGTTTTACAGCTTGACTGCAATATTTACACCTTTCAGTCCGACGCATCCGTCTTCAGCAGGCATTTTTGAGTACCGAGTTAGCCTTCCCTATTCAATCCCTTCTACTTAGTCAGCCTGCCCTGTTGCAGCTTGTTATCCAGGATCACTGCATGGAGGTGTAGAAGGGTCTTAGCAGCTCTGATTTGCTGGCCCTGTTGCTAGCAGTCAGCTATGGGTCACTGATCGCTGCAGCTCATGCGCTGCTCAGCACCTTGATCCCTTGAAAAGGCTTGAGATGAATATAAGGGCATAACCATTTTCAGCTAGGCATTGTAGGCATCGAAGACACATAAACCATAATTTTCAGTTTGATTGTGTTTAAATTGGTATCAAAACACAAGCATCGGCTATAGTTACATAGCATTGAACTCTTGTTAGTTAAGAGGCCTGAATTATAGCCTAGTTCTGTGCATGCATAGCCTTCATTTAATGCATAATTCACAACATTCCTTAATATTGGCCTTTTCATAGGATGAAATGTGGATGCCAAGACCCAAAAAAATGATTTTATTACTTGATCAGACTAATGATCACGCATCTCGATTGCATGGGGATATTCAACACTGACTGGGACACAGAAATAAGGGACTTTTGTAATGTTTTTGAGGGATTCAATGCACCTAACGTCATGAGTGCCCACAATTTTGTTGATCTGTATTTTTTCCTTTGCATTAATGAAACTTAACACGTTGTAGGCATCTATTTTTATTGTGAATTCTTAATGTAATAAAAAGTTTAAATATGTGTCTTACAATGTTTAGATCGTAATTTTAGCTCAATTTATTTCACATTAATTTATTTTATTTTGAAAAAAATTATTTGTCATACAGAATTGTGGCACTGAAAGAGAAATCAGCAAAATTAAAGAGTTAATTCTGAAAGTGGAAGGGGCAAGAACTCAAAACTTACACTTGGTGTCCATCAGAGTCCTTGAATCTTTTGGAATCTGCAAGGAACATAAGGTAGGTCTGTCCCAAAGAAATTTTTGGGCAGTAGCAAGATGACCTTTTCAGTAAGATGACCTTGTCCCCTGCCTGGACAACATGATGACCTCCTGAAGAATGTATATATTAACAGAAATAAGTATGTAGTAGTAATGCCATTATAATAAATGCTGTAAGAAGACTCTGTCTGTGGCTGAAAGGGGAGTGACTTTGTTGACAAGATAAACAAACCTTCATGAAACAATGAGAAGATTGTCTGTGGTTGAAAGTGGCATGACTTCATTAAAAAGGTAGGCAAACCTTTATCAAAAAAAGGACGACATAAAAAGTATAACACAAATAAAGAACTGGCTGGCACTGGCTAAATTCAGCTTCCTAAACCAATTTGAAGTTCCTACATTCTTCTTTTTCTTCTTTGTTCTCAATCTCCCGCTACCAATCCCTGAAAAGAGCTTTGCAAGTAGCAGTATGTTGTCCAGAGAACGGTATGCATTGTGTCATAGTTTACAGCTTGACTGCAATATTTGCACCTTTTGGTTGGATACATCTGACTTTAGCAGGCATTTTTGAGTACCAGGTTAGCCTTCTCTCTTTGATCCTTTCTCCTTAGCCAGTCTGCTCTGTTACAGTCTGTTATCCAGGATCATCGCGTGGTGTAGAAGGGTCTTGGTAGCTCTGGTTCACTGGCCCTGACGCTAGCAGTCATCTATTGGTTGTTGACCACTGCAACCTCATGCACAGCTCAACATCTTGATCCTATTCCTATATTCAACCAAGCAGATGTTATGCCTGATGCAATGTAGCATAAGTTGTTTAAATTTATTCCAATCTTTTGCCATGGAGTACCGTGATCGAACAAAAGCTTTACTCGGTTCATCTCTCTAACTTATTGGTACACAACCAAGTGGACCCTTGTAGTTTAATCTTCAAATAGGGCATACCTCCATGTGGGGATGGTAGGAAACATCCAGTAGCAAGACTTAATACAATGAAAAATTTACTGTTATCATCACATCCAAAGGCAGAGTGCACGTCTTATGTTGCCAGCTAGGCTAACTGTCAACAGGTAAATGCTTTGGAACTGGACCTCCAAAGTTGCATATTCTCTAGACCAAGTAAGCGATAAGAAGGAAAACCCCCAAACACAAACATGTGAAATCAAGAGTCCGAAAAACTGACCAAGAAATACACACAGTGGTGCATACTAAGGACAGATTAAGGATTTTCGGGAAAAAAAAAAGAATTAGAAAAACTATATTAACCATCAATTTTTCTGATACCATAAAATTTCTATAATAATTTTTACAAATATTTACCCGCTAAAACTCGACTGCCTATTTTACGTGAGTACTAAAAATATACCCTGTCATTTTCGATACCGAAAGTAACCTACATTGGAAAGATTGTCACAATTTGACGATGAAAATGATTTGAAATATAATGTGCCATATGTTACCTCACTAGATGAGCTTTTTTCTAGTGAGAGTGTTGGAATTTTGTTTTTGTTTTTTTTGCTTAGATGTTTACCTCACTAGTTTCTACTGGCGGAGGCACGCCATTTTCCACCCCAGACCGTAGTCAATTGGGCGATATCAGGACGCATAAACCAGTGCTTGGATGCATGTGTGCATCTGTATGTACCTATATTTAGGTTTGTGCGCCCTCAGAAGCTAGCCCAACCAAAGTGCAATGGAAGGGCTTTACCACGAGGGCGCGTGTGAAAGTTGTGCAAGGGTGTGACTGTAGGACAGAGTCAAATGCAACAGAGTGAGGTGAGAAGAGAGAGAGAGGGAAGAGTTGCCCCCAGGGTGAGCTCCGAGTGTTGGCAAGGGAGTCCAAAGTATCTAAAATTTAGATGTTGCATACCTATTCCTCTTTGTTATTACCGATACTTTAATTTTTAAACAAATATTTCATAAAATCAAAATCTTGAAAAATATTTTTGCCTTAAAACTTTTGGCTAAATTAAGCACGCGAGTGAGAATTATACGCAAGATTTTATTGTAACTGAAAATTAGAAGTATAATCTTGCAATATTATGCAGATGAAATATTACTTCCCTTTGAATAGAGTCACAGCTCCTGGAGGACAGAGGGGACCAACCCCAACCAGGCATGTCCACAGGTGGTGGATAGTGGAACAACCACCAGATATGAAGTCAGCTGCGATATAATGTAGGTATAATAACTGGACGAATAAGCAGTTGTAGACCAAACGGCAGCGTATTCCAGCATGATGGTGTGGGACAACAGGTGGCACTGCTTTCCCCACTGACCTACGACGGGTACACCAAGTGGGTAAGAGCTGCTATATGCTCTAGCCACGGGAAGGAAACCACGGTAGACAAACCAACCTACTGCCTTGCAGGTACCGTCGGGAGATAGAAAGGCTAGGGGAGACAATCCAAAACAGAAAACAACCGGGGAGGAGCGGTGCCGGGCCCCCAGCCTCAAGGGACCCACCCAAGCAACCGGTGCCTCTGCTAACCTAGTGGTCAGGGGGAGGCAGAGTAGTGCGACTGATCAACAAACAAGAAATCTAAAAGTGGTACAATGGAATGCAGATGCAGAGGGCGTGAGAAACAAGAATTGCAAGAAATGCAAGAATTCCTCAAGGAAAACGACATAGACATCATTTGTATCCAGGACACAAACCTGGAAACTGAACAATTTTTCATCAGAGGATATAAATGTTTTTGTCAAGATAGGGGAAAAAGAGCCAAAGGATAATAACAATAGTCAAAAACTCTATAGCAGTAGAAACAAATAGATCTGGACCAGATTAACTCGAGTACATCACAGCTAAGATCATCCTACCCAATGTAGACTCAATGATAACAAACTGCTATAGTCCACCATCCACAGCTCTGACAATACACAAAGTTAAAATTGAAAAGTCGAGACACCTCATAGTGGGAGATTTTAACAGTCAAACAGTCCAAGCTGGGGCTATAAAACAATGGACCAGAAAGGCGAGGAGATAGAAGATTGGATGATAGAAAATAAACATCCTAATAAATAGGCCAGATGATAGGCAAACATATTACTCTGGAATATGGAAAAAAAATGAGTACTGCAGATCTTGCGATGGCAACGGACGACCTTCAATGGCAAATAGCAAGAATAGTCAACTGGGTGGGAGCAACATGTCCCAATAACCTTAGAAATATGTAACATGGGACAAATAGAAATAACAGATATGCACCCCAGCTGGAATTTCACAAGAGCAAACTGAACTCTATTTAGAGAAAGTGTAAATAATTTTTGTTGTTTGTTTTTGTTGTTTTTTGGCGTTAGCCTTATTTTTCTCTAATCCCCAAGGCGGTGTGCGTTGCACTGTGGTTTTTATTTTGCGCCTGTCGGCCCAGTGCATCTGACTTCAGCATGCATTTTATGTAAGGGTCTGCTTCCTCCTGCATTTTTTAAGGGTTGGCTTCCCTGGGGTAACGGCTGGTGCTGTGATGGGGATTGAATACAGCACCTTCGGATTGTGAGCCGTGCCACTGAACCACTAGGCCACGCCGTCCCCTGTCAAAAGATATCCCATGCCAAAAATTAAAACAATAATGTCGCCATCATGACAAAGGCTATCATTCAGGCAGCAAAGAAATTAATTCCACATGGAAAATGGAAAAACTATAAACCCTAGTGGAACGATAGACTAGAGAAAATCCACAAAGAACTAAGTGAGGGAAGAGATACCATGGAAAAAAATCCTTCACCAGAAAACATAGGGAAACACAGCAAAATTAAAAACACATTCATAGAGCAAAAGAAGGAGGAGATCCACAGAAGTTGGCATGAAAAGACTGAAAGCCTCAACATGGACAGGGATACAAGTAAACTCTGGAACCTGACAAGAGCCTTAAATGAAGAAACCAGAGAAAGCCATGGGAAGACAGTCATTAAGGAAAATGAGAAATATCATACAGGGAAAGTGGCAGCAAATATCCTAGTTGAATTTTTCAGAGAGGAGAGTACTACAACATTGACACGAGAACGCAAACTAGAAGTTAAAAAGGAGATAAAAGAGAACCTGTAGACACAGAATACGGATCCTTGAATGAAGTCATCATTCAAAATGATAGAGTTAAACACTGCTATTTAGAAATTGAAAAACAAGAAAGCTCCCAGAAAAGATGGCATCACGAATGAAATGATTAAAAACCTAGATCAAGTTGCAAGAAGAAAACGCCTGAAAATCTTCAACCAATCATAGAGCACGGATAAGGTCCCAGACCAGTGGCGGGAGGCTATCTTTATCCCCATCAGAAAACTAAACAAGGAAAAGACAAGCAAGGAAAGCTATAGTCCAATAAGTCTGCTCAGCTGTGTTGGAAAAGTTATGGAAAAAATGGTAAACGCAAGACTAATAAAACATCTAGAAAAAAACCCAGCTTCTACTAAACTCACAGTCAGCTTTTAGAAAAACTGCAGCACAGAAGACCAACTAGTGTACCTAACCCAAGAAATTGAAAATGCATTCCAGGGTAAGGAAAAAGTACTTGCGGTCTTTGTGGATATGGCAAAAGCTTTTGACAAGGTATGGAGAGAAGGACTGCTCCTTAAACTATTAAACAACAAAATAGAAGGGAGAATGTACAGCTGGATACAAGACTTCCTCCGATACAGAACAGTAAGAGTCAAATTAGATGGATCGCTGAGCCAAAGAATAATTCTCCAACAAGGCGTACTCCAGGGAGGATTTATCTCTCCTACCTGCTTTATCCTGCTCATAAACAATATAGCGGGAAAACTCTCAAAGAAAGTATCCAGTGTCCTACATGCTGACAATTTTGCAATGTGGAATGCTGCAGAAAAACTACCAACAGCTAAAAACAGAATGCAGACAGCACTGGACACTGTTGGAAAGTGGGTTACAGATTGGGCATTGCAGATTAACATCTCAAAGACAGTTATAAAATGCTTATCACTGTTCAACACCAAGGAAGGAACTAAATCAAATCTAAATGGCAAAGAGCTTGTATAAGAAAATATCCCTGTGTATCTCGGAGTTAAAATGAACAAGAGACCCACATGGAGAGAACACATACATGAGATAGAACAAAAAGTAACCAGAAAACTATCCCTTATGAAGAAGCTGGCCGAAACAAGCTGGAGTGCAGATAGCAACATCCTTGAAAATATATATACTGGCACAGTTAGACCAGTACTTGAATGCAGCATGACAGCCTGGACCAAAGCATCAAAAAATAAAAAACAAACACAGAACGCCTAAGCAAAATTCAAAACTCTGGCTTAAGGATAATAACAAAAGGAAAGAAGACTGCACCAATCCAGACAATGGAAACATATTCAAATAGAAGACCCCTAAATACTAGATGTGAGGAAAGAGTGCTGACACATAGTGAAAAGATGCTTCGCATGCCTGATCATCCCATACATACCAAGTGACACACCCAGTTAAAAATAGGCTAAAGAGAACCAACTTCATCCATTTATCAAATGACCTACACCAAAAATATGGAGAGCTAATTCCCAACCAACCTGCAGAAATATAAATGCTTATCAACTATGAAGAGCCAAGCTACAACATAATCAACATTGCAATAAGTACAGAAATCCCAGAAATCATAAGCAAAGACCAATACAGTGTCCACGAGCTGAAAACTTTAGCATAAGCAATGATTGAGGAAAATATAATATCAAGGAATGGACACAGGTGTACACAGATGGTTCTGCAGAGGGCAGGTGTAAATTGGGGAGAAGGCATATTCATAAGACACAAAAGTGGAAATATAACAGAAGAGGCCCTCCCAATAGGAAAGTTGTCCATAAACCTCAGAGCAGAATCTATGGCCTTCCTGCAAGCACTGAGAATACTTGAAACAGAAAGGCAACCACCAACAAAAAAAGCTGTATTCACAGACTTCACAGTACTATTAGAAGCTATACAAAAAACAAACAATGAACTACTGTTATCAGAGATCAGAGCAGAACTGGGAAAACTCCAGAGATACTCAACAATAGCGCTCCAGTGGCGCCTTCCCATTGCGAAATCACAGGAAATGAGAGAGCTGACACTCTAGCAAAAGATGGCAGCAAAAAGGCACAATTTAATCGAGTATCATACAGAGAGATCAAGAACATCATGAAAAATCAGTATACACACCAATGGAGAGAATACAGATACATAAGCAGTACATCAGACCCAATTCACCAACTCAAAATAAATCAACAAACTACCTTAATTCGCCTTGAGAACTGGATACTGCAGACTACTAGAACATCTATACCGACTAAAGATCTCACATACCAATGAGTGCCCATGTGGAACAGGAGGCCAGAATCCTGAACACATTCTACAAGAATGCCCAATCTATAGGGAAATGAGATACCAGACCTGGCTAGAGGATGGAGATGAAACAAAAGATGTGGGGCAGCTGTTCTGATCTGGTGAAGACTACAGACTTAATCATGGCGACCACCCTGCAAATACAGCATGACCAAAAGATCCTGAATGCCAATACAGTTTATCCCTCAAATATCTATTTCTGTTTCCTTTATAAAACTGATGTTCTGTCTGTCTCAAGTTTTTATCATTGTCTAACAGTTCCAGCCGGAGCATGAGTGTTTAGGGCAGGGGTGATGTGGTGGCCGACTCTGAGAACAAAGGTACCTGAATGTGTGCCAAGATCACTCTCTGTATCGGCACTACACCAAGATCACTCACTGTCTCAACACTAAATCGACAAAGGAAAACAGGGAAGGGGTAGGAGCTGACCACTCTAGCGTTCTAATTTGAGTAGGGGGGGGGGGGGGGGTTAGTGACAAACAGAGGCCAGTAGGTCTTCCTGCAACATTTTGAGTGACAGGAATTCAGAGTGATTCGTGCCAATAACAACTAAATGGAGGTAGATCCAAACTAGAGAATGGCTGGGCCAGACATCCCACAGAGGGACATTGGACAGCTTTGAGACTACTTGAAACTATATAATTCTAGACAAAGTTTAAGTCAGGCAGACTGGCCATGGAGACAGAGAGATATAGAGAGAGAGAGAGAGAGAGAGAGAGAGAGAGAGAGAGAGAGAGAGAGAGAGAGGGGGAAGAGAGAGAGAGAGAGAGAGCAAGACACAGAAATTAGCTAGGGTTCTGTTTAGCTCGCCGACGTTATAGAAGAGCGATTGATAGGCTGTTTTACGAATGTTAGTGAGACAGAATGGAATACAGGGTGAAGGAACCAGCATACGCCTTTGAGTCTTAGCCAGTCGCTCTATAAAGTGTGTGTTGGGCGCCCTGTTACTTGGAGAGATCTGGATGTGTGTGTGGTGTGTGAAGGACACAGAGGGAACGATCTATGTTCCAGAGTGTGAACATACCCAGATTGATTGAGTGTGTGATCACATGTTAGTATAGTTGAATGGATTGAATGTATAATGTCAAGATCACCTGTCTGAGGGGATCTGAGTGTGAGTGAATGCACAGAATACGATCTTGAAGACGAGTTTTTAAAAGTGTTGAGGATCCAGATAAGGGGAGGGGAGTTTGTGGCTAGAACTGGGTTGGGGTAGTTCAGGGGCAATTTTCATGCCAACTTCTTTGGATCTCATCCTTCTTTTGCTCTATGAGTGTATTTTAATTTTGCTGTGTTTCCCTATGTTTTCTGGAGAAGGATTTATTTCCATGGTATCTCTTCAGTATAGTTGAATAGATTGAGTGTATAATGTCAAGATCACCCGTCTGAAGGGATCTGAGTGTGAGTGAATGCACAGAATACGATCGTGAAGACGAGTTTTTAAGAGTGTGTTGCGGATCCAGATAAGGGGAGGGGAGTTTGTGGCTAGAACTGAGTTGGGGTAGTTCGGGGCAATATTCAATAGCTTATGCTTATAACCTCTGTATAGTTATTAATAATATAGATAAATTAGAGATACTATTTAGTTAAGATGTATTGTTTGTGTTGTTTGTAATATCATTGCACTCATTTTAACAGTTGCTATTTGAATATGATGTAATAAATATGCCACCTGCTGCGTGCCATGTTATTTGCTGTGTGTGGTCATGAATGATGTAGATACATGTGGTAACATTCTAAATAGAAAAATCCCAGTAAAAACCTGGACTCTGCTACAATTGCCATACAATCTGTTGCTGAAATAAACCAGAGATATCTATGATGTCATGATTTATGTGGATTTGACAGACCTGGAGAGCATGTTGCATTTGCCTGTCCTACCACACAACTACTCGCTGTTGTGTCCTATTTTAAAAACATCTGTTAAACAGATTATATCTTAACCTAGAACAGCTTGTTTACAGTCTGAATTTGATGGAGATGTTTAATGATGGAGTGAGAGGAGATGTTTAATGATGGAGTGAGAGGAGATGTTTAATGATGGAGTGAGAGGAGATGTTTAATGATGGAGTGAGAGGAGATGTTTAATGATGGAGTGAGAGGAGATGTTTAATGATGGAGTGAGAGGAGATGTTTAATGATGGAGTGAGAGGAGATGTTTAATGATGGAGTGAGTAGAGATGTTTCATGAATGAGTGAGAGGAGATGTTTAATGAATGAGTGAGAGATGTTAAATGGTTAGGTGAGTGGGTTGTTAAATGTTGGGGTAAGAGGTGATGATAGATGTTGGGGTGAGAGGAGATGATATATGTTGGGGTGAGAGGAGATGATAGAGGGTGAAATACTGGGGAAAACCTGAAACGTATAGTCTCCTTCGTGAACCTCACTGGGCTATAAGCATAGCTTCAGTTGATTGATGAAGAAGAAGAAGAAGAAGAAGGTGTGGTGAAAGAAAATGTTATACACAAAAGACTTACTCTGCGTACTGACTCTGACAACCTGTCCCAGAATCCTCTCAAACCCAGCCTTTTCCAGGTCTCGATCCAAAGCTTTCACTTCCAGAACTTACAAAAAATAAAAACATTTGAAAATGTCAAAACTTTGTTAACATTTACTGACTTACTTGGGAAGGAAGACTAATGTCTGATCAGGCAAAATATATTGATCAGACATATTAGTCAGGGTCAAGCAAAGCATACTGTCCAAGACCCTCACCTTGGCTTCCTTGTAGCCCCTCCTGGAAATGGGCTGTTTTCATGGCAGCCTGGATAACAAGGTGAGGGATCGATGTGATCTCCATAGTAGTGAGCGACATGCAAATGAAGCCAACCATAGTACAACCGGCTAGAGGACCTCGGTCCACCTTCATCAGCACACTCGGGATGTAAGGAAAGCAACTGCAACCCTCCACTTAATGGTCTTTTCAGGGCGCACAAAAGAGTTGTTGTTTGCGAATGCCCACAATGAGTAGACTACTGTTTGCGAATGCCCACAATGAGTAGGCTACTGTTTGCGAATGCCCACAATGAGTAGGCTACTGTTTGCGAATGCCCACAATGAGTAGGCTACTGTTTGCGAATGCCCACAATGAGTAGGCTACTGTTTGCGAATGCCCACAATGAGTAGGCTACTGTTTGCGAATGCCCACAATGAGTAGGCTACTGTTTGCGAATGCCCACAATGAGTAGGCTACTGTTTGCGAATGCCCACAATGAGTAGGCTACTGTTTGCGAATGCCCACAATGAGTAGGCTACTGTTTGCGAATGCCCACAATGAGTAGGCTACTGTTTGCGAATGCCCACAATGAGTAGGCTACTGCTTGCGAATGCCCACAATGAGTAGGCTACTGTTTGCGAATGCCCACAATGAGTAGGCTACTGTTTGCGAATGCCCACAATGAGTAGGCTACTGTTTGCGAATGCCCACAATGAGTAGGCTACTGTTTGCGAATGCCCACAATGAGTAGGCTACTGTTTGCGAATGCCCACAATGAGTAGGCTACTGTTTGCGAATGCCCACAATGAGTAGGCTACTGTTTGCGAATGCCCACAATGAGTAGGCTACTCTTTTGTGTGTCCTGAAAAGGACATTAAGTGGCGAGCTACAGTAACATTCCTCACATCCCGAGTGTGCTGATGAAGGTGGACCAGGCACCTCCAGGCGGTTGTGATATGTCTGGCTTCATCTGCGTGTTACTCACTACTATGGGGATCACGTCGATCCCTCACCTTGTTAGCCAGGCTACCATGAAAACAACATATTTACCAGGGAGGGCTACTAGGAAGACGAGGTGAGGGTTCTTGGCCAGTATGTTTTGCCTGACTTTGACTAACATGTCTAATCCGTATATTTAGCCTGACCAGACGTTAGTGTTCCTCCCCGCACAAGAGAGTAAACGTACTCATTGTGGGCATTCAAAACAACAACTGACTTACTTTTCATCCTTAGGAGCTTAGGTTCTCTCTCTTGGGCCACAAGTGTTGTGGTGGTTGTTGTAAGCCTGAGTTTTTGTAGGATTTCTGTTATGTCATCTAGCCATATGCCACATGTTCTTGCTCATTCATTGTAGTGAGATCTTCTTGTGTTGTGAGAATGCAGTGGTAGTTGATGTCGTTGCATTCTCATGAGATGACTGAACAATCTTATTTTCTGTCTTGGTATGTATTCAGTACATGGGCTAGTTCTCTAGATATTTCTAATGTTTTAATTTTTCATTTGATCTCTTCCAGTGACAGATGAAGAAATACAAGAAAGAATTACATCAATAGGGCCTTTTGAAAACCGCTTGAATTTCAGAGCGGAGGCAGAGGCACTGAGGGCGGCAGTGGAAGAAATGCTAACACACAGTGACAATGAGAGCCATATAGTCCTGCTGACAGATGCTCTCGCCGTAGTCACAGCGCTAAAAAGCCAGAAAAACACTGAGCTTAATGACTTAAGAGCAGCACTCTGCAAACTGTGCCAGCAGTCCGCACCAAAAAGGGTAGTGGTACAGTGGGTTCCGTCACACTGCAACATCCAAGGCAACGAGGAGGCAGACAGACTGGCAAAAGAAGGTGCAAGGCTACCACAAACAGATACCAGTATGACGTACGAAGAGTCAAAACGGCTTATCAAAGCCAGATACATGACCAAATGGGAAACCGAACATACTGGTTACACCAAAACGATGCCTATTACCAGTTGAACCGAAGAGAGCAGGTCGTTGTCTTCAGACTTCGCACTGGCCACAACAGACTGAGGTACCACCTATTCAACAAATTGAAGATAGGGTATACCGACGAATGCCCGTGCGGTACTGGTAAAATGACCACTGAACATCTGCTGCAGAACTGCCCGACATACGAGGATCAGAGAGAGCAGATGTGGCCATTGCCAGTGGAACTGCAAGACAAGCTGTATGGTAGTGGCGAGAGTCTCAGGATGACCGCCGCTTTTTTCGAAAAAATAATGGTTACTGTCTGACTGTGTACGCAGAAGAAGAAAACCGCTTGGCAACTGTCAAAAAAAGGAAAGTTGCTTGGTTTGGCCACATATTGAGATCAAATGGTCTTGTCAATATGATCCTGCATGGAAAGGTGCAAAGACGACGATGAAGAGGTTGTTGCAAAAAGAGGTTGGAGGACAACATAAAAGAATGGACCAATATCCGACCAGAGGAGGCACAGGCAGTGGCTGCTGACAGTTGTGTGCCCCAACTATCCTTTACTGGTTACCTGACCTGACCTGTGTCATCAGTAACTTTTCTTAGGCATTATATTTCACATGTAATTTTTCTGTACTGTGAATTTGATAAGGACAAAGTTTGACATTGGTAGCAAAAAGTTGGTATAACGATACTGTTGATCAGTTGTTCCTTTGTTGCCAAGCTGATGTTTTGGTGTTTAAGTACTGGTGGCAATGATAAGTAACAGCATAGTTTGTCCTGTACACATCCATGGGACTGCCAACCTATGCGATTGGAAGATAGACTGACCAAAGACCTAGGGCTGCATTGATATAGCATTGCAAAAAATCAGGAGGCATACAAAATATTGTTGGCTTCCATGCTTATGATATATTTGTTAGACTGATGTCAAGGATAATGTGAGTAAAGGAATGTTTAAAAAAAATCTAATTCATTTGCAGAACAAAATTTATATATGTATGGTCAATCTGGCTTTCTGTCGTGTGATCTGGCGACACCTATGTTGCTTTGTGTATTTCTTTATGTGGAATCATTGTCACCAATAACCAGTTGATTTAAAGCACGGAAGTCTTTAAGAAACTCTCCATTTAAATTTTTTGTCCTAATTCTATGTTTTCCCATGACACTGATATATCAAACCCAAACTTGACGTTCATCCATCAAAATTCTAATGTCTTTCCTTTTCCTTTTATTCATGACATTTTGAAGTTTGGTGTACAATTTTTCTCTTACTGAGTCTACTTTGTCATTGGTTGGTACAGATCATTGGAATTATCTGTATCTTCTTTTTGGTAGTTTAAAAAGTGCTAGTATTATTCTGGGTATTACTGTCTCGATTCTATAATTGAATTTTGTGGCTCATTTTAAAGCATCATGACCACATTCTTACTTTGGTGTGTACCTTCTTCACTGTGCCCTGAGAACAGCGGCATTTTCCCTGTGCACATTTTCGTCCTCTCTACTTTGTTTCAGCCAGTCCATGTTCATACATTGTTCCAGTTATCAAATCTTGAGGAGCAGCGCATGAGCTGCAGAGGTCAGCGACCCATAGCTGACTGCTAGCGTCAGGGCCAACGAAACAGAACTGCCAAGACCCTTCTACACCTCCACGCGGTGATCCTGGATAACAGGCTGCAGCAAGGCAGACTGGCTAAGGAGAAGGAATTGAAGAGGGAATGCTAACCTGATACTAAAAAAATGCTTGCTGAAGTCGGATGTGTTGGACCGAAAGGTGCAAATATCGCAGTCAAGCTGTAAACTACGACACAATGCATTCCGTTCTCTGGACTACATTCTGCTACTTAAGTTTGTTTAGGTAGCGGGCGATTGAGAACAAATGAAGCTAAGCCAAGCCAAATCTTGAGATTTCTCTAAAGAAACAGGTGTTGTCAGTGATGCAAATTCCTTGCAGCTTTCTCTTCTCTGCAACATATCATTAGCCCTTTCGACAGGGGATCATCTAATGCTTTGAATGGTTAATGTTGTTTTTATCTTTTTAGTTGATACTTACAATTTCTACATAATCCAACCCGTCATAGTTGCCTCCAACAACATGCTTAGCAGGCTTGCAGTGCTATTATTATTTGGTCTTCTTTCAGGCCTTGGACATTAACATGACATATTGAGACCAGAGGCCTTCCAAATGTGCAACCAGCAGCGTATCCTGAGCATCTTGGCTTGGCTTGACTTTGTTCATTCTCAATCTCCCGCTACCAAGCCCTGAAAGGGCTTAAGTAACGGAATGTAGTCCAGAGAACGGAATGCGTTGTGTCGTAGTTTACAGCTTGATTGCAATATTTGCACCTTTTGGTCCAACACATCCAACTTCAGCAAGCATTTTTTGAGTACCGGGTTAGCATTCCCTCTTCGATCCCCTCTCCTTAGCCAGTCTGCTTTGCTGCAGCCTGTTATCCAGGATGACCGCGTGGAGGTGTAGAAGAGTTTTGGCAGCTCTGGTTCGCTGACCCTGACGCTAGCAGTCAGCTATGGGTCGCTGACCAATGCAGCTCATGCTCTGCTCCGCATCTTGATCCCTCCTGAACATCTGATGGCATGACTACATCCACAATGTGGAGGTCTCTGTTAAAACAGGCTTTCACCCAATCTCAAAATCACTTGACTACCACTAAGTTTCTTTGTTCGATCATGTCATACAACTGGACCAGGAAACCCCAGCCCACAAGAAACTTCACAGGTCATTCCTCAGAGCTAAAAAACTTCCCCTGATCGACTGGAGGTACAGAAAAGGTCATCCCAGCATAGCATGGCTCTGACAGATAGCAGCTTTCCTCTCTACTCTGGATGAGGCCTGGAGTCATGCCACAACAATGGGTCACATATCTGGTTAATCGCGCAACAAGTTTCAGATGCCTAAGCAAACTTATTATTAATATATCAGACCATGGGAACACTCTGACGATCAGGGCGGTAGATTCACATGACTTTCTGAAAGTGTAGAGGCCTTTATGTTTGATATAGGCTCTTTCATTGCCATGAACTCCAACATGATCTGGACATTAGATCCACACACATATACACCTGAAGATGTGTTCGCTCTCAACTCATTCATTGCTATGAACCCCAGCATGACCAGGACAGTACATCCACACCCACCCCTGAAGATGTGTCCGCTCTCAACTCATTCGTTGCTATGAACCCCAGCATGACCAGGGCAGTACATCCACACCCACCCCTGAAGATGTGTCTGCTATCAGCATTTTCATTATCGTAAATTTGATCATGACCATTCCATTTGTACCTTTCAAGTATAGGATTAAGAGTCTAATCCAATGATTGCTCTAATTAATGAAGTCTCCGAAAGTTACACCAGAGGTGAAGTCACAGCTATAATCCTCTTTCTCTAATGGGAGGTTGTTGTTAAGTACTTACATGTAACAAAGAGTATCACAACCACATTGAAGACCTTCACCAACAAATCTCTCAATCACATGTAGCCAAGAGTATGACATTTACAGTGCAAACCTTCACCAACAAATCTCTCAATCACATATAACCATAATAGCACATCCATACTGATAATCTTCACCAACAAATCTCTCAATCATAAAGTTTGTGTTAAATGACTAGGTCCAATCAAAGACAGTGAAGAACATGACAGCAACCAACACCGACAGCAACCAACACTGACAGCAACCAACACCGACAGCAATCAACACCGACAGCAACCAACACCGACAGCAATCAACACTGACAGCAATCAACACCGACAGCAACCAACACCGACAGCAATCAACACTGACAGCAACCAACACTGACAGCAACCAACACCAACAGCAACCAACACTGACAGCAACCAACACTGACAGCAACCAACACCGACAGCAACCAACACCGACAGCAACCAACACCAACAACAATCAACACCGACAGCAACCAACACCAACAGCAACCAACACCAACAGCAACCAACACCGACAGCAACCAACACCGACAGCAACCAACACCAACAGCAACCAACACCGACAGCAACCAACACCGACAGCAACCAACACCGACAGCAACCAACACCGACAGCAACCAACAGCAACCAACACCGACAGCAACCAACACCAACAGCAACCAACACCAACAGCAACCAACAGCAACCAACACCAACAGCAACCAACACCGACAGCAACCAACAGCAACTAACACCAACAGCAACCAACAGCAACCAACACCAACAGCAATCAACAGCAACCAACACCAACAGCAACCAACACTGACAGCAACCAACACCAACAGCAACCAACACCAACAGCAACCAACACCGACAGCAACCAACAGCAACCAACACCAACAGCAACCAACACTGACAGCAACCAACAGCAACCAACACCGACAGCAACCAACACCGACAGCAACCAACACCGACAGCAACCAACACCGACAGCAACCAACACCAACAGCAACCAACACCGACAGCAACCAACACCAACAGCAACCAACACCAACAACAATCAACACTGACAGCAACCAACAGCAACCAACACCAACAGCAACCAACACCAACAGCAACCAACAGCAACCAACACCGACAGCAACCAACACCGACAGCAACCAACAGCAACCAACACCAACAACAATCAACACTGACAGCAACCAACAGCAACCAACACCAACAGCAACCAACACCAACAGCAACCAACAGCAACCAACACCGACAGCAACCAACAGCAACCAACACCAACAGCAACCAACAGCAACCAACACCAACAGCAATCAACAGCAACCAACACCAACAGCAACCAACACTGACAGCAACCAACACCAACAGCAACCAACACCAACAGCAACCAACACCGACAGCAACCAACAGCAACCAACACCAACAGCAACCAACACTGACAGCAACCAACAGCAACCAACACCAACAGCAACCAACAGCAACCAACACCGACAGCAACCAACAGCAACTAACACCAACAGCAACCAACACCAATAGCAATCAACAGCAACCAACACCAACAGCAACCAACACCAATAGCAATCAACAGCAACCAACACCAACAGCAACCAACACTGACAGCAACCAACAGCAACCAACACTGACAGCAACCAACACCGACAGCAACCAACACCAACAGCAACCAACACCAACATCAACCAACACTGACAGCAACCAACACCAACAGCAACCAACACCGACAGCAACCAACACCAACAGCAACCAACACCGACAGCAACCAACACCAACAGCAACCAACACCGACAGCAACCAACACCAACAGCAACCAACACCAACCAACACCAACAGCAACCAACACCAACAGCAACCAACACTGACAGCAACCAACACCAACAGCAACCAACACCAACAGCAACCAACACTGACAGCAACCAACACCGACAGCAACTAACACATACAGCAACCAACACCAACAGCAACCAACAGCAACCAACACCAACAGCAACCAACAGCAACCAACACCAACAGCAACCAACACCAACGAGCAACCAACACCGACAGCAACCAACAGCAACCAACACTGACAGCAATCAACAGCAACCAACACCAACAGCAACCAACACCAATAGCAATCAACAGCAACCAACACCAACAGCAACCAACACTGACAGCAACCAACAGCAACCAACACGGACAGCAACCAACACCGACAGCAACCAACACCAACAGCAATCAACAGCAACCAACACCAACATCAACCAACACTGACAGCAACCAACACCAACAGCAACCAACACCGACAGCAACCAACACCAATAGCAACCAACACCGACAGCAACCAACACCAACAGCAACCAACACCGACAGCAACCAACACCAACAGCAACCAACACCAACAGCAACCAACAGCAACCAACACCAACAGCAACCAACACCAACAGCAACCAACACTGACAGCAACCAACACCAACAGCAACCAACACCAACAGCAACCAACACCGACAGCAACCAACAAACACATACAGCAACCAACACCAACAGCAACCAACAGCAACCAACACCAACAGCAATCAACAGCAGCCAACACCAATCAACAGCAACCAACACCAACAGCAACCAACACCAACAGCAACCAACACTGACAGCAACCAACAGCAACCAACACCAACAGCAACCAACACCGACAGCAACCAACACTGACAGCAACCGACAGCAACCAACACCAACAGCAACCAACACCAACAGCAACCAACAGCAACCAACACCAACAGCAATCAACAGCAACCAACACCAACAGCAACCAACACTGACAGCAACCAACAGCAACCAACAGCAACCAACACCAACAGCAACCAACAGCAACCAACACTGACAGCAATCAACAGCAACCAACACCAACAGCAATCAACAGCAACCAACACCAACAGCAACCAACACTGACAGCAACCAACAGCAACCAACACCAACAGCAACCAACACCGACAGCAACCAACACTGACAGCAACCAATAGCAACCAACACCAACAACAACCAACACCGACAGCAACCAACAGCAACCAACAGCAACCAACACCAACAGCAACCAACAGCAACCAACACCAACAGCAACCAACACTGACAGCAACCAACAGCAACCAACACCGACAGCAATCAACACCGACAGCAACCAACACCGACAGCAACCAACAGCAACCAACACCAACAGCAATCAACAGCAACCAACACCAACAGCAACCAACACTGACAGCAACCAACAGCAACCAACACCAACAGCAACCAACACTGACAGCAACCAACACCGACAGCAACCAACACCGACAGCAACCAACACCGACAGCAACCAACACCGACAGCAACCAACACCGACAGCAACCAACACACATCATAATCTTTATGAAGACAAGTGGAAATATTTTTATGTAGAAATGTAACTGGATTGGAGCTCATAAGGTAGAGAAGATTGGTGACACAGAGGAGCATTTGATGAAGAAAAGTGAAAGATGATGCAATGGTAATTGAAGTCGAATGGGAGATGTTGTTGTGATGAAGATGTTATTGGTGATGTTAGTGATGATGTTGTTGGCAATGATGAAAATATTAGTGATGATGTTGTTGGCGATGATGATGTTGGCAATCATGTTGTTGGTAATCATGTTTATGGTGATCATTGTGTTGGTAATGATGAAGATATTGGTGATGATGTTGTTGGTGATAATGTTCTTGATGATAATGGTGTTGAGTATGATCTTTTTGGTTAGATATTAGTAATGATGTTGTTGATGATCATGGTGTTGGTGATCATATTGTTGGTGGTCATGTTGTTGATGATCATGTTGTTGCTGATCATATTGTTGGTGATCATATTGTTGGTGATAATGTTGTTGGTGATAATGTTGTTGGTGATAATGTTGTTGGTGATCATATTGTTGGTGATCATATTGTTGGTGATAATGTTGTTGGTGATAATGTTGTTGGTGATAATGTTGTTGGTGATCATATTGTTGGTGATCATATTGTTGGTGATCATGATGTTGGTAACAATGATGATATTGGTGATGTTGGTGATAATGTTCTTGATGATAATGGTATTGAGGATTAACGTTGTTGGTAATGATGAAGTTAGTAGTGATGATGTTGCTGGTGATGATGGTGTTGCTGGTGATGATGTTGTTGATGATGATTTTGTTGGTAATGATGTTGTTGCTGATGATAAAGATGTTGTCATTCATGTTGATGATATTGGTGATAATGTTGTTGGTGATGATGTTGCTGATGAAGAAGAAGATGGTGATGATGAAGATGTTGTGATGATGTTGTTGATGATAATGAACATGATATTGCTGTTGATGGGAATAACAATTGTGATAGGGATGATGATGATGGTGAAGGTTATGCTGTTTTTGATGATGATAATGATACTGGCAGTTGTGAAAAAGATGGTAAAGATGATGAAGATATCCATGTACCATGTGTAGCATTTGTGCAGGCAAACTTCATCATGTCCATCCAAGTAAGACCATGCCAACTCTCCTCACAGTACGCACATCGACCTGGACACACAAAAATGAGATTACCTTCGTACACTGATGAAGTTTATCCATATATATCCATTAAATTTCACTGTAAATACACATGCAATATAATATGTTAGCCATATGCACAAAAATCAGATTAATGCATAATATAAAATATACTGGCCAAGACCCTCACCTCGGCTTCCTCGTAGCCCTCCCTGGAAACGGGCTGTTTTCATTGCAGCCTAGCTAACAAGGTGAGGGATCGATGTGATCCCCGTAGTAGTGAGCGACATGCAAGATGAAGCCAAGCATATCACAATCGCCTGGTTGACCCCAGTCCGCCTTCATCAGCACGCTCGGGATGTGAGGAAAGCTACTGCAACCCGCCACATAAAATCCTCTTCAGGGTGCAAACAAGAGCAAATCTGCTCATTGTGGGCATTCAAAACAATGAATAAATTACCCCCATTTTCTGCTTCTGAAAAATCCCTCTCCAGTACTTGAATTTCTTTTAGTATGTTGTCCTTAAGCCGTTGGATGGTCCAGGCTTATTGATATTTAAATAAACCCAAGAAATTTTTAAAATACACAATAGCAAAAATATTATAACATTTTACAATGAGAAAGCAACTTACTGGTGAACCTGTACCTTCTTCTTCTTCTTCTTCATCGTACGCAGTCAGACATCAACCTTTATTTTTTCGAAAAAAGCAGCGGTCATCCTGAGGCTGTCGACACTGCCATAGAGCTTGTCTAGTGTTGCCACTGGTGATGGCCACATCTGCTCTCTCTGGTCCTCGTATGTCGGGCAGTTCTGCAGCAAATGCTCAGCGGTCATTTTCCCAGCACTGCACGTGCATTTTTCAGTGCCACCTATCTTCAATTTGTTGAATAGGTGGTACCTAAGTCTATTGTGGCCAGTGCGAAGTCTGAAGACCACGACCTGCTCTCTTCTGTTCAACTGGTAATAGGCATCGTTTTTTGTGTAGCCAGTATATTCGGTTTCCCATTTGGCTCTAATAAGCCGTTTTGTATAATAAGTTCAGTATTTTTCTGGCTTTTTAGTGCTGTGACTACGGCCAAGGCATCTGTAAGCAGGACTATATGGCTTTCATTCCTTTTATTTGTCACCATTTCTTCCACTGCCGCCCTCAGTGCCTCTGCCTCCGCTCTGAAATTGCTTGTGTATTTTCCAGTAGCGAATGACAGTGTTATTTTTCTGCCATTTGGTAGAACCTGTATCATCCGATACTGAAATGTTACTAAGATCATCAGTTATAGAACACAGCTTGTCATTGTTACTAAGATCATCAGTTATAGAACACAGCTTGTCAATATACTAAGATCATCAGTTATAGAACACAGCTTGTCAATGTTACTAAGATCATCAGTTATAGAACACAGCTTGTCAATGTTATTAAGATCATCAGTTATAGAACACAGCTTGTCAATGTTACTAAGATCATCAGTTATAAAACACAGCTTGTCAATGTTACTAAGATCATCAGTTATAGAACACAGCTTGTCAATGTTATTAAGATCATCAGTTATAGAACACAGCTTGTCAATGTTACTAAGATCATCAGTTATAGAACACAGCTTGTCAATGTTACTAAGATCATCAGTTGTAGAACACAGCTTGGTGCCTGTATATAACCCAAAGGTCCATTCATGACATGTAAACCATTAATCACATAGACATGGATTCTACTCACTTTCCAAGCATTGGCAGATCTGTTTCTGATTGTCACAAAAGTTGACCAACTGTCCGCTAGTGTTGTTAGGTTTGTAGAAGATGGTACAACGTTCACCTGACATTGAAACAAGCAAGAGAATTAGGTTAAAATGATTGAAAAGATGTTGAATGATATCAAAGAGAGATAAACATAAAATATGTTTAAATGTAGCAGCTATCAAATTGAGATTGTTATTGATTAATGCCCATAACAAAAAGGACATTAAGTGGAAAGTTGTAGTAGCTTTCCTCACATCCTGAGCATGCTAAAGAAGGTGGACTGGGTCCTACAGGCGGTTGTGCTATGCTTGACTTCATCTACTACGGGGATCACGTCGATCCACATCTTGTCAGCCAGACTGTTTTGAAAACAGCCTGTTTCCAGGGAATGCTACATCGAAGAGAAATAGTGGTCTTGGTCAGTGTATTGTGCTTGCCCCTGTCCCAACAGTCTGGTCAGTGCCTGACCAGACTAGCGTTTCAGTTCCCCTATCAAATTGAGAAAGATGTGAAAAAGTGAATCAGTATTGTGGCTCTCAAAGGAAAATAAACTTGAAGAATGACTTGGTTTAGTTTTCCATCTTCAACAAATGGGGTGTAGAGGCCTTCCTTTTAGTTTTCTTGTGGCTCATCATTTCTACAGATGAGGTTATCAGCCCTTTCATTAGTTGCCTGTTGTAACATGTATTGGAGGTTTTAGTGTTACTATTCTTTTCTTCCCTTTCATGCTCAGGTTATTGGTAGACATAAACATGAAAATAATTGAACAGAGTGAGCTCAGAAAAAAATAGGTGTTAGAGCAAGTCTAGGAAGTAAAGGCAGCCAGCATGATGCTGACCACATTACATATAGTGTGACGTTGGTCACAAAAATATGGGCCTAATACCATATTTCCAATGTGCCATTTGATATGTAAACAGGGTCTTTATCTATCTAAACATGTCACCAGATATGGGGGACATAAAAGGTGAAGTAATTCAAACTGTTAGAACGACAGAGCTGAAGTGGCTAGAGAGAATCTTTATGAGAGCATTGAAAGGAAGAAGAAACTAGATGATTTGCAGCAAACTACAATAATACCAATCTGGAAGAAAGAAGACAGTAAAAGAAACTGTGGTATAAGCAGAGCCATATTGCTTCTAAATCATACAGGAAAATGTATGCGGAAATACTTAAACAAAGAATAAGACCAATTGCTGAACTTTAGCTGAACAAAACTCAATTTATGTTCCATAAGGGAATTAGATGTACTGATACTTTAGTCATCTTAATTAATACCAGCAAAAGAACAATGGAATCGGACAAGTATTTCAATATATCATGAACAGATCAGAAGAAAGGTTTTGATAAGAATAAACATTGGACAATTTAAGAATCTACAATATACAAAGACAGCTATTAGATAATATGAGAGCATTATACCATGTGAATTCAAAAGTAACACAAACAACTGATGGAAATGCTTTTGACATAACTACAGGAGTACATTTAGCAAGTATGCTTTCACAATTGCTTTTTAACATTTGAATGATGGATAGAGTAAAAACAGAAGCCAGCATGATTGCAACATGACAAATGGAGTTCAACATAATAAGCAAAAAATCTAACTCAATACATGAGCTACACTTTACAGACAATCAAAGTCTAATATACAAGGATGAAGAGAGACTGCCAAATCATGTGAATATGCATAGATATATGGACATATGAATACAGCCTGTAAAATATAATAAGAATATTATCACATTAAAGGGGGAGGGAGACTAACGTCAGGTCAGGAAAAATATGCTGATCAAACATGTAAGTCTGTGTCTGGCAAAAATATACTGGCCAAGACAAGGTGAGGGTGTTCCCTGCAGTTCATCTTAGAAACTGACTGTTTTCATGGCAGTCTTGCTAATAAGGTGAGGGATCGACGTGATCCCTTTAGCAGATGAAGTCAAGCATAGCACAACCGTTTGGAGTACCCCAGTCTACCTTCATCAGCTTGCTCGGGATGTGAAGAAAGCTACAACAATCTGCCACTTAACATCCTTTTTAGGGCGCACAAAAGAGTAAACCTACTCATTGTGGGCCTTCAACAACAACATCACATTAAAGATGGAAACTTTATTAAACTTGGACCTTATCCAAAGAAATTCAAATATCTAAGAAAAGTCATTGTTGTCACAAGGAAGAGCTTTAAAAATACAAATAATGACATTAGAAAAATGGCAAGAACCACCCTTTGTGCTGAATACATTTCAAAATATAAAATATGCGGGTTCAGTCATCTCATGAAAATGTACAACAACTAAAGCATGCTTACAACACAAGAAAATCTGGTTGCAAGGCATAAAGAAGATCATGTCACAGATGGATAGATTAAATAAAATAAATCCTACAACAATACAGACTTACAACAACCGACGCAATACTTGGCCCAAGAAAGGAAACTTATACTCCACCATAACACTTAGTGGCACAAGTGGATGAAAAATCAAGAATAAGTGAACAGTGCCTTCTTTGCTTGCTGCCATGCTTTCTCTGTCTGTAAATGTGGTTTCTGAAGCGAGTCAAGACTGAGGATTGTGCTTCATCCCCTTGCTATGAGAGATAAGTGCCATAACTACTTCACCACTCAAATCTTATCCCATGCTCCTGAACTTATCATTGAAACTATCACTATCATAATGGCATTATTTTCATTTCTTATTTCTGGGGTCTGCTACAGGATTTGTATGACTGAGGAATAAAGGCTAGTTGTCCAGCAGTCATCACACAATGTGCAGGCAAGTTTGTAAACACTTCCCTCCGTCAAGCCCCTTGTGATATAATTAAAGTGGGTCTTACCTAATTTTCAAATTCATGCCTGAGTATTGCCAGGGTTGGAGTGCAAAGAGTAGTAACATATATGAGTTGCACGGCATTTTGAAAGAGGCCATTAAGAAGGGCTGGGCAGCAAGTTGGGCTTGTTAGCCCATCTGGTACAAACTTTAAGCTATGAAAATCCTTCGACAGATATAGACAAGTCAACATTTGTTGACAGCATGTGTTTGCTGGTCCTATGCTTCCCATGCAACTGAAAGGGTTTTGATTGATTGATTATTTCTCTAATCCCCAAGGCGGTATGCGTTGCACTGTGGTTTTTATTTTGTGCCTGTCAGCCCAGTGCATCCGACTTCAGCATGCATTTTATGTAAGGATCTGCTTCCTCCTGCATTTTCTAAGGGTTTGCTTCCCCGGTGTAACGGCCGGTGCTGTGATGTGGATCGAACCCAGCACCTTCTGGTTGTGAGCCATGCCACTTAACCACTAGGCCACGCCGTCCCCTGATTAATTGATTGATTTATTGATTATTTAAATGGTAATAATAATGACGTGTTCAGGGACAGAGAAGATGACAGAACTGAGCTGTAATCAAGGAAACACAATACCTACTGGGATTGTAATAGTCGTAAACTTGGATACTGGCTGGTTGAATGTTGTCAGCTGTGTGTACCCGTTTGGCTCGAAATTTCAAGCAAGTGTTATCCCTGTTGGAGATCTGGTTCCAAGTGGATGAAAATAATGTGGATTAAAGTTAAAGACCATCATCATTAAGTGTTGTTAATTAAAATTTTTGGTGAGAAAGACTAGCGTCTGATCAGACATGTTAGTCTGGGTCAGGCAAAACATACTGGCCAAGACCCTCACCTCATCTTCCTCATAGCCCTCCCTGAAAATGGGCTGTTCTCATAGCAGCCTGGCTAACAAGGTGAGGGATCGATGTGATCCCCATAGTAGTGAGCGACACAAAGATGAAGCCAAGCATAGCACAACCACCTTGAGGATCCCGGTTCACCTTCATCAGCACACTCAGGATGTGAGAAAAGCTTCTGCAACCCATCACTTAATGTGCTTTTCAGGGCGCACAAAAGAGGAGACCTGCTTATTGTGGGCATTCAAAACAACAACAATTTAAGTTTTTAAGTTAAAAATTTGTATCAATATTATTATCATATTTAACTTTCGAGTATTGTTACTCTACGACATTATTGATTTTCTTATCCGCTCATCGCTATCTGTGTCTGACTTGGTTCTTTATTCAAGATACAGTGAACGAGATGACAGCTTCCAGCTATGTGCTATTAAGGTCAGTGACTCGTAACTGACCAAGACCTCATTTCACCTCCAAGTGGTGACCCAGAAAACATACTGCAACCATGCAGCCTGGGTAAGACTAAAGCTTTATACAGTTTGACGATCACTTCCTTAAACATAGGAGCAAGGAAGTGATCGTCAAACTGTATAAAGCTTTAGTTAGACCTAGATTGGAGTACTGTGTACAGGTCTGGAGTCCTTATCATAGAGGGGATATAAACATGCTAGAAAGAATACAAAAAAGAGCGACAAAGATGATAGTGGGATTCCAGAATTACAGTTATGAGGAACGACTCAGAAAAACCGGCCTACAGTGTCTCGAAGAGAGAAGAATTCGTGGTGACTTAATACAGGTTTATAAGATGATCAGAGGCATCGATAAATTAGACTATAACAAGTTTTTTAAAATACAGCCACCCACAATAACAAGAGGGCATAGCTACAAGCTGACTAAAGAGAAGTCCAGGTTAGATATTAGGAAAATTTTTTTTAGTCAGAGAGTGGTGTCTGCTTGGAATGCATTGCCAGGGGAGGTAGTGGAGGCAGGGACAGTTAATGCATTTAAGAATAAACTTGATGCGCATAGCTTTTAGAGCAAGGTGATGTAAATGTAACTGGTTGTATACAGACTCTGGGGACGGCGTGGCCTAGTGGATAAGTGGCACGGCTCACAATCCGAAGGTGCTGGGTTCGATCCCCATCACAGCACCGGCCGTTACCCCAAGGAAGCAAACCCTTAGAAAATGCAGGAGGAAGCAGACCCTTACATAAAATGCATGCTGAAGTCGGATGCATTGGGCCGATAGGCGCAAAATAAAAACCACAGTGCAACGCACACCGCCTTGGGGATTAGAGAAATAAGGCAAACGCCAAAAAAAAATAAAAAAATACAGACTCTGCAGGGTCTTCTAAACCAGTGCAAACCAGGTCCCAAAAATGTTGTGCTGATTTAGGATGTGTAAGGCCAAAAGGCGCAGATATCACAGCTTAGCTGTTAGCTATGATACAATGTCTTTTTCATGATGAACGCAGAAGAAAAAGATGCATTGGATCAGAAACCTATGCACCAATGAAAAGGCCTTCATCAGGAACAACAGATAATACACATTAGGCCAACACATCATGGAAGAAGAAATGGACATTGTATGTCATATGACACTGGTGTTATGTCTCTATAGCTACCCTATTTACATGACATATTCTTTTTTAAAATGCTTATAAATAAGAGAGTGGAGGACATGAGTGGTTTGAAATATTTCTTATATCACATTGAAAGGTTGTTTTTTTTTTGTCTTTAGGGTGAGGTGGGGGAAGGTAAAAAAGTAAACTAACAGTTTGTGAATGAAATATCACTTCAGATGTTCTGTGTTTTTCTCCATCTAGTTTGTCATGCTATCCCAGACCTTCTATATTCCTTTCTTGCCCTTCACATTCTTGTTGATAAATGTGTTGCCAAGCAATTCTTAATTCAGTTATCTTATTTTCCTTCTTCTTGCTCCTTTTTCCCTGCAGTAATTCAAAGGCCCACCACTACAGCTGGCCTCCATCAAGAAGTCTGCATCAAAGTACTTCACATGTGCATGCAGTGGTTGTTTCAGTTGTCATTTGTTTTATATGATGAGGTTGCTAGCCCCTTGCACAACTCCCTTTTGTCACAATATTTATGAAAGGCATGAAGGTATAATGGCCCTATTCTTTCCTCCCAAGTGAAAGATCCAAGTATTTAATCCAGAATAACCATACAGACGGTTCCAGTTATGCTTACAGTAACTCTATAACAGCTCATATAGTCATCTCTTCCTTAGTGGGTTTCAACTCAGTACATGTCTGGTTATATTGTTAGTATTCTTTCTGAGGGTGCATGCTATCCATCTGTACTTTCTTCCTTCAATTTTCAACTGTTCCAGTTATTATCACATATTATGACACAAATCTTTGATTGCTATTACATCTGATCATTCAATATAAAACATGGTGAAGGTTTGCAGTCTTGATGTGGCACTCCCAGTCACATGCCCATGTTTCTCAGCCATATAGTAGAACTGATTTTACATTATTAAACAGTCTGGATGGGGACGGTGTGGTCTAGTAGTTAAGTGACACTGCTCACAACCCAAAGATGTTGGGTTCGATTCCCAATCACATCATCGGGCATTACCCTGGGGAAGTAAACCCTTAGAAAATAACTTACATAAAATGCATGCTGAAGTCGGATACACTGGGCGCAAAAAAAAATATAGGGCAACACACACTGCCTTGGGGGAATAAAGAAATGAGGCAAAGAAGAAGAAAACAAAACAAACAAAAACAGTCTTGATGTGATACTCTCAGTTACATGTCCATGTTTCTCAGCCATAATGTAGGATTCATTTTACATTAGTGTTGAACAGTCTAGATGTGATACTATTAGTTACATAAAGCTTTCTGTTATTCCAGTATCATATGGAGTATTCCTTCTTGAGCTGTCTTTACAATCCAGAAGGCTACTCCACACTTAGCTGGCTTTTGGTTTGTGTGAATAGTATGGTGTGTAATGCTATGAATTGGAGAGTTTTCACTGCAGTGAGTCACCTCTTATGATATGCTCTCAGTGTGGCAGTGATGCTTATCTTGTCTCTTTCACACATATTTATCCTTTTATAAGCCACTCAAACAAACTGTTATCTCAAACAAAGCAAAACTTACCTGGTTTAGGTACAAGACCACAGATCTTTTGGATTTTTCATAATGATCAATCACACTTCGAAGTTTCAACTTGAAAATAAAAACACAAAAAAATAAAGACTAAAAAGTGGTGGAATATATTTAGCAGCACAGTTGGTAAACTCATTCATTTGTGTAGCCCTAAGTATAAGTGTTAACATAAGGGATCTCTCCGCTACCAGCATAATTTGTTTTTTTTGTTTTACTAATTCGCTTGACCTATTCACCCCTCTTCTACCTCTTCTTTTTCTCTTGTGACTTAGTTTCTACAAGATGGAGTAGCTGGTCACATGCCCAACCCTCATCAGTCTACTGAATTAGTTGCTCCTATTCAACAGTGGGGTGTAGAGGCATTCTTTTTATTGTGTGTGGCTTATAGTGTCTACAAAATGGGTAGCTTGTCCCATGCCCAGACATCCTCAATCTAATGACTTAGTCGTTATTCATCAACACTTGGGTGTAGAGATCTTCACCTATCTGGGAAATAACAAAAGCCAGACGAACAAACCAAGATCTTAACATAAGAATTAACAAAGCTGGAGGAACAAACTAAGAGGAACAAACCAAGAGGAACAAACCAAGGGGAACAAACCAAGAGGAACAAACCAAGATACTAACACCAGGACTAACAAACCAAGAGGAACAAACCAAGAGGAACAAACCAAGATGTTAACACCAGGATTAACAAAGCTGGAGAAACAAACCTAAAGGAACTAACCAAGAGGAAAAAACCAAGAGGAACAAATCACGAGGAACAAACCAAAAGAAATATACCAAAAATAACAAACCAAGATGTTAACACCAGGATTAACAAAGCTGGAGGAACAAACCAAGAGGAACAAACCAAGATGTTAACACCAGGATTAACAAAGCTGGAGGAACAAACCAAGAGGAACAAACCAAGAGGATCAAACCAAGAGGAACAAACCAAGATGCTAACACCAGGATTAGCAAACCAAGAGGAACAAACCAGGAGGAACAAACCAAGAGGAACAAATCAAGAGGAACAAACCAAAAGAAACAGACCACAAAGGGCAAACTAAGATGCTAACACCAGGATTAACAAACCAAGAGCAACAAACCAAGAGGAACAAACCAAGAGGAACTTCTTCTTCTTCTTCTTCATCGTACGCAGTCAGACATCAACCTTAATTTTTTCTAAAAAAGCAGCCGTCATCCTGAGGCTGTCGACACTGCCATAGAGCTTGTCTAGTGTTGCCACTGGTGATGGCCACATCTGCTCTCTCTGATCCTCGTATGTCGGGCAGTTTTGCAGCAAATGTTCAGCAAACCAAGAGGAACAAACCAAAAGAAACAAACAGCAAAGGGCAAACTAAGATGCTAACACCAGGATTAACAAAGCTGGAGGAACAAACCAAGAGGAACAAACCAAAAGAAACAAACCACAAAGAGCAAATTAAGATACTAACACCAGGATTAACAAACCAAGAGCAACAAACCAAGAGGAACAAACCAAGAGGAACAAACGAAGAGGAACAAACCAAAAGAAATAAACTGTAAAGGGCAAACTAAGATGCTAACACCAGGATTAACAAAGCTGGAGGAACAAACCAAGAGGAACAAACCAAGATGCTAACACCAGGATTAACAATGCTGGAGGAACAAACCAGGAGGAACAAACCAAGAGAAACAAACCAAGAGGAACAAACCAAGAGGAACAAACCAAAAGAAACAAACCGCAAAGGGCAAACTAAGATGCTAACACCAGGATTAACAAAGCTGGAGGAACAAACCAAGAGCCACAAACCGAGAGGAACAAACCAAGAGGAACAAACCAAGATAATAACACCAGGATTAACAAACCAAGAGGAACAAACCAAGAGGAACAAACCTAAAAAAACAAATCGCAATGGGCAAACTAAGATGCTAACACCAGGATTAACAAAGCCAAATGAAAAAAAGCCAAGATATTAATGTGCCACAATTAACAAAGCCAGATTACTTTTGAACTTAATTAGCCTAAATTCAAACTCAAATCACGTTCACCTTGAGGGACTAAGTTCAATTCTGGAGTCCATATTACTACACTTCCTTTTCTGTCGCTTAGTGTCTATGTATTCTGAGTGCTTAGATTACTACTTGTCTTTGATGTCATATTTACAACTTTGTTTACATGTTACGAATATCTATTTTAATTTGAAGCTATGCCCTCTAGTTCTTGTAGCCAGTTGGACTTTGAAGAACTTGGTGAAGTCTAATTTATCCTTTCGATTGATTAATTTATAAACCTGTATTAAGTCACCTTGAATTCTTCTCTGTTCTAGACGCTGCAGACCAGTTTTTCTAAGTCTCCTCATAACTATAATTTTGGAATCCGACAATCCTAATTTTTTCTCTTCTTTGTATCCTTTCTATCATGTCTATATCCCCTCAATGATAAGGACTCTACACCTGAATACAGTACTCCAATTTAGGTCTCACCAATGATTTATTTAGTTTGACTATCACTTCCTTGCTTGGATGTGTAATATTTCTTTTAATCATACCCAGCATTGCATTAGCCATGTTGGGGACAGCGTGAGCTAGTGGTTAAGTGACATGGCTCACAAGCAGAAGGTGCTGGGTTCGAACCCCATCACAGCACCGGCCGTTTCCCTTACAGTTACCCTTACTGTTACCAGGAAGCAAACCCTTAGAAAATGCAGAAGGAAGCAGACCCTTACATAAAATGCATACTGAATTCAGATGCACTGGGCCGACAGGCGCAAAATAAAAACCACAGTCAACGCATAACACTTGGGGAATAGAGAACTAAGGCAAATGGGCCAAAATAAAATTAAAAAATTTGCCATTTTCAAAGCCACCTGAACTTGTACCTGCATCTTACATCTATTATAACAACTAGGTCTTTTTCACTTTCTATCTGTCTAATATTGTTTACTCCTATCATGTAATTATGTCTGCATTGAGCTTGTCCAGAAATGGTGCTGGTGATGGCCATATGTGGCTTCTCTGTTTCTTCTATGTTGGATACCTTTGTAGCAG
Source organism: Ariolimax columbianus (assembly GCA_036924085.1). Lineage (NCBI taxonomy): Eukaryota > Metazoa > Mollusca > Gastropoda > Stylommatophora > Arionidae > Ariolimax > Ariolimax columbianus. The sequence continues at coordinate 25,604,413 of JAVGWX010000010.1, read as the reverse complement.
ATGTTCAGCAGTCATTTTATCAGTGCCGCAGTGATGTTTATATGTTACCTTATGGTCTACGTTTGATTATAAGAAAGCTAGGAGGTTGTTGTTGTTGTTTGCGAATGCCCACAATGAGAAGGTTACTCTTTTGTGCGCCTTGAAAAGGACATTAAGTGGCGGGTTGCAGTAGCTTTCCTCACACCCGAGCATGCTGATGAATGTGGAGTGGGGTCATCCAGGCGGTTGTGTTATGCTTGGCCTCATCTGCGTGTTGCTCACTACTACAGGGATCACATTGATCCCTCACCTTGTTAGCCAGGTTGCCATGAAAACAGCCCATTTCCAGGAAGGGCTACTAGGAAGCCGAGGTAAGGGTCTTGTCCAGTATATTTTGCCTGACCAGTCATTAGTCTTCCTTTCCTAGTAAGGAAGTAATTTTCTTAAAAATGTTGCTTGCATTGGACCGGAACCTGTCAATGGATCACTGTTTTTTTCTTCTTCCTTGTTTCTCTAGTCTTGTTGTAGTGAAGGATATGTTAATATTGGTGAACAGTTAGTGGTCAAGCAGTTTTCTTGTTCCTGAGAATAAAGATTCTGGTTCAAAATCTCGGCAGATCAGATGTTTTTGTTTCCATTTAAGGAACAATTAAAAACCTAACCTGTACACTGGTTCGTGACTGCAGGTTCAAGTGGTCTTTATTACTCAGCTGTATAAATTCTCCTGGTAAATCTCAGTAATGGAAATACATGCTATAAAAATGTTTTGGTTCTTTATATAGCGCAGCATTTGAAAGTTGAAACTGTGAATTCAGCGCATTCTGCCCCTTACTTCCAATTTCGACAAGTCATTCAATTCGGGTAAACTCTTCCTATTAAAGTTAGGAAATACAAATAAATGTAACTGTGGCACTGATACTATATCAGTGACTTGTGAACATTTGCTACAAAGGTGATCATTATATAAGAAGCAGAAAAAGTACATATGACTGTCACCAATACCATTTCTGGACATGTTCTATCGAGATAACAATAGTCTCAGACTGACCATTGTTTTCTTTAGATATGTTCAAGTTAAAGTCTGATAGTGAGTTAACAGCCAATAGAAGAAGAGATCTCTGTAGCATTGGATGTCAACAGACAACTTAACTGAACGTATTTTTACTTGTTTAGAAGACTCTGCAATCTGTATACAACCAGTTTCATTTACATTACCTTGCTCTGAAAGCTATGCACATCCAATTTATTCTTAAAAGCATTAATTGTCCCTGCCTCCACTACCTCCTGTGGCAGTGCATTCCAAGCATTCCCCACTCTCTGACTAAAAAAATATTTCCTAATATCTAATCTGGACCTCTCTTTAGTTAATTTGTAGCTATGCCCTCTTGTTCTTGTAGGTGGTTGTATTTAAAAAAAATTTGTATAGTTTAATTTATCTGTTTCTTTGATTATCTTATAAACCTGTATTAAGTCACCTCAAATTCTTCTCGTTTCTAGACACAGTAGGCTGGTTTTTCTAAGTCTTTCCTCATAACTGTAATTCTGGAATTACACTATCAGCTTTGGCGCTCTTTTTTGTATTCTTTCCAGCATGTTTATATCCCTTCTATGATAAGGACTCCACACCTGTACACAGTACTCCAATCTAGGTCTAACTAATGTTTTATACAGTTTGACTATCACTTCCTTGCTCCTATGTTTAATATTTCTTTTTATCATACCTAACATTGCATTTGCCTTTTTCACTGCTAACCTGAACTTGCTCACTCACCTTACCTATATGATTTATTATAACCACTAGGTCCCTTTCCTTTCTTTCTAATATTGTTTTCTCCCATTCTGTAATTATGTTCCATTTTGGAACTACCCATGTAGATGACTGTACATTTATCTACATTAAACATCCTGCAAGGCAGCAGGTAGTTTGAAGTCAGTTTTCCTCCACCTTGATTAGTTACCACATATGGCATCATTGACTAACAATGAGAAGGTCAGGAGTTGGACTTTTACTGTCCGTATCCTATATGTTGTGCATGCATTTGGAACATGTAGTTTAGAAGTGAAAGCCCATCACATTTTTTTCATTCCCTGGCTACAGCAGAATTTAGGATCATTTGAGCTGTACCAGACTAGAATGTTCTCTGTATGGATCTTAGGGTATCTTACTTGGGAGGATAAAATAGGACTACTGAACCTCCTTCATGTCACAAAACTGGACTAAAGAGGGTTGGGAGTGAGGTTAGCATCCTCATCATGTGGAACAAATTGCTAGAGAAAGGATGTACGCAAGTGCTTTGATGTAAGATTCTTTGATTCAGATTCATGAACCAGCAAGGTCATTTTATCAGAATAAACTCATTAAAAACATGTGTGCTGCAGATGGATGCACTGAGATGGTAGGCGTAAAACACAGTACAAAGCACTCCGCCTTAGGAAACAAAGCAATCAAGAGAAACAAGTGTAAGGGATCAGCTGCAATGGTGACTCTGTGTATCATAAGAAGTTTGTAGAGAGAAGTTTGTAGAGAGAAGTTTGTATAGAGAAGTTTGTAGAGAGAAGTTTGTAGAGAGAAGTTTGTAGAGAGAAGTTTGTATAGAGAAGTTTGTAGAGAGAAGTTTGTATAGAGAAGTTTGTAGAGAGAAGTATGTAGGAAGAAGTACATAGAGAGAAGTTTGTATAGAGAAGTTTGTAGAGAGACGTATGTAGGAAGAAGTACATAGAGAGAAGTTTGTATAGAGAAGTTTGTAGAGAGAAGTATGTAGGAAGACATTTACCACTTCCAGGTCCTCGCTAACGGGCTCATATCCAGTGAAAAGTCCAGCATCCACCACAGACATCCCAGTATTAGAGTTACCAAGATACCTGCAATAACAGGTCTACAATTGCATCAATCAATCAATCAATGAATCTTTCCTTCAATCAAAACCTTTCAGCTCTTTGTAGAACAAAGTTCTTATTGCCTAATTCTCCTGTACTGTGCCATCCGTTCCAGCTCGGCACATGTGTTCATTTATTCTTTTATTTTTTGGTAAGCTCTCTTCTCACTGAGTGTTTTGGTCTCCTTCTACCTCTCTTGCCACAGGACTTATCTAGTGGCCAGTCAGAGGTCATTAATTTCTCCACAGATCTTTGTCCAGGAATGGTATGAATGATGGCCATATATACTTAACTTAACTTAACGTCTTTATACTGGTTTAGAAGACCCTGTAGAGTCTGTATACAACCAGTTACATTTACATCACCTTGCTCTAAAAGCTATGCGCATCCAGTTTATTCTTTAATGCATTAACTGTCCCTGCCTCCACTACCTCCCCTGGCAATGCATTCCAAGCAGACACCACTCTCTGACTAAAAAAATATTTCCTAATATCTAACCTGGACCTCTCTTTAGTCAGCTTGTAGCTATGCCCTCGTGTTATTGTAGGTGGCTGTATTTAAAAAAACTTGTTATAGTCTAATTTATCGATTCCTCTGATCATCTTATAAACCTGTATTAAGTCACCACGAATTCTTCTCTCTTCCAGACACTGTAGGCCGGTTTTTCTGAGTCGTTCCTCATAACTGTAATTCTGGAATCCCACTATCATCTTTGTCGCTCTTTTTTGTATTCTTTCTAGCATGTTTATGTCCCCTCTATGATAAGGACTCCACACCTGTACACAGTACTCCAATCTAGGTCTAACTAAAGCTTTATACAGTTTGACGATCACTTCCTTGCTCCTATGTTTAATATTTCTTTTTATCATACCTAACATTGCATTTGCCTTTTTCACTGCTACCTTAACTTGCTCACTCACCTTTCCTGTATGATCTATTATAACCCCTAGGTCCCTTTCCTTATCTATATTTCTAATATTGTTTTCTCCCATTCTGTAATTATGTTCCATATTGGATCTACCCATGTGGATGACTGTACATTTATCTACATTAAACTCCATTTGCCAGTTTACAGACCATTCTCGAATTTTATCTAAATCCGACATCAATATATCCACTTCCGCTTTAGATGAGACACTACTGCATAGTTTTGTGTCATCAGCAAATTTTGCAATCATGGATCTCATATCAATGTCCAAATCATTTATATATATCAAGAACAAAATTGGTCCCAAACCGAGCCCTGTGGCACACCACTTTTCACTTCACTCCACTCAGAGTACTCCTTATTTATGCCCACCCTCTGCCTTCTTCCCGTTAACCAATTTCCAATCCATTTGGCAACTTCCCCACCTATTCCATGTGATTTTAACTTTCGAAATAATCTTTGATGAGGTACTCTATCAAAGGCCTTTGCAAAGTCTAGATAAATAACATCCACTGGCTCCCCTTTATCTATGATTTTAGTAACCTCCTCCATGAATTCTAATAGATTTGTTAAGCATGATCTCCCTCTAGTAAACCCATGCTGACTATTTCTAATTAGATTAAATTTGTCTAAATGCATTACAAATGTTTTCTTTGATTATTGACTCTAACAATTTACAGACTATGCTCGTTAAACTCACCGGTCTATAATTTGCCGGATCTGATTTTTTGCCTTTTTTGAATAAAGGGATCACTCCTGCATCTTTCCAATCCCGTGGAACAATCCCTTTTGTAAGTGATTGAGAACATAATATAGCCAATGGTTTTGCTAGTTGGTCTCTAATTTCATACAGCAATTTTGGGTGAATACCATCTTGACCTAGACATTTATTCACTTTCAACCCCTCCAATTTTTTAAAAACCATTTCCTCTGTAATACAGATTGATCTTAATCCCGCTGTATCCATGTCTCTTTAAAAAATATCTATAGGCTCTGCGTTCTCTGTTCCTCGTATGTTGGACACCTTTGTAGCAGATGCCCACCAGTAATTTTATCAGTGAGGCAGACACATCCATTGGTAATTCTGATCTTTAGTTTGTTGAACAGATGGTGTCTCAATCTGTTGTCTTCTTCTTCTGTGTTCATTCTCAATCCTCTGCTACCAAGTTCTGAACAGGGCATTGCAAATAGCAGGATGTGGTCCAGAGAATGGTAGGCGTTGTGTTGCTAGTTTACAGCTTGACTGCAGTATTTGCACCTTTCGATCCGACACATCTGTCTTCGACAGCTCAATCTGTTGTGACCTGTGTGACTTCTAAAGATTATCACATGTTCACCTCTGCTAAACTAGTAATTTTGCTGTTGACCTGGATAATGTACTTCCTTCCTTGCCATAAGCTATAATTAAATCAAGTTGAGGCACCTTGCCAACTTTCCTAGTTCCTTATAAGAAAACATTTTTCTCTCATGTTTTTCACACTGAGATAAATAAACAAACCTATAGTTTTCTAAATTATAAAGACAATTTTATGAATAACTGTACATCATTTTGAAAACGATGGAATGTGCTGTTTATCAAGCTGAAGAATAACTTCTTTGATGATGGAAGTTGCTCATGATAGTTAGTGTTGTGGGCAATTGCTCTTCTGGCATTCTGATATTGATGTTTTTGCCTAATATACCAAATAATCCAGTTGTGCTTCCTTGTTTTATAAATGTGTTTGTCTTTGGAAGTTAATTTAAATCTGCACTTTTTAAAACAATCATACACGTGGCTCACTCACCTGACACAAATCTCCAAACAGATGACGGCCGTACTGTAAGCTACAACTGACCGCTTAGGCCTCCCAATCCTTGATATAAACACATGGTCTTCGTTTGCTCTGTGCGGGACATGGACAAAAATAAAGCAATAACAGTTGTATTAAAGGTAGCTTACATACTTTCCGTGTTCGGCAATCTCAAAGAGTATTGGATCAGAAATCAGCTACCATGAAAGCTCTTTCATTTGTTCTTGCATTCTTTGGCAGTTATACAGATGTTTGGGGTCTTGGATGGCTTCACATTCTTGGATAGTTATACAGATGGTTGGGGTCTTGGATGGCTTCACATTCTTGGATAGTTATACAGATGTTTGGGGTCTTGGATGGCTTCACATTCTTGGATAGTTATACAGATGTTTGGGGTCATGGATGGCTCTACATTTGCTCTCCATCCATTTCTCACCATATTTTTACGCCATTTGTTAGTGAAATTTTCCTCAAGTTTCCTTCAAACTTTTTCTTGATTTAAGTCGTCCCTCTTTTGGATTACATCCAAAAAAGAGAATGTCTCTAATCACCGGCCAACTTTTTTTATTTGACGCAACATGTCTCCTGATTTCTGGTGATGTGATGCTAGTTATTGCATAAACTTTACCCTTTGGTGTTGGTTTAAAGGTAGCTAAATAGGGCCAACAGTTATCATAAAAAGTAGAAGAAATGATAACAAAGACCAGTATTTAATAAGTACTGTAACAGTTCCCGCCGGAGCAAGGGGAGTTTAGGATACCTGAACATGTTAAAGCTTGAAGCTATCTGAATGCGTGTCAAGGTCACTCACCGTCTCAACAAAGGTGAACAGAGTTGGTAAGGAATGTGGAAACTGACCGCTGGCCTGTCCGATTTTGGTAGGGGGAGTTTGATTGACAGACGGAATGGCAGCGGGACTTGCTGCTAGAGAATGAGTGACAGGTGTGCAAAGTGTTTCGTTCCAATTGGGACTGAAGATGGCCATCACCTGAGATCGATTGGTCAAGCTCTGGCCTTGCTTGAGGATATATAACTCGAGACAAAGTTTAGCTCGAGAGGCTGGAGAGAGAGAGGCTGGATAGAGGGATGGAGAGAGGCTGGAGAGAGAGAGGCTGTATGGAGGAGAGTGAGAGAGAGAGATTGAATGTAGATAGTATGTTTAACTCACCGACTTAGATAGAGGAGCGATTAATAGACGGTTGGACGAATGTTTAGTGATAGAACAGGATCGCTCAAATAGGTGAATGAGTTTTGCATTAATAGATAATCTGAAAGTGTGTTTGTAAGCAAGGACACATTGTGAAATAGTTATGTCGAGATCGCCTGCCTGAGGGGATTTCAGAGTATTTGATAAGGTGTGTTGAAGACGCAGTTAAGGCGATGTGTGTGTGATGTAATTGCAAGGCAATAGAACTGGGTTTTAGATAGTTGGGAATTCCATCAATAGCAAATGCTTACAATTCCCGTTTTAGTAGAATGTTTAGTTAAGATATGTATTATATTGTGTTTGTAATTTCTCTACTCATTCTATGATATGAGTATGATATAATAAATATACCACCTGCTGTGTGATATGTCATTTACTGAGTATGGTCATGATGATGTGGATGAGTGTGAGAATGTTCTAAGTTAGAATAACGGCCAGGGCAAACAGTGGGGTCTGCAACAGTACTCTGAAACATAAGATTGATTACATTTTCTGGCTGAATATCATCTTACACAGAAATACTTGCCCAGAGCAATCAGAAAGTTATCCACAATATCATAACCGGTCAATTTTTGGAAATGAATCAGCCATGTTCTAAGAAGAGAACATGACGCCACTGTCATGCTATGGATTCAGAGGGTAGTTAAAAGACAGGCTGACCTAAGACAATTGGGTGATGAATTGAAGAAACCAAAATGAAAGTCATGAACCAGAGCTGGATCACAGTATGAACGATGGTCACATGCATGTGCGAGTGCATGTTTATATATGTGTGTGTGAACATGGAAGTCTGCCATTTCATGTAAGTGAATACAGCCAGTTCTACCCAGAAACAGTCAATCACACCAAAAGACAGCCAATCATACAAAAAACAATTAGTTCTAACCCACGTAATTCAAGTTTGCCTAAGGAAGATAAGGCTATAAATGGGAGGATAACCTCAAGAGATGGACACAGAAAAGCCTGCCAGATTTCACCATCTAGCAAGTGACAAAGGTGTTTGGAGTCAATTGAAGTTGGTCTTCAAGGTAGAGATGGCACTCGAATTAAACCTCAAAATAGTCAGTACTACCCAAAATAAAGTAAACTAAAAAACAGTCAGCCTTACCCTAAATCAGCAAGTCCTAAACAAAAACAATCAGTCCTAACTAAACAGTCAGACCTATCCAAAAATAGCTAATCCTACCAATAAACCATCAGAGCTATGTAGAACAGTGATTCATGTTTTAAAACAGTAAATCATACCAACAAATAGTAAATCTTACCATAAAAACAGTCAGGACTACCAAAATACTGTAAATCCTATCCAAAAACAGTCAGTGCTACCCAAAAACAGTAATCTTAGCAAAAAACAGTATTACCTAAAAACAGTAATCTTACCAAAAAACAACCAGTACTACCTAAAAACATAGTCATTTCTCAGTTCTTAGTTAACTTGTACTTCTACAGGGCAGATGCCCCTGTGCAGGTCTCAGCTCTGATATAAGCTGGATGCAGCCAAGCAAAGGAAGATTTCCTACTTAGCGGGCTAGGTTTGAGCAACTTATTACTCTGCTGCATTAGCAAAATGCAGCGGATTCTGGTTAAATGATATGCAAGTCCATCTTAATAGACTCAAACACTAAAGTAAAATGCAGATCCACATCCTGTTAGGTGCCATCTATGCTGCTCTTAACAATGACCGATGATATGCCATATCACACAGTTAGTCACCTCTTACGACATGTTTTCTGTAGGGTAGTGGTGCTATTCTTGTTCTTGTCATACATGTAACAATTCCAGCCAGAGCATGAGCATTTAGGGCAGGGGTGATGTGGTCGGGGACTCTGAGAACAAAGGTACCTGAATGTGTGCCAATTTCACTCTCTGTCTCGACACTAAGTCGACAAGGGAAAACAGGAAAGGGGCAGCTGACAACTCTGGCGTTCCGATTTGAGTAGGGTGGGGTTAGTGATAGACAGAGACCAGCAGAGCTTGCTGCAACATTTTGAGTGACAGGAATTTAGAGTGAATCGTGCCAATAACAACTAAATGGAGGTAGACCCAAACTAGAGGATGCCTGGGTCAGACACCCCACAGAGGACCATTGGACAGTTCTGATACTGCTTGAGACTATATAATACTAGACAAAGTTTAACTCAGGCAGATTGGCATGGAAAGAGAGAGAGAGAGAGAGAGAGAGAGAGAGAGAGAGAGAGAGAGAGAAAGAGAGAGAGAGAGAGACATAGATTTAACTAGGAGTCTGTTTAGCTCGCCGACTTTATAGAAGAGCGATTGATAGGCTGTTTTACAAATGTTAGTGAGATAGAATGGAATAAAGAGTGACGGATCCAGCATATGCCTTCGAGTCTTGACCAGTTGTTCTATATAATGTGTGTTGGGAGCCCTGTGTCTAGAAGAGATCTAAATGTGTGGTGTATGTGCAGGACACCTTGTGAACGAGGTATGTTCTGAAGGGTTATGCGAGTGTACAGATCGCCTAAGGAGAGATCTGGATGTGTGTGTGGTGTGTGAATGACACAGAGGGAACGATGTATGTTCTGGAGTGTGTATATACGCAGATCGTTTGAGTATGTGATCACATGTGAGTATACTTTGTACAGATTGAATGTATTATGTCAAGATCACCCGCCTGAGGGGATCTGAGTGTGAGTGAATGCACAGAATATGAATGTGTAGATGAGTTTTTGAGATTGTGTTGGGGGTGCAGATAAGGGGAGGGGAGTGTGCGGCTAGAACTGGGTTGGCTAAGTTCGGAGCCAAATTCAATAGCTTATGCTGATAACCTCAGCGTATCTATTTAGTTAAGATGTATTTCTTGTGTTGTTTGTAATCTCATTGCACTCACTTTGATAGTTGTTGTATGAATATGATATAATAAATCTGCCACAAGCTGTGTGGTATGTTATTTGCTGTATGTGGTCGTGAATGATGTGGATGCATGTGGTAATATTCTAGATAGAAAAGCCCCAGTGAAAACCTGGACTCTGCTACATACACAAAGACCCTGGCAAACCATTCGAGACTCGAAACAGTTAGTACGACCTAAAAACAGTCAATACCACACAAAAACAGTCAGTATGACCCAAAAACAGTTAGTACGACCTAAAAACAGTAAATACCACACAAAAACAGTCAGTATGACCCAAAAACAGTTAGTATGACCTAAAAACAGTCAATACCACACAAAAACAGTCAGTATGACCCAAAAACAGTTAGTACGACCTAAAACAGTCAATACCACACAAAAACAGTCAGTATGAGCCAAAAACAGTTAGTACGACCTAAAAACAGTCAATACCCCACAAAAATAGTCAGTATGAGCCAAAAACAGTCAGTACTTTCCCAAAAAAACAGACTGCCCTACCCAAACAGTCAGTACTTTCCCAAAAAACAGACAGCCCTACCCAAACAGTTCATTTGAACAAACTCTTACAGTTGCTGTTTATCTGCTATTTGATTACCTGAAATACAACCCTCTTTTTCTTACAAGTATGTAAGCCTGCCTATGACATTCAGTAATCTTATGCATTTATCCATTCTGACAGACTTATCTCATGATAACTTATTTCTTATTTACGTTTCTAGAAAAATCAGTTATTCATTTCACAATTTTATTATTGTGCCATAAATCAGTTATGTTTCTAGAGCTAGCTTTCTTTCAAACTGCAATATTTGCACCTTTCGATCCAAAACATCCAACTTCAGCACACTTTTTTGAGTACCAAGTAAGCCTTCCCTCTTCAATCCCCTCTCTTTAGCCAGTCTACACTGTTGCAGCCTGTTATTATGGATAACCGCGTGGAGGTGTAGAAGGGTCTTGGCAGCTCTGGTTCGCTGGCCCCTATGCTAGTAGCCAGCTATGAGCCGCTGCAGCTCATGCACTGCTCAGCATCTTAAGACTGCTTCCATCTTTGAAGATCATTTCTAAGGGACTTTGGTTACCAAGTTTGCATGACCTTATCCCACCTCATTTCTTCCTATGGGGCATCATTTCTTCCTATGGGGCATCATTTCTTCCTATGGGGCATAATTTCTTCCTATGGGGCATCATTTCTTCCTATGGGGCATCATTTCTTCCTATGGGGCATGCTGAAAGGGAAAGTGTATCACAACAAGACAAGGGATCTCATGGAACTGCATGAAAACATTAGATGGGAAATGGAGTCCAACTCCTGATGTGTTGGTGAATACCATCAGTAACTTTGATAGTGGGATTCCAGACTTATAGTTATGAGGAGAGACTTAGAAAAACTGGTCTGCAGTGTCTAGAAAAGAGAAGAATTTGAGGTGACTTAACGCAGGTTTATAAATGAATCAATGGAAAGGATCAATTAGATTATAACAAGTTTTTCAAAGTTCAACCACCTAATAGAACAAGAGAGCATTGCTACAGATTAACTAAAGAGAGATCCAGATTAGATATTAGGAAATATTTTTTCAGTCAGAGAGTGGTGAATGCATTGCCACGGGATGTGGTGGAGGCAGGGTCAGTTAACGCATTCAAGAATAGATTGGATGATCAGTCATTTTTAAAGTGGATTAAACTGGTTGTGTACAGACTCTGAAGAGTCTTCTAAACAAGTATAACGTAGTTAACTTAAGTTAAGTTAACTAGCGTATACTTGATGCTTAGTGACCGACCACTTGCAACATTTGCTATGAGCTCATTATATTTTTCACACACAAACATATGCCCATGTCACATTTTACTGAATTACGTTCATTGGTATGAAAACTATAAGGGTAAACTATAGGCCTGTCTGTAGCCAGTGGGACACCCTGTATATTAGATATTCAAATAGTAGCTGAAATATCCTTATACACATGTGTCATTACATGCCATACCTAGATTGATTCTCATTTGTCTCCATTCCTTTTTGAAGCTCTTTCCAAAGTGTTTGAATTCTTGGGTTGATTGTAGGAAAAGTGAAATTCTCAATCTCTTCATTATCCTCATCATCTTCATTTGGATTGTAATCTTCTTCACAGTTCATAGAACATGGCTCACATCGTGACCTGGTTTTGATGTAAAATGGAGGAAACAACTAATAGATGAACAAAACATACTTAAAAATGGTTGTATTAATTTTCTGGTCTTTTTTTCACTCACAACAGTTGCAGCTAGCTCTCTTACTTATTCTGATTGGAGTGAAAAGGGTTATTTGCTCTTTTATCTCTGCATCTGAGGAGCTATCATCAAGGTCAGATGAAATATATTGACCAACACCCAAAATTACATTAAGGTAAGGTAAAATATACAGACCAAGACCCTTACCTCACATCAGAGTCAGGAGAAACATACTAACCAAGACTCCACTTTACATCAGGATCAGGTGAAATATACTGACCAAGACTCCACCTCACATCAGGGTCAGGTAAAATATACCAAACAAGACCCCACCTCAAATCAGGGTCAAGAGAAACAGATTGACCAAGACTCAAACTCATATAAGGATCAGGAAAAACATACTGACCAAGTCTCCACCTCCTCATATCAGGGTCAATTGAAACATACTAAACAAGATCCCATCTCAAGTCAAGATCAGGAGAAACATACTGACCAAGAATCCACCTCATATCAAAGTCAGGAGAAACATACTGACCAAGACTCCACCTCATATCAAAGTCAGGAGAAACATACTGACCAAGACTCCACCTCATATCATAGTCAGGAGAAACATACTGACCAAGACTCCTCCTTATATCAATATCAGAGAAACATACTGACCAATAGTCCACATCATATCAAAGTCAGGAGAAACATACTGACCAATAGTCCACATCATATCAAAGTCAGGTGAAACATAATGAACAAGACCCCACCTCACAACCCTGCATGCTCCTAGAAACTGGATGTGTTGCAGCAGCCTGAACAATGAAGTGGAAGTCGACACTGTGATCCCCATAGCAGTGAGCCACTGAGCAGCCTTGCATTGTACTACAACCAGAATGACCCAGATCCACCTTCATTAGTATGCCTCAAGATATAAGTAGAGCCACTGCAACCTACTACCAGAGAAACATTGACAAGTGTAAAAAACAACACACTACGAGGCGTGATCAAATGAAACCGCACCTTACTGCACAAAGTGAACATACATATGATGAACATGATGACGTCAATTCTGATGTAAACAGCACATACCAACTGTCAAGTTCGCAAAATTTCATTGTCCTCTGACTCATAGTTTCCTCAGCAGACTATTGAAAACATGGCAGGTGTGATGTGGAATCCGCAAAATGCAGGCAGTGTATGGGGACAAAAGTGTGTAGAAGACAACAGTGAAGAACTGAACAACAATGTTTAAAGAAGGACATGAGTTAACACTTTTTGAACAAGACTGGTATTATGTGATAATTTCTATGAGAAAAGGGAAAGGAACAAGCCCAAACTCCATTAAAATAGAAATGATAGAGGCCCTGGAAGACTTTGGTATAGATATACTCACTGATCTGTGTAATGACATATACAATACTGGATGCATATGAACTGACCTGAAAATATCAACTTTTATAACAATCCTGAAAAAAACCTAATATAACAGAATGTTCTGACTATAGAATAATAACTCTGAGTCACACAATTAAAATACTGCTCAAGATCATACAAGAGAGAATAATAGGTAAAGTAGAGAGGGAAAATTCAGAAGAACATTATGGGTTTCAAAAGTATAATAGAACAAGGAAAGCAATTTTCTGTTAAAGAACTATGACAGAGACATATCCATTAAATTTGCTTCATAGACTACCAGAAGGCTTTTGACAGATTCCAGCAGGAGAAATTAATTAAATATCTTCAAGAAATTGGTCTAGATGGTAAAGACATAAGACTACTCTGTAATCTGTACTGGGAAAAAACTGCTACAGTAAAATCAGGAAAGTTATGCTCTTTAAGTATAGATGTAAAGAGAGGAGTGAGACAGGGATGTCTTTTTAATATCTACACAGAACAAATATTCAAACAGATAGAGGGGATGCCAGGGCTTGTCATTGGAGGAGTGGCAATGAATAATCTTAGATATGCGGATGATACAATTTTTATGACAAAAAGTGAGCAAGAATTACAGGAGCTTGTGACAACAATATACAATATAAGTCAAGAGTTTGAATTAGACATAAACATAAATAAAACAAAGACTATGATAATTGGGAAAAGTGACAAGAAACCATGTATGCAGATAAAAATAAAAGATCAACTACTTGAACAGGTACAGAGTTTCTCCTATCTAAAAGTAAAGTAAAGTATCCCATAGCATTACTGTCGTAGGGGTGTGAGGTGTTAGCGATCTCACATTTCAAAGGCTCGGCTATATCAGGGCGGTAGCCATCTCCTCTCCCTCGCCGCTTTTACTTCCCGGACTGAACCGGTACCCATTTAAGGCTGGGTCGACCCGGGAGCCATTGCGGTCTGAAAAAAACATTACCGCCTCAACTGGGGAATGAACCCAGGGCTACTCAGATGCAAAGCCAGCGCGCTAACCACTGCGCTACGCGGCTCCCTATCTAGGTCATTTAATAATGGAGGGAGGCAGGTGTGAAAAAGGAATCAGAAAGAAAATAGTTATGGCCAAGATGGTATTCGACAACATGCGACACATACTGACATCCAAACAGATCAATCATAATTGGAAAATGAGAATTGTCAGATGTTATGTATACTCGTCACGACTTTATGGCGCAGAATCATGGACACTGAATAACAAAGTTGGAAAAGAGTATTGAAGCCTTCAAAATGTGGGTATATAGAAGATTAGGTCACATTTCTTGGAAAGATATGAAAACAAATGTGGAGGTATTGGAAAAGTTGGGGATGAAAAGAGAATTAATGACCAAAAACAGGGTTAGACAATTACGTTAATTTGGTCATATAACAAGACATACCTCCTTGTTGAAGGCCATACTGGAGGGCAGAGTGGAAGGCAGTCGTTCAAGAGGCAGACGTTTTAAATTGGTAAATAACATTAGCAGCTGGACTAGAAAAAGCCTCTCAGATTGCACCATTATGACAAGAGATAGAGTACACTGGAGATCCATTACAGCCGACCTTCGATGCGGAGATGGCACTTGAACTGAACTGGTATTATCCCTAGTAACATGCAAGCAACAGAATCATATCCCACCTTTTACCGTCCCAGAAAAAACTCTGTAGTAGCGAGTTGTGTTGATGGTTAGTGACCTTGACATCAAATCGGCACTCGTTGGTATCCTCGGGCACATTGAACCTGACATCGACCTGCATCATTCCAACACCTGTTCCTTCAGCTTGGAAGTGCAGTTTCCCACCAGTTGGTACCTGATCAGACGAGCATGAGACCAGTAAGAAAGCAAGCATTAGCATATTGGAATATTCTCACGAGTGGTACTCGAGTTGAAATGAACAGGACCACTGTAATCTTCTAAGCTTGCTGAAAAAGTGGCTAAAGAAGGTTGTACATAGGCCTAGCAACCTCATAACCTAAAACCACAATAATCACTGCTAGCACCGCTTAAATCACCACCAACGCCATCAGTACCGTCACCACTTTTATCATCATCACCAGGATCAACATCATTCCCACCACCACCACTACCACCAGGATCAATATTATCTCCATCCACACCACCACCACTATCATTATCACCATCATCATCTACCTTACCATCACCACCGCCACCACTATTTTCACCACCATCATCTCCATTACCATCCCCACCGCCACAACTATTTTCACCACCATCATCTCCATTAACATCACCACCGCCAACACTATTTTCACCACCATCATCTCCATTACCATCACCACCGCCACCACTATTTTCACCACCATCATCTCCATTACCATCACCACCGCCACCACTAATTTCACCACCACTGTCATTACTACCATCATCATCCCAATAACCATAATTAATATTTACCTTTGGAACAGATTTTAGAACCATGGCATCTTTTGGAGTCAATGAAATGGATTTTCTGAATCGGTCATCGACCTCTGAACTTATGTGACAGGTCATGTCTAATATGGCGGAGTAGGACTTGATACTGTACTCTGAGAGTGCCTGCAGACCGACCACTGTGTCCTGAAACAAGAATGACAATTTGGATTATCCTCCTTATAATACACACTTTACCTTACAGTGCACCTCATACCTTAATGGGAACCTCACAACTTACAGTGCATATTTTACCCTATAATGTACCTCCTATCTTACAAAATTCCTTACACCTTATAGTGAATCTTTTACCTACACTGCACCTCACATCTTACAGTGTACTTCTTACCTTACACTGCATCTCATACCTTACAGTGCACCTCACACCCTACAGTGTACCTCATACCTTACAGTGCACCTCCCACCCTACACCAGTAAACCAGTTTGCTTTCTCTCATCTTGTTTTAGTATACGGTAAAGGAAGTCCTATAGTAGATACTGCTTTAGAAAATGAAGTGTTAGTGACTTATAAGGTATGAAGTATACTGTAGGGTAAGAAGTACACTGTAAGGTGTGAGGTGCACTGTAAGGTATTAGGTGCAGGGTAGGGTGTAAGGTATACTGTAGGGTGTGAGGTCCACTGTAAGGTATGAGGTGCAAACTCACCTCACTAAAGCTAAGACATTGTACACTGACATCTCTAATACTTTATTGTCTATAAATGTATTTGCTAAGGACCATCATCATCTAACCATATATAGAATAATGAAGTATCTCACACTTCCTCCCATCTGACAGTATCTGCGATAATACTTACTCTCTGTTCCATCCACTTGCATTGGTAAGATGTCATATTACTTAATATTACTTAATACAGGTTTATAAGATGATCAGAGGAATGGATAAATTAGACTATAACAAGTTTTTTAAAATACAGCCACCTACAATAACACGAGGGCATAGCTACAAGCTGACTTAAGAGAGGTCCAGGTTAGATATTAGGAAATATTTTTTTAGTCAGAGAGTGGTGTCTGCTTGGAATGCATTGCCAGGGGAGGTAGTGGAGGCAGGGACAGTTAATGCATTTAAGAATAAACTGGATGCGCATAGCTTTTAGAGCAAGGTGATGTAAATGTAACTGGTTGTATACAGACTCTGCAGGGTCTTCTAAACCAGTATAAAGACGTTAAGTTAAGTTAAGTTAAGTTAAGTTAAGTTAAGTTAAGTTATATCAAACTTAAGTTGCCTTTCTGGGAAAAGTGTTGCATTGGTTGTTGTTTACCTGTGTTGTAAGTGTTGGTTGTTGTAAGCATTGTAAGCCTGAGTTGTTGTAAATGTTTTGCTATTGTAAGCCTGTGTTGTTGTAAGTGTTGGATTTTGTAAGCCTGTTTTATTGTAAACATTGTAAGCCTGTGTTATTGTAAACATTGTAAGACTGTGTTATTGTAAACATTGTAAGCCTGTGTTATTGTAAACATTGTAAGACTGTGTTATTGTCAGCATTGTAAGACTGTGTTATTGTAAACATTGTAAGACTGTGTTATTGTAAACATTGTAAGCCTGTGTTATTGTAAACATTGTAAGCTCGTATTGTTCCAAAAATTAGTTGTTGTAAGGATTGTATGCTTGTGTTGTTGCAAGTGTTGTAAACTTGTGTTGTTGTAAAATTTTTGTTATATTATCTGCATTTAAAAGGTTATATGGCATGTTTTCGTTAAAGACTTGTACTCCACAGTTTTGGGGCACGTTAGCTCAGTTCATAGCGAGCAATTCGTTATTTTCTATGGTAACAGCCTCGATTCGAATCGTGTCTGGAGACTAAAAAATTAGGGTCGTGGTTTTAATTGGATACTGCAGCTCAAGTCAACCCAGCTGTACATGGGTACTTGATGCATGAGTTAAGGACAGTAAAAGCAGCAAGGAAGGGCACTGGCGACCCCACCTCCCACAGGCTGTGGCTTAGTACAATGGGGTCTTCAAAAACTCCATTTCCAACCAGCAGGTAATTCTGCTGAGTTTTCACTTGACTTTACACTTTTTACTCCACAGTAAGCTGAAAGATTTTGACTGATTGATGGCTATCTTTTCTTAAAGGTGAACATGTGACATCCTACCTGTGTTGAGATGAAAGCACCATGTGAATTTCTTTGTTGTAGGAGCCATCCCACTATGCTGGTGCTGGTTGTAATATCTCCCCGTGCAAGGAAGGTCAGAAGAGCATATGCCGTAACCTCAACAGCTAGAGCCCCAGGCTTCCTGGCATACCAGTAAGGTTTCTCATGGGTGCCAAAGTCTGCCTCGCTACCAGGGGACCAGTACGTGAAACCTGAAATGTGAAACTTTAGTCGTTTTCTATTTTAAGATAAATTAATGGCAGCGATGGCGAACGTCAGGGTCAGGTGGAAAATACTTATAAAACCCATCTCATGTCCTTGTCATACCCTACTTTTGGACAATTGACTATGTTGCAGCAGTCTGGCCAATGAGATGGATGAAGATTGACCCAACACCATCATCATTATCCCCACGACAGCCACCATTACCATCAACCCATCACCACCACTGCCATCCTCATTGTTATCTGACTTTCTAATGGACAAAAAGGGACAAGATAGGAAGAAAAGGCAACAAAAAAAAAGTGGATAAAAAAGCAGACATAGAAGGCACTGCAATAGGAGTTGAAGTGTTGGCAATTGTTTTTTTCTACTTTGTCATTCATCCTCACACCAAGGTCCTGGCTTCTCATTCAAAGACCACCATTGTTAATAATACTGTTTTATCTTCAAACAGTTTTTGTCTCACGAGACCAGTACTTAATTGTTCTCTCTCTTCCTGTGAGAGTGTGCAGCGTTATACAATGTGTTCCATGGTCAAGGTTTGCTCCCCACATGGACATCTGTTATTGCTTCCAATCCTCATTTTGTGGTAAAGATGACCATTGAGTCTATTATGCTCACTCTCAAGATGATGACTTACGCTGCACTAGATAAATCATAGTAGTTTTCTTAATTTATTTGTAAAATGTTTCAGTTGTTTGTGAAGTTGAACAGCCAGTTTAGCTACTCATTGTTTTGCATGTCCCAAAAAGTGGACTCATTACAACTTGGCGTACTGATGACTCATGTTAACAAAATAATTTGAGAAAAATATACACAAAATACGATGTTAACCAATTCATTCAATGAGCCGGTATTTCAAAGCATAATTTTTCATAAAATGCAGTAAAAACAATACAATGACTTGCCACGTGTTACACACAAATGTGTATATTAGTCACCTTTCACCATGCAGGCATTTCCAGAGGTGAAATCTCTTCTTTCTCTGTATTTTGAAATCTTTTCTGAATATTTTGCTATATAGTATGTCTTACGTTACTAAATATGAGCTGGTCTATTCAGGTGTCACCAGAAGGGAAAGAATGAGAAACAATGACATTAGAAATATTGTGAGAATAAGGCATATCAAGATAAAAAATACAATAATTCAGTCATCTCATGAGAATTCAATCTGATCAACTACCCCTGCGCTCTTACAACACAAGAAGATCTGGCTGCAAGATACAATGAAGACCATATGGCTGATGGATAGATAACAAAACAGAAATATTGTAACAATACAGGCTTGTAACAACCGATGCAACATATTTGACCCAAGAAAGGTAACTTAAGCTTCCCATGTCATTTAACCTTACAAGTGAACAGAAAAATATGTAAGAAACTGAGAATAGGTCTATAGTAGTAATCACTGCCAATGATTTTTGTAATGGCCCAAAAATGAAATGCATCTCATAGTCCCAGATAGAAAAGCCCCACAACTTATCGGAGAGATGCGCTTTGTTCTTTTCCTAAGAATTGACATCCTTACGTAGCCATGTGTTCTCAGTTTTACTCAACAGATGGTGAAGGATGTGGATATTGAAGGTTCCTATTGCTCGCTTGTTGTACACATTCCTGCTCTGCTTGACTCATGTGCTACAATGTGCTCGATCCTCATTTTATTTCAAAGTTCTGCAATCTGTGAAATGCTGATCCATTTACTGCAGTGTTTTCCTTCAACAGGTGGATATTGGTAGATTCCAAATGTCACCCTATCTATATCTAAAGTGCCCATAATGGGTCCCTTTTAAGTCCTGATGTTTGCTCTTTTGTTGCACTGATCCTGAACATGATCATGATAGTAGATCCACACCAACTCTTGAGGGTTTGAGGCTTATATATATGCTTTAGACAGTCCTTCTGTACCTTCTGAAGTATGGATTGAGAGTCTGGCACAATGACTGCCTTAATTAAAGTGACCCCAGACAGCCATCTCAGAGGTCACCGTCTCCATCTCCATTCTCGTACTGGAGGTTGTTGTCCTGTAAGTTCTGCTCCGCTGAATAACAACATGACCTCTCATTCTAGCAGAGAATCATCAGCCTGATTTCTCACAGCATACCACTGATGCATCGGTACATATGACAGCATTACTATCCTGAGTGATCACTTATCATAAGATTAACCTCCAGCTATGCTTTACTATTGCATCACTCTCTTGCATTCCCTGTCAAGGGTTATGTTGACTCTGTGATGAGATAAGGCTCTTGATTTAAATCCAGCAAGTTGTAAAATGGTAGAAAAAGGACCCAAAAATACCCAATACTAATATATTAACTATTTCTCAACATGGGCCTCTCAGTTTAGATCAGTTGGCATCTTCACAAGGAAGATTGGCTATAATGGGTCATCTATCTCTTATTCTCTTGGTGGTACAATCTGACATACTTTTTCCTGTATATCATTTGGTGCTGTTATTCTGCCATTTGTAGTGTTTTGTTCTTCTGGCATGTTTGTCCTTCACCTTTCCTTCTTGTACAGTTATCAGCAAGGTCTTAAGTCTTTTGATGTGACCAAATGCCTTTGATTTCATTCATTAATTTTTTTAAACGCTCAATTTCTCCAGAATCTATTTTTTGGGTCTTCTTTTCTTTCTCCAATATTTTCCCATTCTCCCATATATCCACATTTAAAAAGTCTCAATTTTCACTTCAAACTGCTTGTTCATTGTCCATGTTTCTACACCATATAACTATACACAACACTTAATCCCTCTAATTTTTAATATGCGAGATATTTGTTTGGATGTCAATATTTGTCAATGTTAGTGAAAATAACTTTGGCCATCCATTTTGTCTACCTAACTTTTATGTTACATTGTCCAATCCCTGCTATATATATTTCCAAGAACGGAGAAACTCTTGTTTTAGTATTTATTTTCAACTGTGATGTAGTTTTACTACACCTTTTAATGAGTCTCAGAAAAAGACAGGAAAATAAAAATTATGAAGAAACATAAAACACATTAGCAGCCAGTCCTGTTATACAAAATAGATAGCAGAGAACATTTGGTCTGCAAACACTCATTTATTGAGCATACAAGTCACAATAAACAACATAAATTTGCAACACAGTTAGAAAGAAGGACATGGTTTTCATTACCTTCTGGTGAAGATTTTGCCAATGACAATAGTCGTTTAACCAGTGTGTCACTACGCTGACTTCCAGCTAAGGTCAAGGCATATGCACTGATGGCCACAGCTAGAGGTCTGTCAGTTTGAGTCTGTTTTGATTCAACGTAGGCTTGAGTTTTCTCCATTAGTTGTTTCTGGTTCTGTGTCACAAAGGTTGGGGTAAGATAGCAAATTGGATTGAATGTTAATTTTCTGTAAAATTGCTTTAAAACTGAAAATCAAACTATTACAGTTTCACTGCAACATTTTGCTCATGTTTTGCTGTTTGGCTCAAGTGACCATCAAATCATTTGTCTGGATCTTATAGCAAGGAAAGAAGTAAACATAAACATGCAAACATACAACTACTCTAGGGCAGATGTTAAGAAGATGAAAGAGGTAGTGAGCTACATAATCTGGAAAGATATTGTTGGAGGAATAGATGTTGAACAAGAGTGGGAGAGTTTTACAACAGTTCTAGAAAAGCTAAAAGAGGAATGTGTTCCATGTAGGGAGGTAAACCCCAAGAGTAAAAAGTGGATAACTAGATTTGTATTTAAATGTAGAAGAGCTAAAAATAAAGCATGAGAAAAATATATAGAGGCAGGTAAATCAAAAATAACATATTTAAAATATTTAGACAAGCAAAACATAGCTCAAAAAGTGAATAAAACAGCAAAAATAGACTGAAAAAAAACTTGCTCAGAGGATCAAGATTGATAGTAAAAGGTTCTTTTCTTATGTTAGAAATAAATAAAAGAACGAAAGACAAAATAGGCCCTCTCATAGACAGTAGAGGGTAAATAATAAGTGAGAATAGGGAGGCAGCTAATCCACTCATTCAGTACTTTGGCAAGGGCCGACTTCCATCGTAGACAATGATGGCATAATTAATTTTGCTAGCGCTATTTTTAGTAAGGATTAACTGCGCTACTTTTTATCCTCCCTCTCTCGTCTTAAGCCGCCTGATCCCTGTACTTTGGCACAGTCTACACAAAAGAGGACTGCTCCAAGATCCCAGAGCCTTTTCAAAGAGACATAGATAAAGCGGGATTAAGATCAATCTGTATTACAGAGGAAATAGTTTTCAAAAAATTGGAGGGGTTGAAAGTGGATAAATGTCCAGGTCAAGATGGTATTCATCCAAAATTGCTGTTTGAAGTTAGAGAACAACTAGCAAAACCGTTGGCTATATTATGTTCTCAATCACTTGCAAAAAGAATTGTTCCACAGGATTGGAAAAATGCAGTAGCTATCCCCTTATTCAAGATGAGCAATAAATCAAATCCAGCAAATTATAGATCGGTGAGTTTAACTAGCATAGTCTGTAAATTGTTAGTCAATGATTAAAGAAAACATTGCAATGCATTTAGACAACTTCAATCTAATCAGAAATAATCAGCATGGGTTTACTAGAGTGAGATGGTGCTTAACAAATATATCAGAATTCACGGAGGGGGTTATTAAAATGATAGATAAAGAGGAGCCAGTGGATGATATTTATCTAAATTTGCAAAGGCCTTTGATAGAGTACCTCATCAAAGATTATTTCAAAAGTTAAAATCACATGGAATAGATGAGGAAGTTGCTAAATGGTTTGAAAATTGGTTAATGAAAAGAAGGCAGAGAGTGGGCATAAATAAGGTGGTGTGAAGTAAAAAGTTGAGTGCCACAGGACTTGGTTTTGGGACCAATTTTGTTCTTGATATATATAAATGATTTGTATATTGATTGCAAAATTTGCTGAGGACACAAAACTATGCAGTAGTGTTTTATCTAAAACAGAAGTGGATATATTGAGGTTGGATTTAGATAAAATTCAAGAATGGTCTGTGAGCTGGCAAATGGAGTTTAATGTAGAAAAATGTATAATCATCCACATTGGTAGATCCAAGATGGAACATAATTACAGAATGGGTGAGAACAATATTAGAAAGATAGAAAAGGAAAGGGACCTAGGGTTTATGATAGATCATACAGGTAAGGTTAGTGAGCAAGTCCAGGTAGTAGTGAAAAAGACAAAATGCAATGTTAGGTATGATAAAAAGAAATATTAAGCACAGCAGTAAAGAAGTGTTTCTCAAACTATATAAAGCATTAGTTAGACCTAGATTGGAATACTGTGTACACGTGTAGAGTTCTCATCATAGAGGGGATATAAACATTCTGGAAAGGATACAAAAAAGAGTGACAAAGCTGATAGTGGGATTCCAGAATTACAGTTATGAGGAAAGACTCCGAAAAATCGGCCTACGGTGTTTAGAAAAGAGAAGAATTAGAGGTGACTTAATACAGGTTTATAAGATAATCAAAGGAACAGATAAATTAGACTATAACAAGTTTTTTAAAATACAACCACCTACAAGAACAAGAGGGCATAGCTACAAATTAACTAAAGAAAGGTCCAGATTAGATATTAGGAAATATTTTTTTAGTCAGAAAGTGGTGAATGCTTTGAATGCATAGCCACAGGAAGTAGTGGAGGTAGGGACAATTAATGCATTTAAGAATAAATTGGATGCGCATAGCTTTTAGAGCAAGGTAATGTAAAGGAAACTGGTTATATACAGACTCTGTATAGTCTTCTAAACCAGTATAAAGATGTTAAGTTAAGTTAAAATGAATGTTTACACTAATTGTACTGCAGCTACAGTTATTTTATAATGTACATCTCTACGTCTGTACTTTAGGTGCATTTTCTTTTTACCGCTTAATATTCTTTCCCTTTAACATTTACACAGACGATATTATTTTAACAAAAAGAGGAAATACCAGGACTCATTATTGGTGGAATGTCAACAAATAATCTCCCATATGCAGATGACATAGTTCTGCTAGCTGAAATAAACAAGAATGAAACAAATTGGTGATTACAATAAAGGAAAAAAATCTGATATATGGATTGTAGGTCAACACTGAGAAAAAATGGATGGAAGGAAAATTCAGGAGTTGATCCTGATCTATGTCCTTGATGCGACTTGTGGGAAACGAGGGGCATCAAGGAATGAGCACTACACGGGAATTCAAATATCTCTGGTTAACCAGCACAGGACGGGAACTGTCAGTCATCACATGCTGGCAGAGATACTGAGGATGAGATCTGAGCATGCATGAACTTGTCCCGAGTGCAATGAAGATGATCTGATGACTAACTAACTAACTGAGGAAAACAAAACTATGAAAATTAGAAAAGTAGAAAAGACAATCTACTCTACAGATAAATATAGATGATCAAGTACTAGAACATGTAAAGATTTTCTCCTATCTTGAAAATATAATAACTGAAGATGGAAGATGTGAAATAAAAACCAGAAAGTGAATAAGGAAGGCCAAGCCTGTTTTCATCACCATGTTATATATTGATATCCAGACAAGTAACTCATAATTTTCAAATAAGAGTGATTATTTGTTATTTATGCTCATCATTACTGTATGGTATAGAAACGTAAACAATGAACAAACAATTAGAGAAGAGATTTGATGCTTTTGAAATGTGGCTATATACAAGGGCTTGTCTGTAAATAGGTCACAAATGGCTATTTAAAAAAAAACAACTAAATGAGATGCAAACAAAAACTATTTATTATTGCACTTAAATTGTCCTTGATTTCTTAATAATTTTTTAATAACATTGATACACTTATCCCATCGTAATCAGTGTATCAAAATCTACAGCATTGAAGTCCTTGGTCTACTGTCTCAGCCCCATTTGCACTTCAAAATCAATCTCTTCATCATTTGGGAAATGTCTCCTGCTAAGGTGGGATCATGCATTATGCTGTAGGCTAAACCGTGCAAACACCCTACTGAAATTATTACACTGTCTATCGTTACTTGCCTATCAGTGCAAATCATCTCCCCCCCACCCCCTCCCCCTGCCTGTTCCACGGATGTTTCTGTTGCAAATCTGAACAAGATGACCAGATTTGGTTTCATCAGAAACTTTTGAGATGTCTTTGAGAAAATGTATCAACCCAGTTATGCATCACTTTACACGACAATCTCTTCTCATCATAAACAAGAAGCATCTCCTTATGAATATACTTTGCAGAAAGTCCTTTCACCCTAAAAAAGTTAAATGCACAACAGCGTGCTGTTTTTTTATTGTACACTCTGAGCATGGACACCATTTTGTATTTGAGTTGCGTTCATCCATGTGGCAGCTAGCATCTGCTACCTGCAATAATCACAAAGCTGCATGCTGCTGCCACCTAAAGACATCTTTAGAAAACTATCAACTACATTTTTCAGCTATCCCATGTCAGCTTGTGACCTACTTACTGACTTACTTTTGTAGAAGAATTAGGTACATCTCATGGAAAGAAAAGAAAACAAATAAGGAATTCTTGTAAACATTTGAGGTGCAAAGAGAATTGGTGAACAAAATCAGTCAGACATGTAAGATATTTTGGTCACATCAGGAGTTAAACAATGTTCTAAGTGGAAGATGATATTATAAGATGGACAGAAAAAAGTTTGACAGATTGCTTCAGAAAATGTTGGGGAGCCACCATTGATGTTAACTTTTGTTGTTGAGATGGTACTTGAACTTACAAGACAGAGAAGAACATTACAGAAGGCATCCTTACAGGAAGCCTGTATCAATGCAGTTACATCTGCTATCAAGGTTGTGGTTTCTATAGTAGTTTATTTCAGATGATGAGTTTTCCTTCTCCTGGATATATTTCCTTCTTCAAGCTGATAAGATAGTCTTTCAATTGCAATTTGTTTTAGATGACGAAGTCCTTAGCCCCAATACAGCTCTCTTTAGCCACCTGTTGCACCATGTTTCTTCTTCTTCTTCTGCGTACACAGTCAGACAGTAACCATTATTTTTTCGAAAAAAGCGGCGGTCATCCTGAGGCTCTCGCCACTGCCATAGAGCTTGTCCTGCAGTTCCACTGGTAATGGCCACGTCTGCTCTCTCTGATCCTCGTATGTCGGGCAGTTCTGCAGCAGATGTTCAGTGGTCATTTTACCAGTACCGCACGGGCATTCGTCGGTACACCCTATCTTCAATTTGTTGAATAGGTGGTACCTCAGTCTGTTGTGGCCAGTGCGAAGTCTGAAGACAACGACCTGCTCTCTTCGGTTCAACTGGTAATAGGCATCGTTTTTGGTGTAACCAGTATGTTCGGTTTCCCATTTGGTCATGTATCTGGCTTTGATAAGCCGTTTTGACTCTTCGTATGTCATACTGGTATCTGTTTGTGGTAGTCTTGCACCTTCTTTTGCCAGTCTGTCTGCCTCCTCGTTGCCTTGGATGTTGCAGTGTGACGGAACCCACTGTACCACTACCCTTTTTGGTGCGGACTGCTGGCACAGTTTGCAGAGTGCTGCTCTTAAGTCATTAAGCTCAGTGTTTTTCTGGCTTTTTAGCGCTGTGACTACGGCGAGAGCATCTGTCAGCAGGACTATATGGCTCTCATTTTCACTGTGTGTCACCATTTCTTCCACTGCCGCCCTCAGTGCCTCTGCCTCCGCTCTGAAATTGCTTGTGTACTTACCAGTAGCGAATGACAGTGTTATTTTTCTGCCATTTGGTAGGTTCAGGAATGCTCCTGCCCCTCCGTTCTGTGTAGTGTTTGTTACAGAACCGTCGGTGTATGCATGGGTCCAGTCCATGCTTGGGTAGCTTTTCGTTATGAAGCTTAGGGTAGTGTCTCTCCTTTCTTTTTCAGTCTGGCAGTTTTTGTTTGCAATACCTGGTATATTTTCTACCACCTCTGGAAATATATCCTGCCTCCAGGTAGGTTTTCATACAGTAGTGATGGGTTTTGGTGTTGTTAGTGCGTTTATGGGATCTTCGTGCATCTTTGCTTTGGCTATTTCTGCAAAGTTTCTCCGCTTTAGTTTCCCATTTCCCAAATTGTTTAGTCTCTGGTACATTGGATGGTCCGTCAGTTTCTCTGACTGCAGCTGGGCTCTGCAGTCTCTTCTATCGGTCATGGATTGCAGTTTTGTAATCTTTTCAAGTTCTACAATTGGCGTTGACTTCATGCCACCTGTTATAATTCTCATGGCTTGGTTTTGAAGTTTGTTAACTTTATCGTAGAGTTTATTCAATAGCTGACACTGCCATTAGAGATGAAATGATGAACTCTTGATTCATGTCTCATATTTTTGTTAGGTAAGGTGACCAGTTTCCTTCCCTGCTGCCTTTTCTTTCTAACAATATGTGAGGTACCAATTTTCAACTTGGTAGACTGAAAGATGTTGACAAAGGAAATCGAAATCAGTACCTTACCAGTATGAAACAAGTGATGTAACCACTACATTAGTGACAAGGTTGAGGATTTCAGTGCAGATGTTTTCACTGATCACTTCTGAAGGCTCATCTTGTACAAGTTGTGTATATTTGTTAGGTATCTTCTGCTTATGTTAGACCTCTACTGTGCTTTGGGTAGGAAGAAATGAAATGAACATTTTCACTTTCTTCTATTCATTCTAACACATAGTTCTTGTGAGATACATACTTACAGTTCACAGATTTGAGGCTCTCATTACTGTATTTCAGATTTCAGACTAATCAGTGCTGAGGATTGATTAGAATGAAATTCATTGTGTACATGTCACATTGTTGAGTAAGAAGAACTAGAATGTCCAGCAAGACAACTGTCTTAGGAGAAACACCATTGACATCAAACAACTGCTGTCTTGCAGGTATACGAGGGACAGTCAAATGCTAGGAAAATAGCTTCAAAAGCATTCTGAAAATGGATGTGGTGGTCCCTCTGATTCAGAACACAGTGCAGCGCAACCCACCTCAAAATGACAGCCACAGATATAACTTAGCTGAAGCAATTGATGTAAATGTCTGATAGTGTATGAGGAAGGATAAGAATTAGTGGCAGGGTTGATGAATGAGTTACCTCCCGCGGGCAATCACACTCCAGCAACGCTGTCAGGATGTAAGCTGCATGAGAAATATCACCATTGACACCACCCTGTTGGAGAGAGAAAATAAATTGTTTGAAATATAACATTTGCTTCCTTAATGTAGACCAGCCTGTCAACATTTGCTTCCTTTATGTAGACCAGCCTGTCAACATTTGCTTCCTTTATGTAGACCAGCCTTCAACATTTGCTTCCTTTATGTAGACCAGCCTGTCAACATTTGCTTCCTTTATGTAGACCAGCCTGTCAACATTTGCTTTATTTATCTAGACAAACCTGTCAATATTTTCTTCCTTTATGTAGACCAGCCTGTCAACATTTGCTTCCTTTATGTAGACCAGCCTGTTAACATTTGTTTCCTTTATGTAGACCAGCCTGTCAACATTTGCTTTATTTATCTAGACAAACCTGTCAATATTTTCTTCCTTTATGTAGACCAGCCTGTCAATATTTGCTTCCTTTATGTAGACCAGCCTGTCAACATTTGCTTCCTTTATGTAGACCAGCATGTCAACATTTGCTTCCTTTATGTAGACCAGCATGTCAACATTTGCTTTATTTATCTAGACAAACCTGTCAATATTTTCTTCCTTTATGTAGACCAGCCTGTCAACATTTGCTTTCTGTATCTGGATCAGCCTGTCAACATTTGCTTATTCTATGCAGACAAGCCTGTCAACATTTGCTTCTTTTATGCAACCAGCCTATCAACATTTTCTTTCTTTAGCTAGGCCAGTCTGTCAGCATTTTTCTCTTTTATCTAAGCCAGCCTAACAACATTTTCTACCTTTATCTAGACCAACCTGACAACATTTTCTACCTTTATCTAGACCATCCTGTCAACATTTTCTACCTTTATCTAGGCCAACCTGTCAACATTTTCTACCTTTATCTAGACCAACCTGTCAACATTTTCTACCTTTATCTAGGCCAACCTGTCAACATTTTCTACCTTTATCTAGGCCAACCTGTCAACATTTTCTACCTTTAACTAGACCATCCTGTCAACATTTTCTACCTTTATCTAGGCCAACCTGTCAACATTTTCTACCTTTACCTAGGCCAACCTGTAAACATTTTCTTATTTATCTAGGTCAGTCTGTCAACATTTTCTTTCTTTATCTAGGCTAGTCTGTCAACATTTTCTTCCATTATCTAGCCCAGCCTGTCAACATTTTCTACCTTTATCTAGGCCAACCTGTCAACATTTTCTACCTTTACCTAGGCCAACCTGTAAACATTTTCTTATTTATCTAGGTCAGTCTGTCAACATTTTCTTTCTTTATCTAGGCTAGTCTGTCAACATTTTCTTCCATTATCTAGGCCAGCCTGTCAACATTCCTGTAAGAACCCTGGAGAAAATGTTCATGCTTAAAAAACAAACTGCTTCATAAAAATGATGCATGCAGATCAATGTACATTAAAGTGATCAATTCAGTTGTTGATACAATAAAACTTATTGATATAATTCACTAGTTTTGGTTCTTTAAATAACTTTGCTGACTGAGTAGTGCCAAATATCTTGTCAATCATTGCTGGATTGCGCTCATAATTACCTTCACAAATTGTCAACATTGTGTAGTACTGGCGTCACCTTGTAATCTCTCATCTCTTTACAACATTTTTAGATGTCACTTGCAGTTAGCTCAGCTGATTTCAAGGAACCTTTAATAATTAGCAAACTCAGCATTCTTGGAACTCCAAAATGTAAACAGAGCTACCTCTTTTGGACGGTTATCTATAGAACATGGATATTAGAATGCAGGTGCTTGATTGCATCTTCAAGACAAAATTATAGAATATTACAGAGGTATGGGCTGCGAAGGATTGGGGGTGGGGGGAGAAAAGGGGGAGGGAGGTAAGAGAGCGGGAGGAAGAGAGGGGCGAAGGATATGACGCAGACATAGGGTGCAGGAAATGGGAGATCCTTGAAATTGATACTTGTTGTTCCTGTCATATTGTACAGTTGGATTGACAGGTAAATCTTCTACACAGGTGTTGCCAGTTTAATAGTAATTGACATTGATCTTTTGATTGATTTTTAATTTAATTCTACATTACTGTACAGCATTAAGTGTCTGATTAGCATAGGGGTAAAACATTTGCTTTCTATGGCAAAAGTAATGGGTTTGAATTCTGTTATTGAACTGCTCTAGTCAACACAACTCTCTAACACCTACCAACATCTCCCGATGTGTGACCCAGGCTTGCTCCCTGAAGCTCCCATCCGTATTCTGTTGTTGACCAATCCAACTCAAAGATTCACATGTCTGGTTATGATCAACTGTCACGTAATGCTCGGCCTGGCAGAGTGCCTTCATTGCAAATGCTGTTAGCCTGAAATCCAAGACAAATTATGAAGGTTTAAACTAGCAACATTAGTTGTAGAGTTTCAGAGTAGAGAAATTGTAAAGAGAAGACAATTATATGAGCGGATTCTGGTTCTGATACTGAGAAAGACATAATAAATTCATTGCACCTAATAGAATAATGTAGATAGAAACAACTACAAAGGGTTATGGTTAGGGCTAGAAACTTAGTTTATGTCATACAAATCACTTCAGGGGCCACCATTACAAGGGCACCCTAGGGACATTAGTGCAGGCCTGCTGTAAGAGGTAACCTATAGACCTAAAAGGGAGCTAAGTCTAATGTCAGGGTCAGGTGAAACATATTGACCCACATCCCACTGAAAGTCAGGATCAGGTGAAACATACTGACCAAGACTCCCATCACATGTCAGAATCAGGTAAAACATACTGACCAAGACTCCCATTTCAGTGACTGCTTCGTCAATCATTGGCCAAGAATCAAAGAAAAGACGAATGACCACATAGAACATTTGGAAAAATAGTATTTCAATATCACATATAATCCTCAAAAGTATTTTAAGTGGACATTATGCAACACAACACAATAATCACATTTACCACCATCATCACCATATCATCATTATCATTGTCATCATTACCATATCATCATGATCATTGTCATCATTATCATCATGATCATTGTCATCATTACCATATCATCATGATCATTGTCATCATTATCATCATGATCATTGTCATCATTACCATATCATCATGATCATTGTCATCATTATCATTGTCATCATTACCATATGATCATGATCATTGTCATCATTATCATTATCATCATGATCATTGTCATCATTACCATTATCATCATGATCATTGTCATCATTATCATCATGATCATTGTCATCATTATCATCATGATCATTGTCATCATTATCATCCTGATCATTGTCATCATTACCATATCATCATGATCATTGTCATCATTATCATCATGATCATTGTCATCATTATCATCATGATCATTGTCATCATTATCATCATGATCATGATCATTGTCATCATTATCATCATGATCATTGTCATCATTATCATTGTCATCATTATCATCATTGTCATCATTATCATCATGATCATTGTCATCATTATCATCATGATCATTGTCATCATTACCATTATCATCACCACTATCCCATGTGCTCCAACCTCCAGCACCTCTACCAGATACAAACCACAATTACTGCATTAGTTTACCAGGTGCTTGAGTCAGCATGTGGCCATGTGGCATAAGAGGCATCTATCTTTCTGAAGGTCATTTGTCTTGCCACACCTGAGGAAGTATAAGTCAAACATGTCAAGCTGTTATGATGGGTTTCTGTGAGGCGTGTTCAAATGAAACCGGGCCTAACTGCACCAAGTGAAAATACGTACGATGAACATGATGACGACACTTCTGATGTAAACAGCACATACCAACCATCAAGTTTGCAAAATTTCATTATCTTCCGACTCATAGTTGTCAAGATGTCAACTGGTCGACATCCATCAGCTGTTAGAAACCGAATCACCGCTCGCTGATCAACTCTGGACGGATTCTGTATCACACCCGCAATGTTTTCAACGGTCTGCTGAGGAAACTGAGTCGGAGGGTGATGAAATTTTGTAATCTTGACAGTTGGTATGTGCTGTTTACATCAGAAGTAACGTCATCATGCGTATTGTATGTATGTTCATTTGGTGGCTACCTCTGGTTTCATTTTAACACGCCTCGTATTTGTCATTTATGTCAGCGTAATGTCGTACACTATATCTGATATTTGAGAAGCGTGTTTACAGATGATAGCACAACGGTCAGAGAGATAGATGCAAAAACTCACATACCTGAGAAGCACCTTTACAGACCCACTCAAGTGACACCTGG
This sequence comes from Ariolimax columbianus, assembly GCA_036924085.1. Lineage (NCBI taxonomy): Eukaryota > Metazoa > Mollusca > Gastropoda > Stylommatophora > Arionidae > Ariolimax > Ariolimax columbianus. The sequence goes on along the minus strand of JAVGWX010000010.1, from coordinate 25,572,089 downwards.
GTTTAAAGAATATAACCGAACCACTGTAACCTTCTAGGCACGTCATTAAAGATGACTAATGAAAGTTATGCATAGGGTAACAATCCTATCGTGTACAATCATTGTTATGAGACCAAAAGTTAAGGGGACAGCGTGGCCTAGTGGATAAGTGGCACGGCTCACAATCCGAAGGTGCTGGGTTCGATCCCCATCACAGCACCGGCCGTTACCCTAGGGAAGCAAACCCTTAGAAAATGCAGGAGGAAGCAGACCCTTACATAAAATGCATGCTGAAATCGGATGCATTGGGCCGACAGGCGCAAAATAAAAACCACAGTGCAACGCACACCGCCTTGGGGATTAGAGAAATAAGGCGAACGCAAAAAAAAAAAAAAAAAGACCAAAAGTTGAGTTGCAGCTTCCTGTAACAAGATGAGCTAAAATGTTGTACTAAGAGAGGAAAGGAAAGTCAATATTCGCACGTGATACCAGAATGGACAAGGTGGTTGAAGCTAGAACTGAAAAAGCAAATGTAGTGACATGCCAGCTAGCTTGATTATTACATTCCAATAGAGACAAAAGCACAAATGATCAACAATATATTCATACTAACTCTATGTTATCAGTGTCTGACATGGACATTGACAAAAGCATATAAAAGAAATATTACAATATGTGATTTTTCTGGATATATATATATATATATATCTGAGATGCTTGTAAAAAGCTGTCAGTGTCACTAAAAGAGACAGTGTGAGTAATAAAGAAAGCCAACAGAAAATGTGAACAATTCCATACAGGACATGTATAGTAAAAAATTAAAGTAAAGATTTTGATTTCATGCCAGTGTGGCACATTGGGAAAATGGTGTTAGGCCCATATTTGTCTTAACCAATGCCACCCTAGGGGTGATATGACTTTCAGAGATTAATCATGGTACCCATTTTTTAAGGCTGAGTCAACTGTTTCATACAGACAAACAAAGAATTAAATGGTTGGAAATATGACAAAAATGTTTCCAAACATTGAAAATAGAGAATTCAATGATTGGAAATATGACAAGAATGTTTACAAACTTTTCTGACAAAGAATTAAATGGTTAGGCATGTGACAAGAATGTTTCCGAAACTTTCTGCCACGCAAGCCCATGACAACAAACAGTCAGACTTCAGAGACAGAGAAAAACTAAGAAAGAGATAAATTGATGGTGTTAAAGAAACACCACAGAGAAAAAAAATATAATGAAAATATCAGTGACCACATAGAGGGGACATAAAAGAAGATTGCATTCTCCTCATGTTTTCAGGGACAGTTGAAATGATGATGAACGCTGTACGATCATCATATACTACAACACAACGCATTCCGTTCTCTGGACTACATTCTGCTACTTACCCTTTCAGGGTTTGGTAGTGGGAGATTGAGAACGAACGAAGAAGAAGAAAAAAAATATACAGTTTTCTGTTCTTATTGTCACTGTTACGAAATCATTAAGTAAGTCAGTTATCTACTTAGGCACAACAGGCTGTCCATCCATTACCATCATTGAGTTCCAGGTAGCATACAGGCCAGATGAGTGGAGGGGATGTATCTCTCATCCAAGTATTACATGGGTGATCCTGGGGAAGGCTCCATGAAAGGCAAGGTCTTTTCCCACTCTTGATTTTCATGGACAAACATAGAAGCTGATGGGCTGAAACATCTTGAAAGAGACAAACCAAAGGCCAAAGAAGAAGAGACAGCATTGATCCAGCATTGAAAAATGGCTCTTGACTTGTGTCCTTTAGGTGATCTCAGTGGTTGGCGACTAGGTTCTGCCAGCATACTCTTTAATACATCAGCATTTGCGAATGTAAAAGGTGTCAAGCTGCTTCCAATCTCCATGTAAGACTGCCCATGTTTTAGAACCATACAATAGGATTGAGATGACACAAGATTTATAGAAGCATTGCTTGATTTCCAGAGAGAGATCATGAATTCTTCTTCTCCTTCTTTGTTCATCTTCAAATCAAGGTCTCAGTTTCTCTTGCAAGGCTGTTTTATCCCCATAGAGCTTTTGTCTCATATCTGTCTTGCAAGGCCAGTACTGCTCCCTCTCTTCCCGCATGAGCATGCAGCTTTGCAGGATGTGTTCCACGGTCATGGTATGCTCCCCACATGGACACTTGTCACCTGTCCCAAACCTCATTTTATTGTAAAGATAACCCTTGAGTCTGTTATGCCCAGTTTTCAGTCTGAAGAAGATGACTTGCTCTTCTTTGGTTAAATCAAAGTAGCTGTCTTCTTTTTGGAAGTGGGGATGCTGATCAATCCATTTTCCCCTGAAGTTGGATTTAATTATGGGAGTTCATGAATGATGATGCAAGATAAATTGTCCAAGTGATGTCTGGGTTACTAAGTACATCATAAGTCTGTCTGTTGACCAGGTAGATGAAACCCTCAGTGGTAATTTTGTTGTTGGTGTGTTTCTTGTTGTTTTTTGTTTTTGCGTTCGCCTTATTTCTCTATTCTCCAAGGCGGTGTGCGTAGCACTGTTTTTAATTCTGCGCCTTTCGGCAAAGTGCATGTGACTTCAACATGCATTTTATGTAAGGGTCTGCTTCCTCCTGCATTTTCTAAGGGTTTGCTTCCCCGGGATAACGGCCTATGTTGTGATTGGGGAGCGAATTTACACCTTCGGATTGTGAGCCGTATCACTTAACTACTTGCCCTTGCCATCCCCGATCTTCAATTTGACTTTTACAATTTCTTTACCAAGTTAAACTGTCATAGAAGGATTTTCATTTTTACTTTTACAGTTTCTTTATCTTGTTATTATATAATGATTTTCATTTTGATTTCTACAGTTTGTTTACCAAGCTGTTATAGATTCATTTTCATTTTGATTTCTACAGTTTGTTTCCCAAGTTGTTATAGATTAATTTTCATTTTGATTTCTAGTTTATTTACCAAGTTGTTTTAGATTCATTTTAATTTGTACTTTTACAGTTTCTTTATTTATTTATCATAAAATGATTTTAATTTTAATTTCTACAGTTTGTTTATTATAGACTGTCTGTATCATCTTCCCCTTGGGGTCCACAGCTGTGTGATTCTGGTGATAGTGTCTTGTTCATTTCTTTGGACATGATTGACCAAATTCCAATATTGACCAGTTATGATGGTGTGCATGTCTTCTTGGTTCCTCTGACTAAACAGATCTTGGTAGTCAACAACGATGAACAAACCAACTCGACAGACCATCCACGTCGCATGACAACACTTCGGTGGCCCATGAACTGACTGAACAGGTCTACGACTCCGACCGATAAATACATCGGTCCACCCACATGGCAGTGTTTGATCATAAAAATGTGATGAATCTTCCTTAAACATTGTGTGTTGAAAGATGGCACTTCCTTTGGAAATTTCTCTACATGTTACTCTCCATCCCTTTGCATTGTAGTCACGAAACTATGCAAATTTTGTATATTTTTAGTTTGGTGTTTGTGCTGAAGTGCAAAGACTTCTAAATTTTTTTTTTTTTTTTATCAGTATCAGTTGTAATATCATTCTGTTAGTTTTATGTGTCATATTCAAATATGTAAAGTCAGTACCGTAATTTAAACCTTTTCACAGTAACAAATTTTAGACTGCATATTTTATGAATACAGTTTGCGGAATGACATTTTAGGAAAAAAATCACCACAAAATATTAGGTTTCAATTGACATTAAAAAAAACTGACAGTCATTTTGATTTCTGACCTTACCCTGCCTGATGAGAATTATTGCCTTTTTCTCAATGGCTGCTGAGAGGCGTCTGGTAGCTCGCAGGTAACGGGTGACATAGACATTTGGTGCCAGGTAGATTAGGTTCTGTTCACCACATCCGGTGGGCATGCGCAGAAGCTCATCCACACCTTGAATTATTACTTGTAAAGTTGGACCGAGAAGATCACCTGCAAAGTGAATCACACTGACACATTTACCTTATAAAACAATTCAGAACAAGTATAGACTTTCATTTGTTGTTGTTGTTTTTTTTGGTTTTTATTGCTGTTATTTTTGTTGTTGTTTCATTGTTGTTGTTTAAGTGACTATTTTTTTTTCTGTTGTTATTTTTGCTGATGTTGTTTTTTGTTGCTGTTGTTTAATTAAAACAACTCGTAATGAGTTATTGACTTTCTCTGGAATAGGGTTTTCAATGACTTTTCTTACATCCTAGGGAATACTGAAGAAAGTGATCCTGTGTCTTTCTCAGTGTAGTGCAATGCACAGTTTAAATGCGAAGATCACATTGTCAATTCCCCCCATGTTGAGCATGCTGTTGTAGTTGTAACAGAATCTGTTTTCAAGTGTGTGACTAGAAGGATCTTGGTCAGTATACTGCTGCACTTCACCCTGACACTAGTCTTGACTTGCTAAAGTACATTAGTTCTATAGAAGATACTGCTGTCAGGGATCAGGTGTTAGTGACGTCTTCTTCAGTTGGTCTCAACTTTTTTTAAAAGGCAGGTGATCTTTGTTTTTTCTTGCTGTTTTCTTATCCTAATTATGTCAGATAACAATTTACAGCTTGGTGAAATAAGTCCTTACTGGGAATTGTTCCTAAGCACCACCCACTAGTCATCTTTTCTGCCATTCATTAAAGATTAAATTGGTCCCATTCTTGTCACTCCTGGTACCTGTTGGATTGTACTAGTAAGATATTCTATATTTATCTGTAGTAAAATAGTGTATACACAATTTTGGAGATAAAAAAGAATAAAGTAGAACATTGAAATCTAAAACAAAAACTGCAGATAAAATGTTCCATTGCATGGCTCTGAAACAAAGAGAATAGCAATAACAAAAACCAACAATCTACTTTCATAAAAGGGTGCTTATGTAACATAGAGAGATTGAAATGGTATGATAAGAATGCTAATGTGGAACTGTTGGACAGAACCAGACAGAATAGAGAGATTGAAATGGTATGATAACAATGCTAATGTGGAACTGTTGGACAGAACCAGACAGAATAGAGAGATTGAAATGGTATGATAAGAATGCTAATGTGGAACTGTTGGACAGAACCAGACAGAATGATAGTTTGTCCATCACAAGTGATGAAGACCACTCTCTTTGTTCAGCCGTGTGGACAGTCGTATCTCTTGCTGTGTCCGCTGAAATGGGTGACTTGCGCGGTGACGTGGATTAAAGTGAGGAAGAACCTGCGCCTTATGTCAACCACACTCACAGAGACTAAGCTACCTTTTGCCAGTGGCAAGACATTCATCGAGACGACTGGAGATAGCATAGGATGCAGATTTTGCCTCAAGGTTACCACCGAAGCTTTTCCGTAAACATGTAACCCGCAGGGTAGAAAGGTGGGATGGCATCTAACGCAGTTTGTCGTGCCTTTTCGATAACCACAAGAGGTCGTATGGACAACACTCAGCGTGTGAGTGAGTCTGGCATCTCTCCCCAGCTGTGTTCAGTTCATCATAGTAGCATCTAAAATTTCAACACGCCAAATTCGTGAAGGTGAACCGGCAGAACGAACCCGTGAAATACGACACAGGTATAAGCGTAGTTCCATTCAGCCGGCGTCCAGACCAGGATAAACGGATGGAAGAAATCACAAAAAAAGAACGAAATAACAAGTCCCGACGGAAAACAACACCACATTTCCGTGAACACAAGTGTAAGTCGTCGACTAGTGTGAATTCCAGGCAAATCCGTGGTCTGGCGGCATCCATAATGATCCAAAACAGTAGAGAAATGTAGACTCGCAGCCAGTTATGGCGCCATCTTTGCCAGACAGAATAGAGAGATTGAAATGGTATGATAAGATTTCTAATGTGCAACTGTTGGACAGAATCAGACAGAATAGAGAGATTGAAATGGTATGATAAGATTTCTAATGTGGAAATGTTGGACAGAACCAGACAGAATAGAGAGATTGAAATGGTATGATAAGATTTCTAATGGGGAACTGTTGGACAGAACCAGACAGAATAGAGAGATTGAAATGGTATGATAAGATTTCTAATGTGGAACTGTTGGACAGAACCAGACAGAATAGAGAGATTCTTCTTCTTCTTCTTCTTCTGCGTACGCAATCAGACAGTAACCATTATTTTTTCGAAAAAAGCGGCGGTCATCCTGAGGCTGTCGCCACTGCCATAGAGCTTGTCTTGCAGTTCCACTGGTGATGGCCACATCTGCTCTCTCTGATCCTCGTATGTCGGGCAGTTCTGCAGCAGATGTTCAGCGATCATTTTACCAGTACCGCACCGGCATTCGTCGGTACACCCTATCTTCAATTTGTTGAATAGGTGGTACCTCAGTCTATTGTGGCCAGTGCGAAGTCTGAAGACAACGACCTGCTCTCTTCGGTTCAACTGGTAATAGGCATCGTTTTTGGGAATAGAGAGATTGAAATGGTATGATAAGATTTCTAATGGGGAACTGTTGGACAGAACCAGACAGAATAAAGAGATTGAAATGGTATGATAAGATTTCTAATGGGGAACTGTTGGACAGAACCAGGCTGAATTGAGAGATTGAAATGGTATGATAAGATTTCTAATGGGGAACTGTTGGACAGAATCAGACAGAATAAAGAGATTGAAATGGTATGATAAGATTTCTAATGGGGAACTGTTGGACAGAACCAGGCTGAATTGAGAGATTGAAATGGTATGATAAGATTTCTAATGTGGAACTGTTGGACAGAACCAGACAGAATAAAGAGATTGAAATGGTATGATAAGATTTCTAATGGGGAACTGTTGGACAGAATCAGACAGAATAAAGAGATTGAAATGGTATGATAAGAGTACTAATAACTTAACTTAACGTCTTTATACTGGTTTAGAAGACCCTGCAGAGTCTGTATACAACCAGTTACATTTACATCACCTTGCTGTAAAAGCTATGCGCATCCAGTTTATTCTTAAATGCATTAACTGTCCCTGCCTCCACTACCTCCCCTGGCAATGCATTCCAAGCAGATACCACTCTCTGACTAAAAAAATATTTCCTAATATCTAATCTGGACCTCTCTTTAGTCAGCTTGTATCTATGCCCTCGTGTTATTGTGGGTGGCTGTATTTTAAAAAAACTTGTTATAGTCTAATTTATCCATTCCTCTGATCATCTTATAAACCTGTATTAAGTCACCACGAATTCTTCTCTCTTCGAGACACTGTAGGCCGGTTTTTCTGAGTCGTTCCTCATCTGTAATTCTGGAATCCCACTATCATCTTTGTCGCTCTTTTTTGTATTCTTTCCAGCATGTTTATATCCCCACTATGATAAGGACTCCACACCTGTACACAGTACTCCAATCTAGGTCTAACTAATGCTTTACACAGTTTGACTATCACTTCCTTGCTCCTATGTTTAATATTTCTTTTTATCATACCTAACATTGCATTTGCCTTTTTCACTGCTACCTTAACTTGCTCACTCACCTATCCTGTATGATCTATTATAACCCCTAGGTCCCTTTCCTTATCTATATTTTTAATATTGTTTTCTCCCATTCTGTAATTATGTTTCATATTGGATCTACCCATGTGGATGACTGTACATTTATCTACATTAAACTCCATTTGCCAGCTTACAGACCATTCTCGAATTTTATCTAAATCCGACATCAATATATCCACTTCCGCTTTAGATGAGACAGTACTGCATAGTTTTGTGTCATCAGCAAATTTTGCAATCATGGATCCCATATCAATGTCCAAATCATTTATATATATATCAAGAACAAAATTGGTCTCAAAACCGAGCCCTGTGGCACACCACTATTCACTTCACTCCACTCAGAGTACTCCTTATTTATGCCCACCCTCTGCCTTCTTCCCGTTAACCAATTTTCAATCCATTTGGCAACTTCCCCACCTATTCCATGTGATTTTAACTTTCGAAATAATCTTTGATGAGGTACTCTATCAAAGGCATTTGCAAAGTCTAGATAAATAACGTCCACTGGCTCCCCTTTATCTATGATTTTAGTAACCTCCTCCATGAATTCTAATAGATTTGTTAAGCATGATCTCCCTCTAGTAAACCCATGCTGACTATTTCTAATTAGATTAAATTTGTCTAAATGCATTATAATGTTTTCTTTGATTATTGACTCTAACAATTTACAGACTATGCTCGTTAAACTCACCGGTCTATAATTTTGCTGGATCTGATATTTTGCCTTTTTTGAATAAGGGGATATCTCCTGGATATCTCATTCCAATTCCGTGGAACAATCCCTTTTGTAAGTGATTGAGAACATAATATAACCAATGGTTTTGCTAGTTGGTCTCTAATTTCATACAGCAATTTTGGATGAATACCATCTTGACCTGGACATTTATTCATTTTCAACCCCTCCAATTTTTTAAAAACCATTTCCTCTGTAATACAGATTGATCTTAATCCCGCTGTATCCATGTCTCTTTGAAAAATATTTATAGGCTCTGGGATCTTGGAGCAGTCCTCTTTTGTGTAGACTGTGCCAAAGTACTGATTGAGCGGATTAGCTGCCTCTCTATTCTCACTTATTATTTTCCCTGTACTGTCTATGAGAGGGCCTAATTTGTCTTTCGTTCTTTGTTTATTTCTAACATAAGAGAAGAAGCTTTTACTGTCAGTCTTGATCCTCTGAGCAAGTTCTTTTTCGAAGTCTATTTTTGCTGTTTTATTCACTTTCTGAGATATGTCCCGCTTGTCCAAATATTTTACATATGTTTCTTTTGATTTACCTACCTCTATATATTTTTTCCATGCTTTATTTTTCGCTCTTCTACATTTCACTACAAATCTAGTTATCCACTTTTTACGCTTGGGGTTTACCTCCCTACATGGAACACATTCCTCTTTTAGCGTTTCTAGAACTGTTTTAAAACTCTCCCACTCCTGTTCATCATCTGTTCCTACGAACTGTTGGACAGAACCAGACAGAAGATGACAGTGGCGCAGTCAGTGATGAGAAAATGTTATTGTTGGATAGGACATTAATTAAATAAACCAGCTGAAGGCTCTCCAAGTCATGGTTGTAAAACCCTTGCTATTCATCAAGGTCTACATAATTCTGAGTAACATTAGGGCTTAGTTAAACCTGAGGATGATAGAAGGCTGTCCAATTCATGACATTGAACTCTTTGTCATTATGACAGGTAGGAAGCCTTCACTGTGTGGAGTAGCTGTCTGGGTTTAATTTAACCACACCTTCCCATTCAAACATAAAGTTTGAAAATAAGAAAGAATAACTATAGGAAGAAGATGCAGAAGAAGGAGAATAAGAAGAGCATGAAGAAAAAGGAGAAGGAGGAGGAGAAATAGAAGAAGAAATGGAAGCAGAAAACAAATAGACGTTGAAGTAGCAGAACAAGTAGAAGAAGAAGTGGAAGAAAATGAAGAAATCTTGAGGATCTTGATCTTGATGACCCATTCCTCAGCGTAGCTGCGGGTCCCAACTTCATCTCCACAAACCAAGTCTTGGGCCACGGAAGTATAGTGGGTGGTAAGCACTTGTCCAGAGGCATCCTTGGATGTTGTTGCGTAGAGCAAGAAAGTCTGACCAACGCATTGGTCTCTTTTTATCTTGGTGGTACCAGTCTGCTGTCTCCATACTCCATTGACCATCGTTTTGTTGCAATATGTGACCTGCCCATCTATGTTTTGCCTACATAGATTACAGCATCATTCACCAAGGACAGTCGTTGTTTGTCATGAAGAATAGATGAAGAAATAGAAGGAAGAAAAAAAAAGAACAAAAAGAATTTAGAAAAGAAGAAATAGCAGAAGAATAAGAAGTTGAAGTAGAAGAAGAAGAAGAAGAAAAGATGAAGAAAATGAAGAAGAAGAACTAGTTAAAGAAGAAAAAAAAAGAATCTCACCCATAGCATGAACTGTACAGCTGTCTGTATCAGGGATGACCTCTTGCGGCAGGTCAAGGTCAAGCTCAACACTCTGGCGCTTCTCCTCAACCTTCACCTCGTCTGAATGTCAAATAAATTGAATCCTTGATAATGTACTTATAATTAGATATGCAATGATAATTATTGATGACCACATATATGGAATGATAATTTGGGACCAAGATGCTGAGCAGCGCATGAGCTGCAGTGGTCAGCGACCCATAGCTGACTGCTAGCGTCAGGACCAGCGAACCATAGATGCCAAGACCCTTCTACTCCTCCATGCGGTGATCCTGGATAACAGGCTGCAGCAGGGCAGACTGGCTAAGGAAAAGGGATCGAAGAGGGAATGCTAACCCGGTACTAAAAAAATGCTTGCTGAAGTCAGATGTGTTGGATCGAAAGGTGCAAATATCGCAGCCTAGCTGTAAACTACGACACAACGCATTCCGTTCTCTGGACTACATTGTGCTACTTAAGCCCTTTCAGGTTTTGGTAACGGGAGATTAAGAACGAACGAAGAAGAAGAAGAAGAAGAAGAAGAAGAATGATAATTTTTTATGACCACATATATATGCAATGATAATTTTTTATGACCACATATATATGCAATGATAGTTTTCTTCATTTTGATATTCTGTCTCAATTAGGTTGACTTGTTATTTCACCCTATCAAGTTTCTCTTGCATTTGGCTATGACTGTGACAAAAGTACCAAATCATCTGCACAAATTTCAGGTCCTCCAGCTGCAACCATTGTGTATACTGAATACCAGTTCTCTGTCCATAGTTGGATGTCTTCCTTATCCAATCTGTAGCCAACAAGAACTGAAAAGTTGAGAGAATGTATCCCTGTCTCACCCCTTCATGTACCACTCTGTTAATTGTATCTTCATATGGACCTTCTAAGGGTTATTTACTTTTCAGATATTCCATAGTATCTCAACAGTTAACAACTTATTTTATCGGTCCAATTACTTTATTGTCTGCTGTGAGTGTAGCAATATTCATATGTGCACCATTTATGTGACAGTTATAATGATCAACCCATGCTTCTGTAGTGTTTCTCATCTCATCTTATAATTTCACTTGTACAGTCAGAAACTGTGTCTGAGGTGCAATATTCTTTCTTTTGCCATCTATGAGGTCATTGTTATATTTTCAGTCCATGTCTCTGTAGTGTTTTTCATCTCACTGTATCGGAAAAATCTCTACACGAATTGATCTTTGCGGACGATCAGTGCCTCTTCTATAGGGACCAGACTGATTTACAACGTCACCTGACAAGCCTCGACTCAGCCTGCGTAAAATATGACATGAAGATAAACGGCGACAAGACAGTAACTATGACAATCAACCGCCTACCAATGCATCGCAGCTACCACACTGGGGGCAAAATACTAAAACAGGTACAGGAGTTTACATATCTAGGAAGTGTCTTCACAGACGACGGCAGGTTTGACAGAGAGGTAGAAACTAGAATCCAAAAAGCAAATAAGATGCAGTACCAATTGGCACCGATACTGAAACACCGAAATGTCGCCATGGCCACAAAATGGAAGTAAATCAACACCTTGATCATCCCTACGCTGTGTTATCAGTGTCAACCATTGACACTACTAGACAGGCATAGGCGTAAGATTGAGACTTGTGAGATGCGAGGGATCAGAAATGCTGCAGGAAAGACGATTTGGGACAGAATCAGTAACGACGCACTTAGAAAAATAGTGGGGACTACACCAGTATACCACTATATTGAAGCACAGAGGGTAAAGTGGTTCGGGCATCTGACTAGAATGCATTATGAACAACTAGCAGCGAAATCATATTTCTTGAAGGTGGATGGTCCTCGAGCAAAAGGGCGACCATGACGTCGTTGGATTGAAGGGGTCAAGGAAACTCTCCAAAAGTTCAATATGACAACCACACAAGCCTCCCTCCTAGCGCAAAACAGAAATCTACACATACCTTCTCTCTGCGACGCCGCAAGGTAAGAGCAGTGGGACAAAAGAGAGAGTATCTCTACAATTATTTTGTTAGTGGCTTTTTGGGGAGGTGTAATCTTTCTTTGCCATCTAAATGTTGTTTTTTTAAAAATCCTGTAGTATTCTAGCTATGCTCTTTTAATAACATGGCAAAAAAGATAACTGCCTTGTTCTGATGTGTGTAACAAATTGTCTTTGCTCTGATATGAGTAATGAGTTGTCTTTGTACTGATATGAGTAATGAGTTGTCTTTGTTCTGATGCATGCAATACATTGTCTTTGTCCTGAAATGTGTAAAAAGTTGTCTTTTGTCCTGATATGTGTAAAAAGTTGTCTTTTGTCCTGATATGTGTAAAAAGTTGTCTTTTGTCCTGATATGTGTAAAAATTGCCTTTGTTCTGATGTTTTTGAAATCCCAAGGGAATGAAAAAAGAAGAGGACCAAAACACCCATGCTTAATATTTACCCAGTAAACAAAGAAACAACCACGCTGGATGGAGAGCTGTTGAAAGAGGTGGATGCCTTTACTTATTTGGGCAGCAGATGTAAAGATCAGAATGAGAAAGGCAAGAATAACATTCATAAAACTAAACAGCCTATGGAATCTAGAGAAAATTCAGATTCACATCAAGATTCACATCAAGATTCACATCAATATTCACATCAAGATTCATATCAATATTAACATCAAGATTCACATCATTTGAATATTCAATGCCTTGTCAAGTTGGTGCTGTTCTATGGAGTGGAAATGTAGAGAACAATCAAGGTCATACAACAAAAAGTCCTGTCCTTCATTAACAGATGCCTATGAAGGATAATGTGCATAGAGTGGCCTGACATAGTAAGGAATAAAGCCCTGTTGGAAAGATGTCAATAACAATCATTTGAACAACAGATTAAGTGAAGATAGGATATAAAGAGAAAGAGAGGTGGACCTAAAAATACATGGAAAAGAAACTGTGAGAGGGAGCTAGGATTAAATTGTGACACCTGGAGAGAGACAGAAAGAGTATCCCAAAGCCATGGATGCTAGCACGATGTTGTCAATAGTCTTTGCACTGAGATATTCAACAGGTTTTGATTAATTGAAAACAGCCATGGAGAACGAAGCTCAAGACAAATATAAAATAGATATGGATGATATAGAGGCAGCTCAAACAAAATGCTTGGGACATGATGACTAGGTGTGCTTTTGTTGAAGACATGTGCTCTATAACTATAAGTGGCTGATGGGATTGATTGATTAATCTGCAGCAATGCAATAATTATAACAAAAACACAGACACACTAACTATACAACACATGAAAACAGCAGCAACAACAGAGAGACACAAATATCACATTTTTACTTACTTTTGACAGAGAAGGAGTGGTTTGATGATTGGCTTCCCAGGAACCGCCTCCCGCTCGGATCCAACATCACAGAAACAGTATTGACTTTCTCCAGACCTTCACCCTGTATAGGGAGCAACAAATTATGAGTAGATCAGGCATTCTAAAACTTTCAATATTAAGAGATTACATAGCTTCATCAACAAATTCTGAGAAAGAAATGTCGGCATGCAGCGGTTAGACAAGGTTACACACCAAAGCTTATTGGAGAGAACATAACAAAGTTAGGGAGAACAGAATATTTAGAGAAGAAGGTGAATGCTTGGAAGGTATTGCCACATGAAATAATGGAGGCAGGGTCTTTTAATGCACTCAAGAATAGATTGGATGCACATAGTTATTTTTAGGTCAAGTGAATGTAAAAGAAACTGGTTATATGCAGACTCTGTAGAGTCTTACAAACCAGTATAAAGTCATTTAGTTAAGGTGGCACACTGTAAGAGCTACAAGCCAGCATCACCAAGTGATCTCTCCCATGGAACCTCCAGATAAAAAGAGGCAAAGGAAGGTCAAAGAACACATGGAGAGAAGACCATAAGTCTGATACAAGAAAAACAGGGAAAAGCTGGAAGGAACTGGCAGAAATAGCACAGGACAGGTCTGCTTGGAGAGGGTTAGATGATGATCTTGTGTGTGTGTGTGTTTGTGTATGTGTATGTATATGTATGTATGTGTGTTTGTGTATGTAAGTATATAGGCAGGTATGTAGGTAGATAATTAGGTGGTTTGTATGTCAGTAGCTAGGTAGATAGTTAGGCAGCTTGTTTGTAAGTAGCTAGGTAGATAGTTAGGAGGTTTGTATGTTTGAAAGTACACAATTAGGTAGAAAAGTAGGTGATATAAATGAAGTTAAGTAGATAGATAGGTAGGTGGCATGAATGAAGTTAGGTAATTAGAAAGATAGGTGGTATGAATGATGTTAGGTAGGTGGTATGAATGAAGTTAGGTAGGTAGAAAGGTAGGTGGTATGAATGAAGTTAGATAGGTAGATACAAAGGTATGTAAGTTGGTTGCTATGTTAGACTTACCTTAACTCTCAGGGTTTTCTCCACAGCATCCCTTTCCCATGAGGAGACAGCCAAGACTCGAACTGGGAACTCTCCAATCTCCAGAGGAACTATGGGGAAATAAGTCGTGGCTGCATCGTTTGGGCCAATGTCTAGTTTGACAACTTCTGTTTTGTGTCCGGGCTGTCCAGAGTAGCAGACTCCATCCATGCTCTGGAGAACTACATTAACCTGGGGAGTGGATCAATCTATTGTTACTTCATGTCAAGGTGGATGTGGTAGGCGAAATGGTATGATTGGTGCTAAGTCAATCTGGATTAGGAAAGGAGACATGGATTATTTGCTGTTCAACAACACATGACAGATTCAATGCTTGACTTCATCCCCATCAATGGGTTCAAGACACCGAGCAGCACATTAGCTGCAGCGGTCAGCAACCCATAGCTGACTGCTAATAGTCAGGGCCAGCGAACCAGAGCTGCCAAGACCCTTCTACACCTCCTAGCGGTAATTCTGGATAACAGGCTGCAGCAGGGCAGACTGGCTAAGGAGAAGGGATCGAAGAGGGAATGCTAACCCGGTACTAAAAAAATGCTTGCTGAAGTCAGATGTGTTGGACCAAAAGGTGCAATTATCGCAGTCAAACTGTAAACTACGACACAATGCATTCCGTTCTCTGGACTACATTCTGCTACTTAGGCCCATGTCAAGGTTTGGTAGCGGAAAATTGAGAACGAAAGAAGCCAAGCCAAGTCAAGCCATCCCCATCAACAGTGAATGACAAATTGAACATCTCACTTCATCTCCATCAACAACATATGACAAGTTCAGTAATACACAATTAGTTTAACACTCCACATCATACCTATTATCAGCACATAACATGTTCAACACCCCACTTCATCCCCATCAACACCGCATGACAAGTTCAACACTCCATCTGTCTCCACTAACAACAAATGATAAGTTCAAGACTCCATCCATCTCCATCAACGCCATACTTCTACGTTCAATCTCAAACTCCATCCATCTCCATCAACGCCAAACTTCTACGTTCAATCTCAAACTCCATCCATCTCCATCAACGCCATACTTCTACGTTCAATCTCAAACTCCATCCATCTCCATCAACGCCAAACTTCTACGTTCAATCTCAAACTCCATCCATCTCCATCAACGCCATACTTCTACGTTCAATCTCAAACTCCATCCATCTCCATCAACGCCAAACTTCTACGTTCAATCTCAAACTCCATCCATCTCCATCAACGCCAAACTTCTACGTTCAATCTCAAACTCCATCCATCTCCATCAACGCCAAACTTCTACGTTCAATCTCAAACTCCATCCTTCTTCATTATTATCAACCAACTCGTCCCACAAACAGAAACTAAAATTCCATCTTATCAACAACTCAAACAAACATCCAAACCCCAACCCCATCAACAATGCCAACCCTTTTGATCTCCACAATCCCCTACTAACTGTCCCCACCAATAACATGACACTTTCAACACCTTATGGCATGACCTTCACCAACACCCAACAACTTTCAAACCCTAACACAACACTAACGAAACATTCCCATCAAATGAAAACATTATGTTCCACAGTCCCCTCCATCCTCTTCAACAGCACAGGCAACAACATCCAAAGATTCACCTCCACAACCATATTAAAGAGATGCCACTTACTCTTAACCTTCGACCCATGTAGTTGTAGACGGTTGCCCTGACCTCCAACTGCTCCAATCGTACCACGCTGTAAGGCAAGTCCAGATGGACAAAGAAGGAACTAAAGGCTCCAACTTCTATGGGAGCAGCTACGCAGAGTCCTGCCTGCTGTGACATGCCAATTGCGTGAACTGACCAGGTAGTTATTGAGTCTGGAAGAAGAAAGTCCACATCTGCCTTGCCTTCTGGGCTGCGAAATGCAATGAGAACAATTTTAAATACACATTTGAGGAGCATCCTTGCTGTGACGATGTTGCTTGCAGTAATCCTTGCTGGGAGATTGTTGCCTGCAGCAATCCTTGCTAGGATTCTGTTGCTTGCAGTAATCCTTGTTGAGAGGCCGTTGCTTTGCAGTAATCTTTGCTGGGAGGCTGTTGCTTGCAGTGATCCTTGATGTAAGGATGCTGCTTGCAGTAATCCTTTCTAGGAGGATGTTGCTTGTGGTAATCCTTGCTGGGAGATTGTTGCCTGCAGCAATCCTTGCTGGGAGACTGTTGCTTGCAGTAATGCTTGCTGGGAGGCTGTTCTTGCAGTAATCCTTGCTGGTAGGCTGTTGCTTGCAGTGATCCTTGCTGTGAGGATGTTGCTTCTATTGATCCTTGCTGTGAGGCTGTTGCTTGCTGTAATCCTTGCTGTGAGGCTGTTGCTTGCAGTAATCCTTGCTGTTATGATGCTGCATCTAGTGATCTCTGATGGGAGGATGTTGCTTCTAGTGATCTTTGATGGGAGGATGCTGCTTCTAGTGATCTTTGATGGGAGGATGTTGCTTCTAGTGATCTTTGATGGGAGGATGTTGCTTCTAGTGATCTTTGATGGGAGGATGCTGCTTCTAGTGATCTTTGATGGGAGGATGTTGCTTCTAGTGATCTTTGATGGGAGGATGCTGCTTCTAGTAATCTCTGATGGGAGGATGTTGCTTCTAATGATCTTTGATGGAAGGATGTTGCTTCTAGTGATCTTTGATGGGAGGATGTTGCTTCTAGTAATCTCTGATGGGAGGATGCTGCTTCTAGTAATCTCTGATGGGAGGATGTTGCTTCTAGTGATCTTTGATGGGAGGATGTTGTTTCTAGTAATCTCTGATGGGAGGATGTTGCTTCTAGTGATCTTTGATGGGAGGATGCTGCTTCTAGTAATCTCTGATGGGAGGATGTTGCTTCTAGTGATCTTTGATGGGAGGATGTTGCTTCTAGTGATCTTTGATGGGAGGATGTTGCTTCTAGTGATCTTTGATGGGAGGATGTTGCTTGTATTCACTTTACTTTTAAAAGCATTTATTTAACTTGAAGTTGTCTGGATGCGTGTTGGCTGCATGTCCTATTTCTTCAATTTTAGCCAACTTTTCAATTTCACTCCTGCCTTTGTGAATGTTTCATCTGACCCTGATTTCTCTTCACCCCCACTTTACCATGTCACGCTGTAGTTTCAAAAAGTTTTGAACCAAAGTTTGTAGCAGTCCGAACAGTAAAAAAAAATAAAAATATCAGTATAAATAAAAGCTTTTACTTAAAAAGGTAGTTTAAACAAATTATTTATAGTCATTATAGAAAGATTGGTGGAGGATCTGAGCTACGTACGATTTGGTGACAGGTTGTCACAAAGAGATTGAAAGGGAGCAAAGATAGCCAGGGAAGTTGGTAGGGGCTCCAGAAAGTCAGGAAATTGACATGCCGACAGGCAGGCACGGCCAACCGGTGACACGAGCTACTAGCATGTCAACAGAAGTACGACAAATTTACTTTGTGACAGGCGGCTGTTGTGAAATATGAGGAATAAAAAGCAAAATTTAGGTAAATAGGATTGGTACAAAACTTGGAGCAAGAAGGTGTTTAGGCAGAGCTGTCTGGGAGGTTATCCGCTGTGAGTTTCTTGGGCATCACACAATAATTTCCTAAATGAGAGGGCCGGTAAACCAACCCCAGCAATTGAGATAGGACAGAGAAAGTTGAGGATAACATATCTGTTGATTTCATGGACATCATCTCTTGATGATCTACTGAAAATGAGAGAAAACTGATCACTTCGAGTGACTCAGTTGATGACAATTTATATGTGGATTTCACGGACATTAGCTCTTGATGATCTGCTGGAAATTACAGAAAACTGATCACTTCGTGTAATAAAGTCAAAGACAATCATGATGAAGGTTTCGCAGATTCAGTTCTTGAAACTGCTGGAAGGAACAATAAGCCAGTCTGTAAACTCAACAGTGAGACATACAGAACGAAATCAGAGTCTGTAGGGTGTAACCTGAAACCCCAGAGAGCATATCCAGGAGATTCAACCTCAACCATTGAGAATCCTTTATGTTCCACAGCAGAGACCAGAGTTTAGTAAAGCTGCAGACTGTCAGAGACCAGCCATTCACACCATGAAAAAAGATAACTTAATTATAGTTGAAATTGTCAGATAATATAAAAAGATAGAAAACATAACCTGGGTTAGATCCAGAGGTTTCATTTAATTCATGCTGAAATACTTTGTTTAGAAAGATAAGTCATATATAGATTAATGGATAAATCCAGAGGTTTCATTTAGCTCATGTTGAAAGACTGTTTAGAAAGATAAGTTGTAGATAGATGTCATAGATAGATTGGATAGATCCAGAGGTTTCATTTAACTCATGCTGAAATACTTTGTTTAGAAAGATAAGTTATAGATAGATTAGTGGATAGATCTAGAGGTTTCATTTAGCTCATGCTGAAATACTTTGTTTAGAAAGATAAGTCATAGATAGATTAGTGGATAGATCCAGAGGTTACATTTAGCTCATGCTGAAATACTTTGTTTAGAAAGATAAGTCATAGACAGATTAGTGGATAGATCCAGAGGTTTCATCTAGCTCATGCTGAAATACTTTGTTTAGAAAGATAAGTCCTAGATAGATTAGTGGATAGTAGTGTAAATGATTAAATGTAATAAATGAATTACATTTTTATTTATATTGAAAGAAGAAGTTTCAGTGTTTCTATGTTATTGTGAGGATAGAGTGAACTGAGTGAAAGAAAGATACTTCTTAAAGGCTAGACGGACGCTGTTGCATTGTGGTAAATTGTTGCTAGTGACCAGTAATGTCTAGATAATGAGTTTCATATTAAAAATCTAGCTGAGCTGTTACAAATTTACATCTGGGTAAACTAGGAATGCACCCAAGTGGTTTCCGATGGAAACAGAATAGGAATACTGTTTCCTTGTTGTTAAATGTGACTAAAGAGGGTAGTGTATGGTGCTGGCATGTAAACACCATTCCTATAAAACCACACTGCAAATGACTGGAACCAGGCTTTCCTAAAAGCTGGTTGGCGTAAGAAAAATGCAGTGCTCGACTTATGCTTCAAACAAATGGAAAGACGGACAATTATTGTGATTAAAGTAACTAGGTCGTGAGCCCAGTCTCTGTGCTGTGAAATGTAAGAATTGTAACCACTCTACCACTATGGTATTAATTTTACAAGGCACAACAAAAAGTCTACTAAGTAGGGCTGTGCATCTCTATGGTAAGATAAAATTTGGCAAAATTATATTTCAACATTTTGAGGTTATCTTTGTTTTGCCTGGCCCTATTTTCTTTACTCAGAGTCTTTTGTGCTTTTGTTGCACCCAATGGCCCAGTGATCTGACTTCAGCACTAATGTTTAAATTGTATACTTGTCTTAATGGTACGACCATGCTATTTCAAGAATTTGAACTTGACAAGTTTGGGTTGTGAATCGCCTCATTAACTAATTCACCATGCCAAACACCCCCCCCCCCGCCCCCTACACCCCCCTGCCCCCCACCCCCCCTATTTAAAGTTTATTAATTACCCTTGGCCTCCAATTTAAGTCCTTCCCTGTTATCACTAATTTGGAGAATAGTAAAACATAACAGGGACACAGAAGAGAAGCCAAGACCATGAATGTCAAGGACGTACTGACCCTAAATTGTATTCTTCAAACCACCAGGATTCTGGGAAATTTGTCCTCACAGGAATGTTTGCCATGTCCAAGACCTCTTCCTCAAAGTTCAGATCCAGGTTTTCGGCCACACCGTCTTTTAATGTTCTTAATCCTGAGAGACACCAGAAGCATGGATCAGACGATGATGGAATGCGTTTAATGGAAAGTTACATTTGAAGATGATAAAAGAAATACTTTAAATAAATAATAAAATACTGATGGATAAAGGCAGACATTGGCACCCGGGCTTAAATGGATAAGACTACTTTAACCTTCCAAGCTTATAAAAATGGCTAATCAAGGTTGCGCATAGGACTAGCAACCTCATTATAGATGACAATTTATGTTATTATTTAAGTTACTCTTCACAATGTTTCTTTGGTGGGTTACAGTTGCTCTTCCTACACTTCAAAGCGTACTTGTGAAGGTACACCGTGGTCCTCAAGGCTGTAGTGTAATTCAAGGCTCCTACTTAAGCATAGCACTATGGGGATTACAGTTTTGATCCTCACCTTGTTGGCCAGACTGTTGTGCCATCCTATTTCCAAGAGCACGAACGAGGATTTGAGGTGGGGAATCTTGGTCAGCATGTTACATCTTACTGAGATTTCTCTTCACTTCCAACTTAGTCAGTATGTTTCACAAGACCAAGATTTCTCTTCACTCCCAACTTAGTCAGTCTGTTTCACCTGATCAAGACTTCTCTCCACTCTCACCTTGATTAGTATGTTTCCCCTGCACCAGATTCTTTTCACTCTCATCTTGATCAGTATGTTTCACCTGACCCTGATTTAACTTCACTCTCCTCACTACTGTTGAAACCACTTGGATACAAGCTTCCGGCTGTAGTGGTGCTGGTAATATGCTTTACTTGGAGTGAAAGGAAGAATCAGTTATCATGGCAGTCATTGTCATTAGAGAAGATGTGTTAGGATCTTCATTGTGCTTTGTCTTTTCAGTTATTATAGATGAGGGGATCAGTTCTCTTCCTCACTGTCCTTCTTTCTCTAACAATAAATCAAGTACCCATTTCAATCTGAGTAGACTGGTTCATATCAACACCAGGTATTGAACCTGCATATTTTTGCCATATCAAACCATCACTCTAACCAGCCCGCTACCACTCTCTAAGAAGGCAAATGTTTTTAATTTTATTAAATTAAAAAATTAAATAGAAAAATATATTTTTAGATTAGACATTTCATAAACTCAGATCAGATCATTTACCATCTCTACATTGAAGGTTGGCTTCAATGGATCTCCACAGGGGCAAGAGCTGTTTTCTTTTTTGCAGACTGTCCGATTTTTTTTTCTTATTCTCCGCCTCTCTCTTTACAAAACATAGGGTCACATTTACTGATTGCTTCATGCAGTAAACCTACACCAATCTACATTTGGTTAATTAACATCAACCACGTTAGAATAGATGGACAGCTTTTGGTTACCTGTCATCAGACACAAGTTAGAGTAGATGGACAACGTTTGGTTACCTGTCATCAGTTACAAGTTAGAATAGATGAACAACACAGGTTACCTGACATCAGTCACAAGTTAGAATAGACGGACAGCATAGGTTACCTGACATCAGTTACAAGTTAGAATAGACGGACAGCACAGGTTACCTGACATCAGTCACAAGTTAGAATAGACGGACAGCACAGGTTACCTGACATCAGTCACAAGTTAGAATAGACGGACAGCACAGGTTACCTGACATCAGTCACAAGTTAGAATAGACGGACAGCATAGGTTACCTGTCATCAGTTACGTTAGAATAGACGGACAGCACAGGTTACCTGTTATCAGTCACAAGTTAGAATAGATGGACAGCATAGGTTACCTGTCATCAGTCACCAGATGATTTTACCGATTGAATAGCTTGTATTTTAGACTGCATGATACATTTGGAAAATAGACAGATGTTAGGAAAATTGTCACTGTGTATTTATCCTGGGTCACTCATTGAGGTGGGAAAGATTGGATGACAACAATGCATGTATTCATGAAAATGTGACTAAAGAGGGTTGTCCATTTGTGTGTTTAGAAGCTCATCATGTACAACTTGTTTTGACTTGACTTGATGACTTGACAACTTGACTTGATGATTTGACTTGATGACAACTTGATGACTTGACTTGATGACCTGACTTGATAACTTGACTTGATGATGTGACCTGATTTGATGGCACGACTTGATGGTTTGGCTTGACTCAATGACTTGGCTCCATAACTTGACTTGAGGACTTGATGACTTGTCTCAATGTCTTGACTCAATGACTTGAATTGATGACTTGACTTGATGAGTTGACTTGATCGACCCTCATTGGTGAGCATTAGCACTTGCTAATTTTAATGCCAGAATGTGAAATTGCTCAGCTCTGTTCAGTTGTTTGGGTCTGCCATAAAGGCTATTTTCAATGGTTGATCTTTGAATGGCGAGGGGGGTCAAGATGCTGAGCAGCGCATGAGCTGCAGTGGTCAGCGACCCATAGCTGACTGCTAGCGTCAGGACCAGCGAACCATAGCTGCCAAGACCCTTCTACACCTCCACGCGGCGATCCTTGATAACAGTCTGCAGCAGGGCAGACTGGCTAGGGAGAGGGGATCGAAGAGGGAATGCTAACCTGGCACTCAGAAAATGCTTGCTGAAGTCGGATGTGTTGGACCGAAAGGTGCAAATATCGCAGCCAAGCTGTAAACTACAACACAACGCATTCCGTTCTCTCGACTACATTCTGCTACTTACCCTTTCAGGGTTTGGTAGTGGGAGATTGATAACGAATGAAGAGAAGAAGAAGAAGAAGAATGGCGAGGAACGGTCCCGTCTCTTGTAGAGCTGAGAAGGACACCATGCGATGATCTGCTGTTTCAGAACCATTTGAGCTGTGTCTACAATTTGGGTTTTTGATGAGTTTTCATTTGATTTCTATTGAAGTTGAGTAAGCAGATGAAATTGAAACAAGAGACCATGACTGAAATAGAACAGAAATGTAGATTGGTATAGGTGCAATGCATAAAGCAATCAATAGATGTGACCCTATGTTTTGTAAAGAGAGAGGCGGAGATTAAGAAAAATAACGGGACAGTCTGCAAAAAAGAAAACAGCTCCGCCCCCACCCAAAAAAAAAAGAAAAGAAAAAAAGAAGATTAGCTAAATTCCTGCAGAATCTGGCATCCTGTTGCCCTTGACAACGTCTCGACAAAAGGCAAAGAATTCCTTGGCAGTTGTGCCCTATGAAGTCATTAAACAATGTGGCCATATGTTTTGTAAAGAGAGAAGCAGAAAATAGGAAGGAACTTCAGACAGTCTGCAAAAAAGGAAACAACTCAACTCTCTCTCCCCCCCCCCCCCCCCCCCATGATAATAAAGGCCTGCTTACTTCCTGTAGCATCTAGCATAACGTTGCCTTTGACAACAGCTCGACAACAGGCAAAGAATTCCCTGGCACAAAGATCAGAGGCCATCATCTTCTTCAATTCACGGGATATTTCATAGCACAAGGCCAAGGTCGCGTTGTGTCCTTTGAGTCCTTCCTGGCAGCAAATGTTTTGTATTCTCTTATCTGTGGGGGAATGGGTCAGTTCATGCCATGTTAAGGGTTTCTGATGGTGAGGTGTTATGTGACAGTGGTGTTGAGGTGGTTGTAGTGATTGTGGGAGTTGTTGTAGTAGTGGTGGTTATGTGATTGTGACAGTGGTGGTTATGTGCTTGTGATGATTGTGGTGAGGTGGTTGTAATAGTAGTGGTAAAGTGGTCGTGATAGTGGTGTTGAGGTGGTTAAGGATAATGGTGTTGAGGTGGTTGTAATAATTGTTTGAGTTGTTGTGGTAATGTGGTTGTGATAGTGGTGATGAGATGGTTGTGGTGTTGTGCTTGTAATGGTGATGTTCTTGTGATGGTGATGTACTTGTGATGGTGATGTGCTTGTGATGGTGATGTGCTTGTGATGGTGATGTGCTTGTGATGGTGATGTGCTTGTGATGGTGATGTGCTTGTGATGGTGATGTGCTTGTGATGGTGATGTGCTTGTGATGGTGATGTGCTTGTGATGGTGATGTGCTTGTGATGGGGTTGATGTTGTGATGATGTTGATGTTGTAATGGTGTTGTGCTCATAAAGGTGTTGATGTTGCGATGGTGATGTTCTTATGATGGTGATGTGCTTGTGATGGTGATGTGCTTGTGATGGTGTTGATGTTGTGATAAAAGGAAGTGCTCACAGAAACAAACATAGTAAGAAGGAGAGAGGAAGAGAGAGAGAGAGAGAGAGAGAGAGAGAGATGAGTAGGAGGGATGGCGAGAGTAATGGAGAATGTACGAAAGAGTAAGGAGAATTTCCAGAAAGAATCAATGAATGATATTATGTCAGAGTGGTAAATAGAGTGAGAGGTAGGGACAAAGAGGATGACATATAGTGAGTCAAAGATTCAGAGTCAGAGTGGGTGACTGAAGTATATGATATACAGAAAGGAATATAGTGAGTCAGAGATTCAGAGGGGGTGACTGCAGTGTAGGAGATATAGAGAGGAATATAGTGAGTCAGAGATTCAGAGAGTGGATGACTGCAGTGTAGGAGATATAGAGAGGAATTTAGTGAGTCAGAGATTCAGAGAGTGGATGACTGCAGTGTAGGAGATATAGAGAGGAATATAGTGAGTCAGAGATTCAGAGGGGGTGACTGCAGTGTAGGAGATATAGAGAGGAATATAGTGAGTCAGAGATTCAGAGAGTGGATGACTGCAGTGTAGGAGATATAGAGAGGAATATAGTGAGTCAGAGATTCAGAGAGTGGATGACTGCAGTGTAGGAGATATAGAGAGGAATATAGTGAGAGATTCAGAGGGGGTGACCGCAGTGTAGGAGATATAGAGAGGAATATAGTGAGTCAGAGATTCAGAGGGGGTGACTGCAGTGTATGATATAGAGAGGAATATAGTGAGTCAGAGATTCAGAGAGTGGATGACTGCAGTGTATGATATAGAGAGGAATATAGTGAGTCAGAGATTCAGAGAGTGGATGACTGCAGTGTATGATATAGAGAGGAATATAGTGAGTCAGAGATTCAGAGAGTGGATGACTGCAGTGTATGATATAGAGAGGAATATAGTGAGTCAGAGATTCAGAGAGTGGATGACTGCAGTGTATGATATAGAGAGAGGAATATAGTGAGTCAGAGATTCAGAGAGTGGATGACTGCAGTGTATGATATAGAGAGAGGAATATAGTGAGTCAGAGATTCAGAGAGTGGATGACTGCAGTGTATGATATAGAGAGAAGAATATAGTGAGTCAGAGATTCAGAGAGTGGATGACTGCAGTGTATGATATAGAGAGAAGAATAGTGAAAGAAAGATGTTGAGAGAAAGAGATTAAGAATGTGTGAGACAGAAAGATGATATAGAGAGTGTGAGAGAGAAAGATGATATAGAGAGTGTGAGAGAGAAAGATGATATAGAGAGTGTGAGAGAGAAAGATGATATAGAGAGTGTGAGAGAGAGAGATGATATAGAGAGTGTGAGAGAGAAGGATGATATAGAGAGTGTGAGAGAGAAGGATGATATAGAGAGTGTGAGAGAGAAAGATGATATAGAGAGTGTGAGAGAGAAGGATGATATAGAGAGTGTGAGAGAGAAGGATGATATAGAGAGTGTGAAACACAAGATATATAGAGAGTGTGAGAGAGAAAGATGATATAGAGAGTGTGAGAGAGAAGGATGATATAGAGAGTGTGAGAGAGAAGGATGATATAGAGAGTGTGAAACACAAGATATATAGAGAGTGTGAGAGAGAAAGATGATATAGAGAGTGTGAGAGAGAAGGATGATATAGAGAGTGTGAGAGAGAAGGATGATATAGAGAGTGTGAAACACAAGATATATAGAGAGTGTGAGAGAGAAAGATGATATAGAGAGTGTGAGAGAGAAAGATGATACAGAGAGTGTGAGAGAGAAGGATGATATAGAGAGTGTGAAACACAAGATATATAGAGAGTGTGAAAGAGAAAGATGATATAGAGAGTGTGAGAGAGAAGGATGATATAGAGAGTGTGAAACACAAGATATATAGAGAGTGTGAGAGAGAAAGATGATATATAGAGTGTGAGAGAGAAAGATGATATAGAGAGTGTGAAACACAAGATATATAGAGAGTGTGAGAGAGAAAGATGATATAGAGAGTGTGAGAGAGAAAGATGATATAGAGAGTGTGAGAGAGAAAGATGATATAGAGAGTGAGAGAGAGAAAGATGATATAGAGAGTGTGAGACACAAGATATATAGAGAGTGTGAGAGAGAAAGATGATATAGAGAGTGTGAGAGAGAAAGATGATATAGAGAGTGTGAGAGAAAAAGATGATATAGAGAGTGTGAGAGAGAAAGATGATATAGAGAGTGTGAGAGAGAAGGATGATATAGAGAGTGTGAGAGAGAAGGATGATATAGAGAGTGTGAAACACAAGATATATAGAGAGTGTGAGAGAGAAAGATGATATAGAGAGTGTGAGAGAGAAGGATGATATAGAGAGTGTGAGAGAGAAGGATGATATAGAGAGTGTGAAACACAAGATATATAGAGAGTGTGAGAGAGAAAGATGATATAGAGAGTGTGAGAGAGAAAGATGATACAGAGAGTGTGAGAGAGAAGGATGATATAGAGAGTGTGAAACACAAGATATATAGAGAGTGTGAAAGAGAAAGATGATATAGAGAGTGTGAGAGAGAAGGATGATATAGAGAGTGTGAAACACAAGATATATAGAGAGTGTGAGAGAGAAAGATGATATATAGAGTGTGAGAGAGAAAGATGATATAGAGAGTGTGAAACACAAGATATATAGAGAGTGTGAGAGAGAAAGATGATATAGAGAGTGTGAGAGAGAAAGATGATATAGAGAGTGTGAGAGAGAAAGATGATATAGAGAGTGAGAGAGAGAAAGATGATATAGAGAGTGTGAGACACAAGATATATAGAGAGTGTGAGAGAGAAAGATGATATAGAGAGTGTGAGAGAGAAAGATGATATAGAGAGTGTGAGAGAAAAAGATGATATAGAGAGTGTGAGAGAGAAAGATGATATAGAGAGTGTGAAACACAAGATATATAGAGAGTGTGAGAGAGAAAGATGATATAGAGAGTGTGAGAGAGAAAGATGATATAGAGAGTGTGAGAGAGAAAGATGATATAGAGAGTGTGAGAGAGAAAGATGATATAGAGAGTGTGAGAGAGAAAGATGATATAGAGAGTGTGAGAGAGAAAGATGATATAGAGAGTGTGAGAGAGAAAGATGATATAGAGAGTGTGAGAGAGAAAGATGATATAGAGAGTGTGAGAGAGAAAGATGATATAGAGAGTGTGAGAGAGAAAGATGATATAGAGAGTGTGAGAGAGAAAGATGATATAGAGAGTGTGAGAGAGAAAGATGATATAGAGAGTGTGAGAGAGAAAGATGATATAGAGAGTGTGAGAGAGAAAGATGATATAGAGAGTGTGAGAGAGAAAGATGATATAGAGAGTGTGAGAGAGAAAGATGATATAGAGAGTGTGAGATAGAAAGATGATATAGAGAGTGTGAGAGAGAAAGATGATATAGAGAGTGTGAGAGAGAAAGATGATATAGAGAGTGTGAGAGAGAAAGATGATATAGAGAGTGTGAGAGAGAAAGATGATATAGAGAGTGTGAGAGAGAAAGATGATATAGAGAGTGTGAGAGAGAAAGATGATATAGAGAGTGTGAGAGAGAAAGATGATATAGAGAGTGTGAGAGAGAAAGATGATATAGAGAGTGTGAGAGAGAAAGATGATATAGAGAGTGTGAGAGAGAAAGATGATATAGAGAGTGTGAGAGAGAAAGATGATATAGAGAGTGTGAGAGAGAAAGATGATATAGAGAGTGTGAGAGAGAAAGATGATATAGAGAGTGTGAGATAGAAAGATGATATAGAGAGTGTGAGAGAGAAAGATGATATAGAGAGTGTGAGAGAGAAAGATGATATAGAGAGTGTGAGACACAAGATATATAGAGAGTGTGAGAGAGAAATATGATATAGAGAGTGTGAGAGAGAAAAATGATATAGAGAGTGTGAGAGAGAAAGATGATATAGAGAGTGTGAGACACAAGGTATATAGAGAGTGTGAGAGAAAAAGATGATTTAGAGAGTATGAGAGAAAAAGATGATATAGAGAGTGTGAGACACAAGATATATAGAGAGTGTGAGAGAGAAAGATGATATAGAGAGTATGAGAGAGAAAGATGATATAGAGAGTGTGAGAGAGAAAGATGATATAGAGAGTGTGAGAGAGAAAGATGATATAGAGAGTGTGAGAGAAAAAGATGATATAGAGAGTGTGAGACACAAGATATATAGAGAGTGTGAGAGAGAAAGATGATATAGAGAGTGTGAGACACAAGATATATAGAGAGCGTGAGAGAGAAAGATGATATAGAGAGTGTGAGAGAGAAAGATGATATAGGGAGTGTGAGAGAGAAAGATGATATAGAGAGTGTGAGAGAGAAAGATGATATAGAGAGTGTGAGAGAGAAAGATGATATATAGCGTGTGAGACACAAGATATATAGAGAGTGTGAGACACAAGATATATAGAGTGAGACATAAAGATATATAGAGTGTGAGAGAGAAAGATGATATAGAGAGTGTGAGACAGATACATATAGTGTGAAATGGTGTGGTGGAGAGAAAGATGATATAGAGAGTGTGAGACAGAAAGATATATAGAGCGTGTGAGAGAGAAAGATGATATAGAGAGTGTGAAACACAAGATATATAGAGAGTGTGAGACAGAAAGATATATAGAGAGTGTGAAACACAAGATATATAGAGCGTGTGAGAGAGAAAGATGATATAGAGAGTGTGAAACACAAGATATATAGAGAGTGTGAGAGAGAAAGATGATATATAGAGTGTGAGACACAAGATATATAGAGAGTGTGAGACATAAATATATATAGAGTGAGACATAAAGATATATAGAGTGTGAAACATAAAGATGATATAGAGAGTGTGAGACAGATACATATAGTGTGAAATGGTGTGGTGGAGAGAAAGATGATATAGAGAGTGTGAGACAGAAAGATATATAGAGCGTGTGAAACACAAGATATATAGAGCGTGTGAAACACAAGATATATAGAGCGTGTGAGGGAGAAAGATGATATAGAGCATGTGAGACACAAGATATATAGAGAGTGTGAAACACAAGATATATAGAGAGTGTGAAACACAAGATATATAGAGAGTGTGAAACACAAGATATATAGAGAGTGTGAAACACAAGATATATAGAGAGTGTGAGACACAAGATAAATAGAGAGTGTGAAACACAAGATATATAGAGAGTGTGAGACACAAGATATATAGAGAGTGTGAAACACAAGATATATAGAGAGTGTGAAACACAAGATATATAGAGAGTGTGAAACACAAGATATATAGAGAGTGTGAGACACAAGATATATAGAGAGTGTGAAACACAAGATATATAGAGAGTGTGAAACACAAGATATATAGAGAGTGTGAAACACAAGATATATAGAGAGTGTGAGACACAAGATAAATAGAGAGTGTGAAACACAAGATATATAGAGAGTGTGAGACACAAGATATATAGAGAGTGTGAAACACAAGATATATAGAGAGTGTGAAACACAAGATATATAGAGAGTGTGAAACACAAGATATATAGAGAGTGTGAAACACAAGATATATAGAGAGTGTGAGACACAAGATATATAGAGAGTGTGAAACACAAGATATATAGAGAGTGTGAAACACAAGATATATAGAGAGTGTGAAACACAAGATATATAGAGAGTGTGAGACACAAGATATATAGAGAGTGTGAGACATAAGATATATAGAGAGTGTGAGAGAGAAAGATGATATAGAGAGTGTGAGACACAAGATATATAGAGAGTGTGAGACACAAGATATATAGAGAATGTGAGACACAAGATATATAGAGAGTGTTAGACACAAGATATATAGAGAATGTGAGACACAAGATATATAGAGAGTGTGAGACACAAGATATATAGAGAATGTGAGACACAAGATATATAGAGAGTGTGAGATATAAAGATATATAGAGAGTGTGAGACACAAGATATATAGAGAATGTGTGACACAAGATATATAGAGAGTGTGAGACACAAGATATATAGAGTGAGACATAAAGATATATAGAGTGTGAAACATAAAGATGATATAGAGAGTGTGAGACAGATACATATAGTGTGCAATGGTGTGGTGGAGAGAGTAAGACGCCCATGTTAACAAAGTCCAAAAGGGGCGTAAAAGAATAGACTGAACCTGTAAGGCATGTCTATAAGAGACAGCTGATGGCATGGGGCCGGCTTCCTCATCCTGGAGAAACTATAATCCACAAGAAATAGCAAGGAAGACCCAACACACAATGGTAGAAGATTCTACACCTCACGGGTAAACTCTAAACTCCATAGTAAAGAACTACTTCCCATGACAGAAAACCTCTGGCTGAACTGGAATCCTCAAAGTAGAGGAATAAATCCCATGTAGGAATATCCTACACCTCGTGATAGAAGACCTCTACATCCAATTGTAGAAGATTCTACTCCTCTTGGTTGAACTCTAATCACACGTAGGACGAATCTACACCCCCATAATGGAAAACCTTTACACCTTGTAGTAGAAGATTCTACACTCAATGGTAGAATACGCTGCACCTCTTGTATAAGGACACTACACCACATTCTTCTTCTTCTTCTTCTTTTTCCTCTTCTTCTTCTTCTTCTGTGTTCGTTCTCTATCTCCGGCTACCAAACCCTGAACAGGGCTTTGCAAGTAGCAGTATGTAGTCCGGAGAACGGAATGCGTTGTGTCGCTAGTTTACAGCTTGACTGCGATATTTGCACCTTTCGGTCCGACACATCCGTCTTCGGCAGCTACCTCATGGTTGAAAGACTAATACGAAGAAGAGAGCAAGTCAGTGAGAGAGAAACGAAGAAAATGATAGAAGAAACGAATCACAGATGGAGAAACAGACAGAAACGTCAACAAACACACTTACCAGACTCAACCGATCGCTTCTTCCTCACAGTCTTATCAAGACATCCACCGGCTACTTTGGTGGGCATTTCTAAGCCAGCATTTGTTAAGACAGACAACCCTGCATTCTGAAAGGCCAGAATTCGAATCTCACAAAAAGAAATGAAATTAATATCGTGCATTATTAGAAGTAATAAGTAAGCAAACGCATGAAAACTCCTAGGCCAGCAAGTTAAGAAAGTACCAGAACAACAATAACAATAACGTATGTTAAAAGCACCCAGAAAACATACTCAACAAACAACAGAACACAAATAGTGGAAACGGGCAATATGTCTTTCTTGAGTGAATGTATTTCCTCCATGTAGAGGTCCGTTGTTCTAATCCGGATTGCCCGTTTTTCACTTTCTTCTTCTTCTTCTTCTTCTTCTTCTGCGTTCACTCCAAATCTCCTGCTACCAAGTCTTGAACAGAGCTTTGTAATTAGCAGAATGTAGTCCGGAGAACGGAATGCGTTGTGTCGCTAGTTTACAGCTTGACTGCGATATTGGCACCTTTCGGACCGACATATCCGTCTTCGGCAGTTTCACTTTCTATTCTGTTGTGAGTGTGTGTGTTTTACAAGTGCTTAAAGTATATTTGTCATTGGTGTTGTTACTTCATAAATATTGCCATGTTACCTACAATTTAGTTTGACCTCGCACATAATATGATCCTCAATCAAGTTTAGTAGGTGTTCTACCTAATAAATATGTGGTCTTGAATGTACTGACTTATTTGACTTACTTACTTAGTCACTCTCTTCTTCCCTGAGTTGTAGAGTTTTTAACCTTACTTACTTAGTCACTCTCTTCTTCCCTGAGTTGTAGAGTTTTATACATTACTTACTTAGTCACTCTCTTCATCCCTGAGAGTTTTATACCTTACTTACTTAGTCACTCTCTTCATCCCTGAGTTGTAGAGTTTTATACCTTACTTACTTAGTCACTCTCTTCATCCCTGAGAGTTTTATACCTTACTTACTTAGTCACTCTCTTCATCCCTGAGTTGTAGAGTTTTATACCTTACTTACTTAGTCGCTCTCTTCATCCCTGAGTTGTAGAGTTTTTAACCTTACTTACTTAGTCACTCCCTTCTTCCCTGAGTTGTAGAGTTTTATACATTACTTACTTAGTCACTCTCTTCATCCCTGAGAGTTTTATACCTTACTTACTTAGTCACTCTCTTCATCCCTGAGTTGAAGAGTTTTATACCTTACTTAGTCACTCTCTTCTTCCCTGAGTTGTAGAGTTTTATACCTTACTTACTTAGTCGCTCTCTTCATCCCTGAGTTGTAGAGTTTTTAACCTTACTTACTTAGTCACTCCCTTCTTCCCTGAGTTGTAGAGTTTTATACATTACTTACTTAGTCACTCTCTTCATCCCTGAGAGTTTTATACCTTACTTACTTAGTCACTCTCTTCATCCCTGAGTTGAAGAGTTTTATACCTTACTTAGTCACTCTCTTCATCCCTGAGTTGTAGAGTTTTATACCTTACTTACTTAGTCACTCTCTTCATCCCTGAGAGTTTTATACCTTACTTACTTAGTCACTCTCTTCATCCCTGAGTTGTAGAGTTTTATACCTTACTTACTTAGTCGCTCTCTTCTTCCCTGAGTTGTAGAGTTTTATACATTACTTACTTAGTCACTCTCTTCATCCCTGAGTTGTACAGTTTTATACCTTACTTAGTCACTCTCTTCTTCCCTGAGTTGTAGAGTTTTTAACCTTACTTACTTAGTCACTCTCTTCATCCCTGAGAGTTTTATACCTTACTTACTTAGTCACTCTCTTCTTCTCTGAGATGTAGAGTTTTATACCTTACTTACTTAGTCACTCTCTTCTTCCCTGAGTTCTAGAGTTTTTAACCTTACTTAGTCACTCTCTTCATCCCTGAGAGTTTTATACCTTACTTACTTAGTCACTCTCTTCTTCTCTGAGATGTAGAGTTTTTAACCTTACTTAGTCACTCTCTTCATCCCTGAGAGTTTTTAACCTTACTTACTTAGTCACTCTCTTCTTCCCTGAGTTGTAGAGTTTTATACCTTACTTACTTATTCACTCTCTTCTTCTCTGAGATGTAGAGTTTTATACCTTGCTTACTTATTCACTCTCCATCTGGCCAGTGGTGAAGATATTTGCTAGAAAGTGTATCAGACTATTCTATCAGCTGCCTTCATCATGACAATCTAGTCTTTTACAGACTGTCTTATTTTGTTAAAACTGTGCTTTGGGTCGATCTTAAGTTAACGTTTTTATACTGGTTTACAAAACTCATCAGCGGCAACATACAAGTGGGTGGGGATCCCTGACCCTTTGCTTCCAATGACTACCGTAGTAGCTGATCGTCTTTCATTCAGCAGACGTGGCCAAACCATTGAAACTTGATTATACTTCAAGGTAAAGATTTGACACAGTTTTACTTTTAATGAAAGGAAAACAACAGCGACCACATTGAAAGCACAAGAAATACAAGATTACATCTCCTTGTATTGTGACACAGATGGACTGACGAGATGTGAAATACCATGGAGGAATAACGGTTCATGTAAGCAGTAGAAGCATGTGAATGCATTTGCCTAGCAAATGAATCAATACTTTTTCTTTCTTTCTTTAGCTCATAACGATTTTTTACATAATAAAATAGTGCACTTTGACGGACTTGTCTTATTTAATGTTAATCCTGCTCTACGAGTCTACAGCAGTAGCATACAAGTAATTTATTTCTTACAATTTTAACTCGCCCTCGTGGGACGATGAGGCTAACGTCTGGTCAGGCAAAACACATTGATCAGAGAATGTTAGCCAGGGCCAGGAGAAATGTACTGGCCAAGACCCTCACCTGACGGGACGATGAGGCTAACGTCTGGTCAGGCAAAACACACTGATCAGAGAATGTTAGCCAGGGCCAGGAGAAATGTACTGGCCAAGACCCTCACCTGACGGGACGATGAGGCTAACGTCTGGTCAGGCAAAACACACTGATCAGAGAATGTTAGCCAGGGCCAGGAGAAATGTACTGGCCAAGACCCTCACCTGACGGGACGATGAGGCTAACGTCTGGTCAGGCAAAACACACTGATCAGAGAATGTTAGCAAGGCCAGGAGAAATGTACTGGCCAAGACCCTCACCTGACTTTCTCCTTGGTCGTCCTGGAAACGGACTGTTGTCGAGGACAACAGTCTGGCTAACAAAGTGAGATTCGACGTGATCTCCGTAGTAGTGAGCGACACGCAGATGAAGCCACGCATAGCACAACCGTCTGGAGGACCCCAGTCCACCTTCATCAGCACGCTCGAGATGCGAGGAAAGCTACTGTAACCTGTCACTTAACGCCCTTTTCAGGGCGCACATAAGAGTAACCTACTCATTGTGGGCATTCGAAACAACAACAACTCGCCCTCTCTTTAAACGTGGTTGTGGAATGAAAGAACATTTTAGAAGTCCGTGATCTTCTACTTTCACTACTCCCATATAACCAGCGATATGTCAGTGCTGCGTGTGGCAGTGAGGGGGGTTTGGGGTATGGATGTTTCATAGAGGCATTAGAAGTACAACGTCATTTGCTTTTAGCCAATGGACGACGAGTATTTTTGCCACGTTTTCTTGGATGTTATCAATAAATATTTGATGCATGTGTAATGTCAGCTGTGAAAAATATATTTCAATATACAACTACCAATTTGAAATCTACGTTTGGAAAAAAATACACAAGCTACTTTCATTAGTTCTTACGTTGCCAGGCGCAACATCAGCTTAAGGAAGAATAAAACAACTATAAACAGAATATTATCAAAAATGACAGACTAACTGGACTGATTTTAATGACGATAGACAAACAATTCAACGAACCATGGGAAATTCCTAAGATTTAGTCACTGATAAATTTCTGAAGAAGGAGCGGATTTATGCTTACAAGTAAAAGATTGTTTTCTCAAATTTTAAATCTAAAATTTGAACATTTGTTTTTAGTAGTTATATCTTAATCCATGTATCATTTTTATTAGTGAAATACGAGCTATTGTTTTGTTGGGTCTACTCCTAAAATATCAACTCTCAGGAGCAATAATTAATGTTCATAGCTCATTTTTATCTTACACAACCAATTAACACTTTATTCTGGACGTCAGTCAGGCAAGTTTGTCGTATACACGGTAATCAACAATAGTCTGTATACGTCCAGATTTTTTGCAGAGCTGTACCAATGTGGACCTAGGTATTTGGTCAGTCCATCTCACCTTCACATAGGTGGGAGGCCCCGTTGACGTGTACTGGTACGTATAGGACCACCAAAACGTTGTTCTACGTGTCCTTTCATTGCCAGGCATTCGTACTACATGTCCAGCCCAGTGATGATTGTAGGACATCGCTGCTTCCACATACATGTCCAGCCCAGTGATGATTGTAGGACATCGCTGCTTCAACATACATGTCCAGCCCAGTGATGATTGTAGGACATCGCTGCTTCACCATACATGTCCAGCCCAGTGATGATTGTAGGACATCGCTGCTTCCACATACATGTCCAGCCCAGTGATGATTGTAGGACATCGCTGCTTCCACATATATGTCCAGCCCAGTGATGATTGTAGGACATCGCTGCTTCCACATACATGTCCAGCCCAGTGATGATTGTAGGACATCGCTGCTTCCACATACATGTCCAGCCCAGTGATGATTGTAAAATATCGCTGCTTCCACATATATGTCCAGCCCAGTGATGATTGTAGGACATCGCTGCTTCCACATACATGTCCAGCCCAGTGATGATTGTAAAATATCGCTGCTTCCACGACGTCCCGAAACAAAGATTGATGTTGATTTTCTTTGTTTCGGTTCTTTCCCTTACCAAAATCTTCAGTATCTGTCATTATGTTGTTCCCTGAGTGACTACACTATGGCCCATATTAATTGTGTACTTCTTCTTCTTACTAAAATGATAATATACATTTTTTTAGGGGCCTACAAGAATACAAACACATTTCAAAAGCATTTAAAGACGAACAAAAAGAATAATAATATGACATTACCTACAATTGGATCATCTTATTATCAAACCTATATTTTCCCCTATTATATTTCATATTCATGTTCATGTTTGATTATCAATATTTGATCAATATTAGTGCATATTTTCAAATTTATTGAGAAGTGGAGATAGCATAGGATGCAGACTTTTCCTCAGGGTTTACTCCCAAAGCCTTTCTTATAAACAGGTATCCCGCAAGACAGCGGATGGGGAATGACATCTAACGTTGTGTGTCATTTCTTTTCCATAACCACATGAGGTCGTAGGGACATCACTCAGCGTGTGAGTGAGTCTGCATCTCTCCCACGCTGTGTTCAGTTAATTATAGTAGTGTATACATTTCTCACAAGCCAATTTCGTGAAGTTCAGCCGTAGGAACTAGACCGTGCAATACAACACAGGTTTAAGCGTAGTGCCATTTATATAGCCGATGTCCAGACCCGGATAATAGGACAGAAGAAATCACACCAAAAAAAAAAAAAAAAAAAAAAAAACAACGAACGAATTAACCAGTCCAAACGGAAAACAACACCACGTTTCCGTGAACACAAGTGTAAGTCGTCGACTAGTGTGAATTCCAGGGAAATCCCTGGTCTGGCGGCATCCATAATGAACCAAAATTAGTAGTGCAATGTAGACCCGCAGCCAATTACGGCGCCATATTTGTTAAAATACACTACAATTGGCACATAAAAGAAGATGTCGTCTCCCCATGTCACTCAACAACATACACGGACAGATGAGATGATGATGTTGATAACAACCTCAAAGACATTGCTCGTATCTCTACCACTTCCACATCCACATCCACGGTCGTGGTCTCTTATTTGCTGGAAAACCTAATACAAAAAAAAGATCAAATCAGATATGGTTAACTTTATAATGTATCATTTATGAGATGTCAATAAGGTTAGATCGTCTGATTAGTGTAATGGCAGAGTTCTCACTTTTCAAAGCAAAGGTACATGGTCAGCTCCTGCTTTAATAGAGGTGGGGGTTTGTAAATGGGTACCTGATCCCGTGCGGTATTAACCACGATGACTGAGAAAGAATCGTCACCAATCGTACAGACTGGCGCAGCACTATTGCTGAGCATGACCAGAGACATGAGGCATCAAGAATAGATGAGACCACCCAGAGACATGAGGCATCAAGAATAGATGAGGCCATCCAGAGACATGAGGCATCAAGAATAGATGAGGTTATCCAGAGACATGAGGCATCAAGAATAGAGACCCCCCCACAGACATGAGGCATCAAGAATAGATGAGGTTATCCAGAGACATGAGGCATCAAGAATAGATGAGACCACCCAAAGACATGAGGCATCAAGAATAGATGAGACCACCCAGAGACATGAGGCATCAAGAATAGATGAGGCCATCCAGAGACATGAGGCATCAAGAATAGATGAGGTTATCCAGAGACATGAGGCATCAAGAATAGAGACCCCCCCCACAGACATGAGGCATCAAGAATAGATGAGGTTATCCAGAGACATGAGGCATCAAGAATAGATGAGACCACCCAGAGACATGAGGCATCAAGAATAGATGAGACCACCCAGAGACATGAGGCATCAAGAATAGATGAGACCACCCAGAGACATGAGGCATCAAGAATAGATGAGACCACCCAGAGACATGAGGCATCAAGAATAGAGACCCCCCCACAGACATGAGGCATCAAGAATAGATGAGGTTATCCAGAGACATGAGGCATCAAGAATAGATGAGACCCCCCAGAGACATGAGGCATCAAGAATAGATGAGACCACCCAGAGACATGAGGCATCAAGAATAGATGAGACCACCCAGAGACATGAGGCATCAAGAATAGAGACCCCCCCCCACAGACATGAGGCATCAAGAATAGATGAGGTTATCCAGAGACATGAGGCATCAAGAATAGATGAGACCACCCAGAGACATGAGGCATCAAGAATAGATGAGACCACCCAGAGACATGAGGCATCAAGAATAGATGAGACCACCCAGAGACATGAGGCATCAAGAATAGAGACCCCCCCCACAGACATGAGGCATCAAGAATAGATGAGGTTATCCAGAGACATGAGGCATCAAGAATAGATGAGACCCCCCCAGAGACATGAGGCATCAAGAATAGATGAGACCACCCAGAGACATGAGGCATCAAGAATAGATGAGACCACCCAGAGACATGAGGCATCAAGAATAGAGACCCCCCCACAGACATGAGGCATCAAGAATAGATGAGGTTATCCAGAGACATGAGGCATCAAGAATAGATGAGACCCCCCAGAGACATGAGGCATCAAGAATAGATGAGACCACCCAAAGACATTTGTTCCACAAGTCAACTCAAACCAACCCTTACTCAACCCCGGAGGAAGGAAATGTCTTATTTCCTTGTACAAAGTGCAACAGACAATTCAAGGCTCAGATTGGCTTATTTAGCCATCTTCGAACTCAATTTAACAGTGAATGTTGACAAAGGGGTCCTCATCGATTACGATGGATGAACAACACCTAACGGTTAGGGAAGGAAAGACAACGAGAGAAGGAACTGACAAGCCCACCTCACACGAGATGTGACTTGGTACAATAAAGTCTCTAACATTTCTTCCCCGATTGTAGTTTCAGCTGTGGGACTTATTTTTTAAATTGAAATAAGGATACAGAGTAGCTGGTGGCCGATGGGTTTTAATACGTTCCCTCACACAGTAGACACGTTCAAAACCTCGGTTTGGTATATGTGTTATTATTTGTATCGACAGGGGTAAAACCAAAACATAGTTTGTATATTTGTTAGTTAGTTTCCCTTTCACGTATGCCGTTGGGCGTCGTGGGGATCTTAAGTAATCTGTCCTACGCCAGGTGCGTAGCGTCGGTCATTGTGAGCCCCTGTCGTTGTACAATCACTTTGTCATCTATCCACCTGGCTCGCGGCCGCCCTCTTGCTCTGTATCCAGATCTACCATTGTAAGCCATCAGTGGAAGTTGAGATGACTGAATCAGCGTATTGTGTGCTTGGAAATGTACTAAGCACAGGACTTAGTGTCTTCCATACTTCAACTGTCTTCGTTTCGTATTTTGTCTTTCCTGGTTACACCGACGAACTTTCTCAAATAAAGGTGCCGGGTTCGATACCCATCACAGCATTGGCTGTTACCCCGGGAAGCAAACCCTGAGAAAATGCAGGAGGAAGCAGACCTTTACATAAAATGAATACCGAAGTCGGATGCACTGGGCCGATAGGCGCAAAATAAAAACATAGTACAACGCATACCGCCTTGGAGAATAGATAAATAAGCTAAACAACAACCCCCCCCCCCCCACCCCGAAAAACCCACTTCACTGCAGACGTCTAAATTCTGCTCTCAAGCGTCCTGAACAGGGGCATTTGGCACTGTTAGCACAGTCGGCATAAATAGACTGTTTTATCAGCTGTTTCCAAACTAATGCTCGTGTGCCTAAACAATGATGACAGTTGATAAGACACTAAAAATACTTTCTGACATCTAGTATCGAATTCCATGTCCAGCCTACCGTCCGCCGAAAAAAAACAATGCCCAAATACCTGGATGCATGGGCCTGTTGAAGAGCAATATCATTACTTAAGTTGAGTGGTCCAGGTGCTCTGCTGATCCTCATAGTTTCTGTTTAAGTTTTGTTAGTTGTAATCTCGTCTGTATTTTTGTCCCATCTTTAATCTGATCGTCAGAACACGATCGTTGCCTGGATTATATCAAAGCAGTGGGATTAAGATGCTGAGCAGCGCATGAGCTGCAGTGGTCAGCGACCCATAGCTGACTGCTAGCGTCAGGGCCAGCGAAACAGAGCTGCCAAGACCCTTCTACACCTCCACGCGGTGATCCCGGATAACAGCCTGCAGCAGGGCAGACTGGCCAAGGAGAAGGGATCGAAGAGGGAATGCTAACCTGGTACTCAAAAAATGCTTGCTGAAGTCGGATGTGTTGGACCGAAAGGTGCAAATATCGCAGCTAAGCTGTAAACTACGACTCAACGCATTCCGTTCTCTGGACAACATTCTGCTACTTAAGCCCTTTCAGTGTTTGGTAGTGGGAGATTGAGAACGAACGACGAAGAAGAAGAAATGAAAGAGGAGGAAAGTACACATTGCAATAACACAAATATGTGCGCCAAACAAGAACAGCAGAGGAAGAATAGATTGAAGAGTTCTATGAAGATTTGCAAGACATAACAAAAAATAGAGAAAAGAGACATAATGAGAAACATGGTTTATTTCAACGCGAAGATAGTAAGAGAAAGAACACAATACCAAGAAGTAGCTCTAAGACCCTTCGGTTTGGCGCAGACGTGAAAGAGAAGACAAATTAATGGAATTTTCTTTTCGGAACATCTCTGTCGCAAAGAAGTTTTTTTTAAACAACACCCTTGGCTGCTTTGCAACTGGTCCACTGGATGGGAAAAACGGAAAACAAATAGACTAATTTCTTCTTCTTCTTCCGCAATAATTAAAGACTACATTCTAACACAACAAAAGACTATCAGGTGTATCGTTCGCAAAGACACTACATGGTTCTGACTGAGACTCCAAGTCGTAGACTTCAAGATAGGACTTGAAGCACAAGATAAATACACTCTGACACCAGCGATATAGCACAAGAACGCGGCACAGAAGTGAAGAAATATTAATTTGTTATGCTTATGGCAGTGCAAGAAGACATAACTCAAGATGAACTGGCTACACAAACAAGACATATTCTCATGAATTGAAAAAAGCTGTCGAGACAAAAACACAAAAATCAAAATTATATCACAGAAAAAGAACTCGAGACATAGAAAAAAGGAGAAAGCTCAACCAATTTGAGACAGAACGTAATAACATAGAATATGGAAATAGCACAAGAGAAAACAGAATAGATATTCGGAAGGACAAGAAACTGCAAATAATGGGCACGTGTAATAAGATAGCAGAGTTTCAAAGACAAGGAAAGACAAGACATGCGATCATGAAAATCAGAACACTTGTGAGTTTTAACCGACAAAACAGGTAATTAACTTCAATGAGGATAATGTACTGAAAGAATGCAAGGATATATTAGAGAGATCTTCTTCTTCTCGTTCGACGTGCTTTTTTTTTTTTGGTTACGTCTGGATCAAGGCTGCCGTTGTGGAAAGTTCTTCTGGGCTTCCAAACAGCTTTGTGTGGATATTCGTCTCCGTGGGTCAGTGCTCAGAACGCAATTGGCTAAGCATATAACAGTCTTGGAGGGTATGTTCGGATGTCTGTGCTGCCTGCCCATACATACACATTGGCGATGGCTTCATTTTTAGCCTGTGTAAATGGTTATTCAATCTGTTATGTCCCATTCTCAAGTGGAACAGGATCGCTTGTTCTGCTCGATCAAGACGGTGATATCTGTCTTTCGTTTGGTCAACTTTCCTTATTGCTTGGATAAGTGTCTTATTTTCTAGGAAGGTGATTGTTTGTTCGTTTTGTTCTTGTGTTGCTCCCTCCTTTGCCAATCTGTCTGCTGTCTCATTTCCTGGTATGCCACAGTGTGATGACATCCATTGTAGCACTACCCTTCTTTCGGCTTTTAGTTTGCCCAAGGCTTTCTTAAACTCTGGCAGTTTATCATTTTTGAGGGCTCGCAGATCTGACATTGCATCTGTAAGGAATACAATCTGCTGACATTGGCTTGTTGTGTTGTTAATCATTTCTGGAGCAATAATTAGTGCCTGTACTTCAGCGAAGTAGTTCGAACATAATTTTTCAGTGGATGAACTAGTGGTTTTATTATCTTTATCTGGTTTTTCACTGAAAAACAAGAATGCAGGATAATATTTGAAGACACTGAACAAAGCCCCAGCTTAACGTCTGAGAATGTGAAAAAAGAGCATCCCCCCACGATGGATAAAGTCGGCAATTCAAGATTTGAAGACGGGAACATCGTCAGGATATGATAATATACCAACCAAATTTATACAAGCTGGTGAGGATTCCAGTGTCAGTGTTTACCACACAGCTCTTCTGCTTCTTCTTTGCGTTCAGGATCTTTTGGTCATGCTATATCTGCAGGCCAGTCGCCATGATGAAGTCTGTAGTCTTCACCAGGTCGGAGCGGCTGCCCCACAGCTTTTGTCTCATCTCCGCACCCTCTGGCCAGGTCTGGTATCTCATTTCCCTATATATTAGGCATTCCTGTAGAATGTGTACAGGGTTCTGGCCTCCTGTTCCACGTGGGCAATCATCGGTGAATGAGATCATCAGTCAGTATAGATGTTCTAGTAGTCTGCAGTGTCCAGTTCTCAGACGAAATAAGGTAGTTTGTAGATTTCTTTTGAGTTGGTGAATTGGGTCTGGTGTACTGCTTATGTTTCTGCCTTCTCTCCATTGGTGTGTATA
The DNA here is from genome assembly GCA_036924085.1 of Ariolimax columbianus. Taxonomy (NCBI): domain Eukaryota; kingdom Metazoa; phylum Mollusca; class Gastropoda; order Stylommatophora; family Arionidae; genus Ariolimax; species Ariolimax columbianus. The sequence continues at coordinate 25,529,677 of JAVGWX010000010.1, read as the reverse complement.
CTGATTTCTGATGATGTTCTAGATTTCTGATGATGTTCTTGATTTCTGATGATGTTCTAGATTTCTGATGATGTTCTTGATTTCTGATGATGTTCTTGATTTCTGATGATGTTCTAGATTTCTGATGATGTTCTAGATTTCTGATGATGTTCTTTGTTTCTCTGTATGGTACTCGATGATTAAATTGTGTCATTTTGATGCCATCTTTTGTTAGAGCTCTCTCGTTTCTCTGATTCCACAATGTAAGGGTAGCCACTGTAGCACTATTGTTGAGAGCCTCTGGACGTTTCCTAGTTACCACACAGTTAATAGGTAGATCTAGAACAGTGCAATATGGACCAATACATAGATACAATCTGTCTGTGTACCCCTTCCTAAGAAAAGCTATTTAAAGCGATGCACTTCAGAAATCAGAGCGGAACTAGCAAAACTCTTAACAATAGCACTTAATGGCTATACTCCCACTGCACAATAACATAAAATGAGAGAGCTGATCTACTGGCAAAAGATGGCAGAAAAAAGGCACATCATCAAAAATCAGTATATACACAAATGGAGAGGACAGAAACATAAGCAGTACACCAGACCCAACTTACCAACTAAAAAGAAACCAACAAACTACCTTATTTCGCCTGAAAAATGGTAACTGTAGACTACTAGAACATTTATACAGACTGAAGATCTCACACACCGATGAATGTCCATGTAGAACAGGTATCCAGAATCCAGACTACATCAGATAAACATTTCTGCTCAACGGCACAGCCACACAGCACAATCAAAATGTCTACTTGAACAGTAATTAAACCAAGATAATGACCCCCAACAAAACATAAAACAGAATGAACATTTATTTAGGAATAGAAGAAATCGAAAACGTCACAGGTTTGGAATATCTAAGGCTCATTATAAGCAACAATGGAGGCTGCCAAAAATAAGTCAGAAGACGAATGTCCGTGCCACTGCAGTGGTTAAATTCAAAGAAGAACGAATAGCAGAACACACAAATAAATTGTAAAAAATCCTAGGACATGCATCATCTCTGTGGCAGCACACAGATGCGAAACAATAAATTAGACTATAACAAGTTTTTTTCAAAATACAAACACCTACAAGAACAAGGGGGCACATATACACATAAATTAAAGTAAGGTACATATTAGATATGAAGAAATATTTGTTTTACTCACAATGGTGAATGCTCAGATTGCAGTGTCACAGGAAATATTTGAAACAGGTCAATTAATGCATTGAAGAATAGATTGAATGCTCATATCATTTAGATCAAGGCAATGTAAAAGAAACTGTTTGTATAAAGACTCTGCAGAGTCTTCTAAACCAGTATAAAGACGTTAAATTAAGTTACGTCAAGAAACACCGAACATCCCAAAAGCACTTAAGAAGAGCATTGAATTCTTCGAGTTAAAACACTAACGGAAAGTTATTAGGATACTAAGGAACAACGGACAAAAACACACATGTCATAAAGAAGCTAAGTGTAAAACAAAATTGGCTTGTAAACAACATTGTGTGACCGAAACTCAAACACTTTGGTCACATCAAATGCCAAAATGGTATAGAAAAAAAATACTAGAGGGTATAGTTCCTGGAAAACGTTGGATAGTCACACCGAATTGAAGATGGACACAAAACGTCAAAGGTGATCTGACGATGATAGGGACAAAGGCTGGAGCACTGGCCCCTGATTGAGAGTCTTACAGAGCACGTTGTGAGAGTAACGTTCTGTAGAAGACAAGTTACATGATAGTGACCTCGTATATTGCATGGTGACCACAGGAGCAAGCAGCCTTTATACCTTTGTGCCCTGCTGTTGTTAGAAGCTACTGGTGTAGAATTGAGTTAACTCTTGATGACCATTCTTTGATACTAACAGAGAATCGTAGTCAAAAATTGACTCAATTTTACACGAGTAGCTTCTAACAGTGGCTCTTATAAAGGTGGACCGGGATCCTCTTTGCTGTAATGCAATGGGAAGATTCTCAATAAGCTCATCATTATAGTGATCACAGTGTCAATCCCCGTCTCGTTGAACAGACTGCTGTAACACATCTGTGAGAATAGGTCTTGGTCAGTATGTCTCACCTGACCTTGATGTTACTCTTCACTCCCACCTTTGTCAGTATGTCTCACCTGACCTTGATGTTACTCTTCACTCCCACCTGACCCTGATGTTACTCTTCCCTCTCACCTGACCCTGATGTTACTCTTCACTCCCACCTGACCCTGATGTTACTCTTCCCTCTCACCTGACCCTGATGTTACTCTTCACTCCCACCTTTGTCAGTATGTTCCACCTGACCCTGATGTTACTCTTCACTCCCACCTTGGTCAGTATGTCTCACCTGACCCTGATGTTACTCTTCACTCCCACCTGACCCTGATGTTACTCTTCCCTCTCACCTGACCCTGATGTTACTCTTCACTCCCACCTGACCCTGATGTTACTCTTCACTCCCACCTTGGTCAGTATGTCTCACCTGACCCTGATGTTACTCTTCCCTCTCACCTGACCCTGATGTTACTCTTCACTCCCACCTTTGTCAGTATGTCCCACCTGACCCTGATGTTACTCTTCCCTCCCACCTGACCCTGATGTTACTCTTCACTCCCACCTGACCCTGATGTTACTCTTCCCTCCCACCTGACCCTGATGTTACTCTTCACTCCCACCTGACTCTGATGTTACTCTTCACTCCCACCTTGGTCAGTATGTCTCACCTGACCCTGATGTTACTCTTCCCTCTCACCTGACCCTGATGTTACTCTTCACTCCCACCTTTGTCAGTATGTCCCACCTGACCCTGATGTTACTCTTCCCTCCCACCTGACCCTGATGTTACTCTTCACTCCCACCTGACCCTGATGTTACTCTTCCCTCCCACCTGACCCTGATGTTACTCTTCACTCCCACCTGACTCTGATGTTACTCTTCACTCCCACCTTGGTCAGTATGTTTCACCTGACGTTACATGTTAGACCTCTTGTTTGTAATTAAAACTGCAGGAAACAATAGTCTTAACTAAAACATGCATACACCTTATTTTACTGGGTGCCACAAGATGGGGAAGACAAAGACAAATAAAAAGAATGCGAAGAAGACAAACAAGATTAAAAAGGAGGAGGAGGCGGTGTAGGAGCAGGAAATATAAAGAGACGAAGAGTAAGAAGGAGGGGAGGATGAAGGCAGTGGAGGAGAAGAAAAAGAAGGATACGACGTGTGAGAAGATAATTAAATAGGGAATGGAGGGAGATAAGAAAAAAGAAGAAGAAGAGTAAGAAGAAAAAGAAGAAGAAGAAGGGAGGAGGAGGCAGAGGAAGATGGAAGTGCTGATGAATAAGAAAACGATGAAGAAGAAGATTTGAAGGAAGAAGAAAAAGATGAAGAAGAAGATTTGAAGGAAGAAGAAAAAGATGAAGAAAAAGAATGGAGAAGGAGAAGAAAAAGGGGAGAAGGAAAAGCAGAAAGGCAAAAAGAAGACGGTGGAGGAAGAGAAAAAGAAGAAGAATAGGAAGAAGGAGGAGGAGGAAGAGGAGAAGAAGAAGAAGGAAGAGGAGAAGAAGAAGAAGGAAGAGGAGAAGAAGAAGAAGAAGAGGAAGGAAAAGAAGAAGAGTATAAAGGAGGAGGAGAAAAAGAAGGAAAATAAGAAGAAGAAAAAGAATGTTATCATGACGATGACCTTCTGACAGAACCCACTCACCGAGTCTCTAGTGAGCGTACTGTTCTTCAGTAGATAGACAGCGCTATCAACAGCGACAACCCCAACCACAGTGTTCGGTAATCCTGTCAGAGTTATTGTTCCTACGTCTCCAGGTCGGAGAACCTTCTTCTTGTCCTCGCGATGAATGGACAACTGTTTTGAAGAAAAGGCTTTTCGTTAGAGTCTCAAAGTTTTATTTAGAAAAGGCTTTATAGTTCAGTAAGATAGTTTTCATTGGAGACCGGTTGCCTGGCTTCATATGTAGAAGTTTCTAAACCAGAGGTGAAGAATTATGAATCGTTATCTTGCAGATAGGTTCCCTAGGGAGCTAGGGGTTATAATAGATCACACAGGTAAGGTGAGTGAGCAAGTCCAGGTAGCAGTGAAAAAGGCAAATGCAATGTTAGGTATGATAAAAGGAAATATTAAACATAGGAGTAAGGAAGTGATAGTCAAACTGTATAAAGCATTATTTAGACCTAGATTGGAATACTGTGTACAGGTGTGGAGTCCTTATTATAGAGGGGATATAAACATGCTGGAAAGAATACAAAAAAGAGCGACAAAGCTGATAGTAGGATTCCAGAATTACAGTTATGAGGAAAGACTCAGAAAAACCGGCTTACAGTGTCTAGAAAAGAGAAGAATTTGAGGCGACTTAATACAGGTTTATAAGATGATCAGAAGAATGGATAAATACGACTATAACAAGTTTTTTTGTTTCAAAATACAACCACCCACAAGAACAAGAGGGCATAGCTACAAAATAACTAAAGAAAAGTCCAGATTAGATATTAGGAAATATTTTTTTAGTCAAAGAATGGTGAATGCTCGGAATGCATTGCCACAGGAGGTGGTTGAGGCAGGGACAATTAATGTATTTAAGAAACAATTGGAGCACTTGGTCTGTCACTCCAAACAGAGTTCCCTGGTCACTCTACCGGGAAAATCCATTTCGGGTTCAGGGGAGGACATATCAATATAATTCTATTTGAAATATAAAAGTAAAAACTAAGATAGAGATGCTATATATGTGTAGAAAACAGGACTATATTCAGTTTTGCCACGAATCTACTGGAAGAATGTGGGGCTATAAAAAGGAGCAGAAAGAAATTTCCTTAATTCTTCTCGATTGACGACCTATATGACCCAAATCATGATGCTCTTAATTAAGATGACAAGTGATACCTATTGAGAGGATCAGCCGAAATTGCGGGCCTCCATGTAACAACCTGTTATTCAAATTCTTTCTTACAGAATGCAGTCACAACAAAGTCATTAACATGGAAGCTAACTTAAAAATTAACCACATTTTCCCATTGCATATCGTTGCTTTGGTTAGAGAACAGGGTTCGCTACCATAGCAGAGCGCTGGCAGAACTACCGAGTCAAAGATGTCCGTATGTAGTCTGGTGTCCTTTGTGGCGTCTGTTGCTGTCATGATGGAGTTGAGGCTGCCTCGCACACCCGTTTCCGTCTGGCGATCTCAGGTTTTATGTTGTTCTCTGTGTTGAGGAGCCTTTTTAACAAAAGTAGTAGAGAACCAACTGAGACCAGCACACACATCTCTTGAAAGACGCCTCGTGGGCATAACTCTCAGACAACAGCGGCAGAGCGAACTACATAATAGCGACATCCGGAGAATATCAGACATCAAGGATGTCCTACAGTACGTCAACCATTCGAAACACCGCTGGGGTGGTCATATATCAAGAATACAAGATGAAAGATGGAGTACCATAACCACCATGTGGTGCCCGCGCGACAAAAAAGAGATCTCGGGGACGCCCCCAACTCGCTGGCGAGATTCACTAAAAAAATACAACATTCACGACCCCACAGACAGACTACTATCACATTGGACGACACACGCCCGCGACAGAAACGACTGGATCCTGAGTTGAGGCCGCTCAAGGGTGACCACCCCTTGACGAAGAACGGGTCGAACTAGGAATTAAGTTATCGTTACTATACCCAAAAAAAAATAATAACGAAAAAAAAACGTTGTAAACAACATACTAATTTGTGTATTTATTGACCCTAAAGCTAATTATATTACATAAAACATATAAGAAACATAATTTGAAGTTGGTGAATTTTTTTTGGTTTTACAAAATAATGCGCATTTTGAAGTGCATCTAATTTAAGTTTTTTAATGCGGTGTTGTTTGGTTTACAACTAAATTAATATGGCATAATTAGGTTTAGAACTAACTGAATGCGGTTTTATTGGGATTACAACTAACTTAATATGGCATAATTAGGTTTAGAACTAACTGAATGCGGTTTTATTGGGATTACAACTAACTTAATATGGCATAATTAGGTTTAGAACTAACTGAATGCGGTTTTATTGGGATTACAACCAACTTAATATGGCATAATTAGATTTAGAACTAACTGAATGGGTTTTATTGGGGTTAAAACTAACTTAATATGGCTTAATTAGGTTTAGAACTAACTGAATGGGTTTTATTAGGTTTACAACTAACTAAAAAAGGCTTGTCATGTTTACAACGAACTTAATGCGGCCATTTTAGGTATACAGCTAACTTAATGCGACATTCCAACATGTAAACAATTCCCAACTTCTGGGCTGAAACTTAGGTCTGCTTCGAACAGCCAAGTCCAGCGTATGACTACTTGAAATTACATAATATATTAGTGCAGTGAAATTTCTAACACTCTATCCTGGACAGTAGTGATTGCCATACGGTGACATTTTAATAATTAAATGAAGTGCACAGCTTTGTCCTGTTCTTGTCTCCTTATTTCTCCCCATGAAGCATTAGATGTCAACTACAGCTCGCCTCCTTCAAATAAGCTTGTATCAAAGTATTTATATGCGCTATTGCAGTAGTTGTTTCAGTAGTCAGACATTCTACATGATGAGCTTGCTAGCCTCAACCACAACTCTATTTATTACGTTTACAAACTGTATAGTATACTGCGGTGGTTGTATTCTTTCCTCCTCAGTAAGGGGTCCAGAAATTCATATAGGGATGGATACATTGGATATGGATAGGGGCACACACTGTTAGATGATAGTGCTGGATTTGTAATCCCCAAGCATCATAATTTTGGAATACAAACTGGGCTGTGCTGAGACCCAACCCAACCGGTACCTGGATTGACAAGAATAGGACCAGTGCAACATTTTAAGCATGCTTTTAAATGGCGACCAAATAGGGCTGTTCATGGGATTAGCAACCTCATCTTGTAAAATCACTGCTGTGAAACTACCGTCGCAAATGATTGAATACATGCATTTAGGGGTGAAGCTTGCTGTAGTGGGAGCTCGGTGCTTCGCTTTGAGCGAACAGGGGAATCAGTCAGGTTGAGTGACTATGAAGACACTATCGGAGTGTGTATAGCCAGCCAGCTACACTAATCTTCTAAATTTATAGCCTTTATTGAGACTGTATACCAAATGCATTGATGTTAGATCTGGATAGCACTACATAATGAAACATCACATAATATGGCATGACATTACATGACGAGACATAACCGTACATAACATAACATAAAACATCTTAACATTACATACCATAACATAACATGACAAGACATAAGAGGGCATAGCATGACAGGACATACCATGATAAAAGATGATATGACATGATATATACTTCAACATAACATACCAGAACATGACATTACATGATATACACCACAACATAACATAACAGAACATGACATAATAGAACAGAACATAACATAACATAACATAAGAACATGTCATGACAGGACATAACATATCCCAACAAGACACGACATAACATAACATAAATTGACAGGACACAACATAACATGATAAGACACAACACAACAGAAATAACAAAAGATGACATAACATACCACAACAGACATAAAAAAACTGGACACAACAACATAACAGGGATAACAAAACATGACATAACAAACATGACATAACATAACACAACAGACAGAACACAAAATGACAAAATATAACATGCAGTGGCGTAGCGAGGGGAGGGCGGTCACTCCAGGTACCGCATGTGGGGGCACCAAATGGGCTAACATTTAGAAAATTTCACTATCTGAGGAGAAACTTCTTAGGTTCATGGACAGCATTAGTGCAGAATACTAGCTCCTCTTCTAAAATCGGACACGGACGCGGACGAGGACACGCGGACACACACACGCACACACACACGCACACGCACGCACGCACACGCACTCTTCCGAGAACCGGTCAGGCGCAAATTGTTGCGTCAGTAGATGTCATCACCAAAATTGATACAGCAATTCGGGTGGACCGTCGCCGGAGCTTACGTTCGCTAGCAGAGGAATTCGCTGTGTCGCTAGAGACAGTTCAAATAGTGGTTAGCAAGGAACTGAATTATTGGAAGGTGTGTTCACAATGGGTACCTCGGTGGCTGACCAACCACCATAAGGAAGAACGCATGGGATGGAGTTTGAACCACTTACTGCGATACGAAGAGGAGGGTGATTCATTTCTTTTGCGCATAGTGGCAGGTGATGAATCGGGGTACCAACAGTTTGAGCCGAGCAGCAAAACTGCTAGCATGCAATGTAAACATCCTGCATCATCGAAACCAAACAAATTAAAGTCACACATTTCCGCTGGTTAGGTTATGCTGACCGCGTTTTTTTTTACCATGAGAGTCTTTCGTTGGTAGACTTTTAAGAGCCTAGCGTGAACATCAATGTCATCCACTACAATGACACACGAGACAAGCTGCATACAGCAATCAAGAATAAACGACCCGGCCTGCTTTCGTGTGGTTTGATTTTGTTGCACGACAATGCGCGTCCACATGTCGCGAACATTGTTCAGAAAGCGTTAGAACAGAAAAGGTGGGAAGTACTGCCAGACCCATCCTATAGCCCCGATATGTTCTCTTTTTACTTCTATTTGTTCGGACACGTAAACAAATTTCTGAAGGGACAAAGATTCAACTCCGATGCAGACGTCATGGCCTCGGTGATCAAATGGTTCAAAGGGCAACCAGTCATTTTTTTTCGGACGGCACTCGCCATCTACCCAAGCAGTTGGATGCATGTTTGAATGCCCATGGCGACCTTTTCTAACTAACCCTGTGGCAAGTGTGCTTCATAACAATTGCTATATTTAATTCTGATACACCAGATGATGTAACTTTCGTATGTTTGTAATAAAGCCACCGAGTCCGGTTTTATTTGAACACGTCTCATATATGTATATAACGAAAAGGTATAGATGTAGCCAAAGCCAGTCTACAAAATTCGCCGCAAAACGTCATTACGCCACCGAAAACATGACATAACACAACACAACATGCATAAGAAAACATGACATAACTCACTATAACATAGCATACCATGAAATAGCATAACATCAGAAACCTAAGAAAACATATTATCATAAATCATAGCAAACGCGACAACACAGCATGAATTATTAATCAAAATCTATCAGTTCACAGAGTGAGTGATCACACGAAAGCTTCTCTCTCAAAGTTTGAAAAGGATCAATTGTTGGATGTTAATATACCATTATTCTTAACTTAACGTCTTAACTTAACTTAACTTAACGTCTTTATACTGGTTTAGAAGAACCTGCAGAGTCTGTAAACAACTAGTTTCAGGCCATGCTTGTTTGGATAACCTGGGCCTTTTTTTGGCCTTTAGAAATACATTGTTGCCCTGCCTTCCTGTAGCTTGAGATAATTACTTTCATCTTCTTCTTCTTTTTCTTATTTTGACAATTTTTAAGCTTCAAGTTCCTCTTCTTCTCATTCAGTGTCTCCTGCTCCCAATTATTTTTCTTCTTGTTTTTCTTATTCTTCTTCACTTTTATTTTCCTCTTCTCTTTATTATTCTTCATCATCAGTATCCAACACGGTCGCCATTTTCTGCAAAAAACTCAGCATCCAATCATCAACTCGTATCGCAGTCATCGCGGTTCTACACAACGCAGCACATGTCGCACTTTCGCACGTAAACACAATAAACTAACAGCACACGCACGTGCACGCGCGCACACACACACACGCACATACACACACACACACGCACACACAGACAGACACAGAGACACACTCACACCAACCAAACGAAACACCTACCTCCCCATCACACCTGGCCATCACATCGATCATAACTGAGTCAGATATGACCTCTGCCGCCAGCTGATTCTTCAAGACCGAGAAGGCCAGGATGCGTGCGCCAGGCGACATCTCCTGGGTCAGCTTGAAGTGAAAGGTCGTGAGGTTCCCTTGGATGTTCCTGGTACTCACCTGCCACACCACCCGACCTCTGGCTATCACCTGTTGGATGACATTTATACATTCATATGTCATCTTTTTTACCTGTTTGATGATATTTTTATGCTATCGTGTGTCTTATTTTGTGTATGTTTGAAGACAAATATACATTCAGATGCCATCATTCTACCTGATTGATGATATTTATACATTCAGATGTCATCTTGTCATTTCTTTGACGATATTTATATATTCATTTGCCATCTTTTAATCTTTTTGACGATGTTTACAAATTTAAATGCCAAGTAAAGAGAAAACACAAAGACTGAATACATACGCTCGTATAACCAACAAGAAGAACTACACATTAATTTTCAAGACGGCAGAAGTCATGACACTAAATGTTATAAAATCTACAACAATTAAAATAAGGAACAAAGAACTATGAAACACTAACACATTTCTGGAAAACACAGTTGTGCCAGACGATGGAACAATTAAAATACCTTAACCACAGAGTTAACCGACTCTTATTCCATGTTTTCAGTATAGCAGTAACCTATTCACATATCTGTCACGCACATAGAGCCTTCTACCACAAACAATGTTAGATCGCAATGGTACTTACCTTCCAGAATATTCTTTCAACGGGACAGTGGTCCTGTTCTCGTCCCTGTCACACGTTGATCTTCCCAGAAAACCACCCAGGTAGTGGTTCACTTTTAATACAGTAAAGTGACACATTGACGTCTGGAGCTACACATGTTCTTGTTGTCGTGGATTCGGCGTCATTCAGGCTCTCGCCCTTCCACCCTTATTTATTCTTACTTAGTCGCTCCTCTTCTACCGTGAGGTGTAGAGGTTTGCCAAAGAGAATGCCACACTGCTCTATCTGCCGTCTTTTTCCTGGCCTCTTTCCAATCCAGCCCTCTATCACTTAGGGACTGTCGTATGTTGTCTTCCCAACGTACTTTGGGACGTCCTCGGGGTCTGCGTCCTTGACTTTTGAACTCCCATGACCGCTTTGGTATCCGACCTTCTTCCATTCTACAGACATGGCCAAACCACTGTAGTTGGGACTGCCCCACTCGTGTCTGCAGGGGTTGAACTTCAAGATTGCTACGTATTGTCTGGTTACGGATCTTGTCCTTTTTCGTCACCTGAACCGCCTTTCTTAGGTACCTCATTTCTGAAGTTTGTAATTGCCTTTCTTGGGCTGTAGTCATTGCCCATGACTCACATCCATATGTCAGGACAGGCACATAGGTCGAGCAGTATACATCCATCTTTGTTTTCCTGCTTATTTCTCTTCTACTGAGGAAACCTCTGTTTATTGCATGGAACAGTCTACCTGCTTCTGCCCTTCGTGCAGTTAACTCCTCTTTGATTCCTCCCCTGCTGTCTATTACCACTCCTAGATATTTAAAGTTGCTGACCTGCTCTAGTGCTCGTGTTCCCAGGGTTATCTGATGTCTCTTTTCATCTCTGGCGATCACCATGGTTTTTGTTTTGAAGTTGCTGATGTGCATTCCTCTCTTCTTCAACTCTTCTTCCCAGACCTGCAAGTTGATCTGGAGATGTGCTTCGGTTTTCGTGTTCAGGGCGTCCTTCCACCCGATTCCATATAATTGTATCTACACTTGCACGTTAGTTGTTTAATTCCATACGTAGGGGACGGCGTGGCCTAGTGGTTAAGTGAAGTTGTAGATTCGCTCCCCAATCAGAACACAGGCCGTTATCCCGGGGAAGCAAACCCTTAGAAAATGCAGGTGGAAGCAGACCCTTTCATAAAATTAATGCTGAAGTCCGATACACTGGGCCTACAGGTGCAAAATAAAAACTACAGTGCAACGCACACCGCCCTGGGAATTAGAGAAATAATGCAAACGCAAAAAAAAATTAATTAAAAAAAAATGCAATACAATGGGCTCCATTTATCTGATCTAGGAGGAAGAAGCGTTTGTCTAAGATCGATGAGCGTAGTGAAAGAGATTGCCATCAACCGTTGCGTTTGGGTGTGTACACTGCTGGCACTCGTGTGTGTTGTGGATCAGATCAAGATGCTGACCAGTGCATGAGCTGCAGTGGACAACGACCCAGAGCTGCCAAGACCCGTGTACACCTCCACACAGTGATTCTGGATAACATGCTTCAACAGAGCAGACTGGCTAAGGAGAAGTGATCGAAGAGAGAAGGCTAACCTGGTACTAAAAAGTGGCTGCTGAAGTAGGATGTGTGGGACCGAAATGTGCAAATATCGCAGTCAAGCTGTAAACTACGACACAACGCATTTCGTTCTACGCACAAAAATCATGCTACTTGCAAAACGCTTTTCGTGGCTTAGTAGCGGGCGATTGAGAACAAACGAAGTAGAAGACGAAGAAGAAGAAGAAGAAGAAGAAGAAAACAAGAACAAGAACAAGAAGAAAAAGAATAAGAATAAGAAGAAGAAGAAGAAGAAGCATGTATTGTGGTTGGATTTTGATGAGTTTATTGTTAAGTGGAATATGCTGAAAATGGACTCAAAGCTGGAAAATGTTGCTCTGATCTCTCCTTGTTTGTTGGTTGATGCGGTTGCTAGAGTTAAGACTTGCCATGTCTGCACACTTCTCTCTTGGTGTTTCTCTATGACCCATTTGTTAAGCTATATATCCTTGTTTGTTGTTCTCATGAGCTGCCTGGTGGTTTGAAGAGACATTGCTATATGACTGTTCTTGTCTTGAGCGTTATTTTTGTAAATAAGTCTGCCTTATCGATGTCACGTGTACTTTGTGTTCATGTATTCACTTCATAACTATTTTGACTGTGTGGAAGGGGACAATGTAGTCAGTGTTTGAGGCCTTTTGGATAAGATCATGTCTACGATCTCCCACATTTTCTAAAGCTTAAGCAGCGAATTGAGTCTGTTGAAGTTATGATTTATTATGCCCTTGAGGAAAAAACATCTTGCCACTGAGGTCACGCGGCTCGAGACGAGAGAGTGAGGATAAAAAGTAGCGCAGTTAATCCTTACTAAAAATAGCGCTAGCAAAATTAATTATGCCATCATCGTCTACGATGGACGGCGGCCTTTGCCTTTTTTTTTTGAGGAAAAAACATGACAAACAGAAAAAACGGTGTCCTTTGTAAGAGAAACCGTAACCTTGATCTGAGGATGAACGAAGAAGAAGAAGATAGTTCAGCAGCTTCCAGTGTAGTAATTTCAGCTCCAGAGTTGAGCATACCATACATGAACGTGAACAGTAACCATAGCAACACAAACAATAGAAGAGGGTGTGTCCTTACCACAAGGTTCACTGTTCTAATATCATCAGCAGATGTGTATCGTGTTGTTACTGTCATGTGGTCTCCAACTTTGGGCATCTCCCCACGACTATCCTGCGGAAGAAGGCAGAACAGATTTTAAGAAAAGATGACAAAATGAGTGTTGATTTATACACGAAATTCTCACCCGTTGTGAATGAGGAGTAGAGACCATTATATAATTTCTCGTCTTTCATGACGTGGTGTTGACCTTTATTTGGTCCCCATACCTTCATTACTTGCTTCCTTTACCTTCATTACTTGGTCCTCTTACCTTCATTACTTGGTCCTCTTACCTTCATTACTTGGTCCTCTTACCTTCATTACTTGGTTCATTTACCTTCATTACTTGGTCCTCTTACCTTCATTACTTGGTGTGAACCATTACTTGGTCCTCTTACCTTCATTACTTGGTGTGAACCATTACTTGGTCCTCTTACCTTCATTACTTGGTCCTCTTACCTTCATTACTTGCTTCCTTTACCTTCATTACTTGCTTCCTTTACCTTCATTACTTGGTCCTCTTACCTTCATTACTTGGTCCTCTTACCTTCATTACTTGGTTCATTTACCTTCATTACTTGGTCCTCTTACCTTCATTACTTGGTGTGAACCATTACTTGGTCCTCTTACCTTCATTACTTGGTGTGAACCATTACTTGGTCCTCTTACCTTCATTACTTGGTGTGAACCATTACTTGGTCCTCTTACCTTCATTACTTGGTGTGAACCATTACTTGGTCCTCTTACCTTCATTACTTGGTGTGAACCATTACTTGGTCCTCTTACCTTCATTACTCTCTCCCAGTTAAACTTTAGTTATTATTCATGAATTTACATTTACAAGATTTAACACGAGTATAGGGTTATTAAATATGGCGGGGGCCAGACATCCAGAGGCATAGGGGTACAACTAGTGAATGGCCAATTTTGTAGTTGCTAGTTGTCGCCATAATTTGGAAGAGGTACTAGATACACTTATTTGATGTAGTCGCTTGGATACAGGCCAGGGGTATGGGTATTTGAGCGACATAGGGATCTGGAGACACGCGAAAGTTGTAATGTAATTTTATACCAATGCATTCTTGGTCGTTACTAGACGTCATATAATTATCTTAGTTCAGTCTGAGTGTGAAGTGACCTATCACTGACCTTCAAAATCTGATTTCATGAAATTAACGACTATCGGACAGTTTCTCACAATTCCCCTGCTGATCACAAAATTAACCTGAGAAGTGTTCCCTGGCGATGTGTGATTATTTTTTTTTTTTTTTGCTTAGATGTTTGCCTCACTAGTTTCTACTGGCGGAGGCGCGCCATTTTCCACCCCAGACCGTAGTCAATTGGGCGATATCAGGACGCATAAACCAGTGCTTTGATGCATGTGTGCGTCTGTATGTACCTATGCTAGGTTTGTGCGCCCTCAGAAGCTAGCCCAACCAAAGTGCTTCTTCTTCTTCTTCTTCTGCGTACACAGTCAGACAGTAACCATTATTTTTTCGAAAAAAGCGGCGGTCATCCTGAGACTCTCGCCACTACCATAGAGCTTGTCTTGCAGTTCCACTGGCAATGGCCACATCTGCTCTCTCTGATCCCCGTATGTCGGGCAGTTCTGCAGCAGATGTTCAGTGGTCATTTTACCAGTACCGCACGGGCATTCGTCGGTACACCCTATCTTCAATTTGTTGAATAGGTGGTACCTCAGTCTATTGTGGCCAGTGCGAAGTCTGAAGACAACGACCTGCTCTCTTCGGTTCAACTGGTAATAGGCATCGTTTTTGGTGTAACCAGTATGTTCGGTTTCCCATTTGGTAATGTACCTGGCTTTGATAAGCCGTTTTGACTCTTCGTACGTCATACTGGTATCTGTTTGTGGTAGCCTTGCACCTTCTTTTGCCAGTATGTCTGCCTCCTCGTTGCCTTGGATGTTGCAGTGTGACGGAACCCACTGTACCACTACCCTTTTTGGTGCGGACAGCTGGCACAGTTTGCAGAGTGCTGCTCTTAAGTCATTAAGCTCAGTGTTTTTCTGGCTTTTTAGCGCTGTGACTACGGCGAGAGCATCTGTCAGCAAGACTATGTGGCTCTCATTTTCACTGTGTGTTGCCATTTCTTCCACTGCCGCCCTCAGTGCCTCTGCCTCCGCTCTGAAATTGCTTGTGTACTTACCAGTAGCGAATGACAGTGTTATTTTTCTGCCATTTGGTAGGTTCAGGAATGCTCCTGCCCCTCCGTTCTGTGTAGTGTTTGTTACAGAACCGTCGGTGTATGCATGGGTCCAGTCCATGCTTGGGTAGCTTTTCGTTATGAAGCTTAGGGTAGTGTCTCTCCTTTCTTTTTCGGTCTGGCAGTTTTTGTTTGCAATACCTGGTATATTTTCTACCACCTCTGGAAATATATCCTGCCTCCAAGTAGGTTTTCGTACAGTAGTGATGGGTTTTGGTGTTGTTAGTGCGTTTATGGGATCTTCGTGCATCTTTGCTTTGGCTATTTCTGCAAAGTTTCTCCGCTTTAGTTTCCCAGTTCCCAAATTGTTTAGCCTCTGGTACATTGGATGGTCCGTCAGTCTTCGGAGTTTCTCTGACTGCAGCTGGGCTCTGCAGTCTCTTCTGTCGGTCATGGATTGCAGTTTTGTAATCTTTTCAAGTTCTACAATTGGCGTTGACTTCATGCCACCTGTTATGATTCTCATGGCTTGGTTTTGAAGTTTGTTAACTTTATCGAAGTTCGCCTTCGCTGCTGTTGTCCATGCCGCGATGCCATACTCGAGAACTGGTCTCACTCTTCCAGTGAACAGTTTCTTTAGTATGCCTTCGTCTGCTCCCCAGCTTGTGCCAGCAAGTTTCCTCATGAGCGCCATTCTTTCTCTGGCTTTCATTCGGTTTCTCTCAATCTGACTTTTCCATGTCATGCGCCGATCAAATGTGACTCCCAGATAGGTTGGGTTGTCGTTTGGCTGCAGGATTTTGCCATTTAGGCTTAATTTGGTACTTTGGGGTTTTAATGAGAGCGAGAATATTGTGCACGTGGTTTTCTCCTCGTTTATTTTGACCAGCCATGAGTTCGCCCACTCTTCCAGCGATGTTAGGGCCGTTTGCATCCGATTTCTTGCTATGGTGAGATTCTTTTCAGAGGTCCACATAGCCAGATCGTCTGCAAACATTGAGCTATGGACTCTTCTTGGTATATTCTCTGTAATATCGTTTATATATACCAGGAAGAGTGTTGGTGACAGTACTCCCCCTTGGGGTACTCCCTGCTCGAGTGTCACCTTTTTGCTCATCTGCCCTTGTACTTGGACTCTGGCCGTTCTTTGTTTGAGGTAGTGGTTGATCCACTTGTACATCTTCCCACAAACATCACTTCTTCTTAGCTTGACTCTAAGTCCATCCTTCCAGACTTTGTCAAATGCCTTTTCCAGATCCACCCAAACAGCTACTGTGTGTTTCTGTGCCTGGTAGGCATCTTCTATCTCCTGGGCTATGAGGATGACCTGGTCCTCAGTGGATCTGTGCTGTCTAAAGCCGGCTTGCTGTGGAATTAGTATTCGTTTTTCTTCCAGATGCCACATCAGTCTGGTGTTTATCATCCGTTCCATCAGCTTGCCGACACAGCTCAGTAGGCTTATGGGCCTGTATCCATTCGGATCTGTTTTGTCCTTTCCTGTTTTTGGTACTGGTACCAGTATTGCATCTTTCCATGCCTGGGGTACAATACCCCTTTTCCAGCTTTGGTTCAGGACTGATAGTAGTTTTTTCTTCGCTGTTTGGCCCAGCCCCATCAGCATTTCGTTTGTTATCCCGTCTTTTCCGGGAGATTTCCTTCTCTTTAGTGTTCTCATAGCCTCTTCCATTTCGCGCATTGTTAGTTTGGCCATCATGTGCTCTTCAGGAGCCGTATTTATGTTTTCGTGCCCCTTTAGCTCTTCGCTAATGTCTGTATGCTTATCTGCAGGGACCTCGATGTGGTTTGCTTTGGCATAGTGATCGACAAAGGCGTTTGCGGCTTTCTTACCTGTGATCAAGTTCTCGCCTTGCTTGATAGTAATTTGTTTATTTGACGGGGTTTCGTCGTTCATGGCTCTGACTAGCTTCCATAGCTTGTTCCCTTCTTTGTCCAGGTTTAAACTTTCCGTTTTATTTTTCCAACTTTCTCTTGCTGTTTGCTTGAGAGTGTGTTTGTACTTCGCCGCGGCGGCTTTGAGGGCGATGTTTGCCTCCACGGATTTTTCTCGTTCTGCCATGTTCCTAGCATTTGTTACTGCATCTTCCACTTTCTGTAACTCATCATTCCAGTAGGGCTTATAGTTTTTCCTAGCTCCTCTTGGGATGGTTTCAGTGGCGGCTTGCATTATTGCCTTGCTTAGGCTCTCTACCATGGGCTTCATTTTGGTGTTTCGTGTGTTGATGGTTTCACACAGCCCATCTGTCAGGACAACCAAAGTGCAATGGAAGGGCTTTACCACGAGGGCGCGTGTGAAAGTTGTGCAAGGGTGTGACTGTGGGACAGAGTCAAATGAAACAGGGGGAGGTAAGAGAAGAGAGAGAAGAGTTGCCCCCAGGGTGAAGTCGAAGTCCCTGATGTGTGATTATTTTGTCATTCATTTCGTTACGAAGCAAACTACTGAAAGGATGCCACGTACAGCGCTAAACGGAGGTGACTAGCTATTGGCATGTTGAAAGAAGGGAGTCTGTGTCTGCAAGAAAGACTGTCAGGCTTTGGTTGCATCACTACCAGACGAATGGGACTGTTTGTGACATGCCCCGCAGGGGATGTTACGAATAACGACCAGACGACAAGATCACTACATCCCTCTCGCACATCTGCGAAACAAATTTCAGTCAGCAACTGTTCCTGCTAGCATCATCCCCGAACTGAGATAAATAAGGTCAGCTTCTGTCATGATCCGTTTGCGCGAGCAAGGCCTACGTGCAGGACGCTCTGCTTTTCGTTCAACTCTGCAGCCAAGACATATGTCGCACGATTAGCCTAGGCCAGACGATATCTGGGCTTTGGTAACGCTCTGTGGTACACAATACTGTTTACGTTCCAATAGCCGATGGTCACCAGAGAGTGTATCGCCAACATGAACATCGCTACACCAACAACTGCATTCAAGAGCGTGCTCGTCATGGTGGTGGAGGTATTCTAATCCCGGGAAGTATCTGCCTCAATCATCAGACAAACCTCGTTATCTTAGAAGGTGCTGTTATCGGCTTGCGATACCGGGATGAGATCGTGAGGAACCACACCGCGCCTTCTGTGCTGAACGATGCACCAGGATTCGTACTTCAGCGGAACAATGCCCGTCTTCACGACATAGTCGTGCAGGATAAACTCCAAGCCAGAACCATTGAAATCTTGCCATGGCCAGCCATTTCACTTGACCTGTAACCAATTGAGCATGTTTGCGACGATATGAAACAGCAGCTTGCACTGTCAACTGTTCGGCAGCTTGCACTGTCAACTGTTCGGCAGCTTGCACTGTCAACTGTTCGGCAGCTTGCACTGTCAACTGTTCGGCAGCTTGCACTGTCAACTGTTCGGCAGCTTGCACTGTCAACTGTTCGGCAGCTTGCACTGTCAACTGTTCGGGATCTTCGTCAAGAATTCGTACAGGAGTTGTAGAACATTTCACAGAATTCACCGAGACGCTGCATTCGATCCATGAGGCGCAGACGTCAAACCAAGATCAGCGCACGTGGCGGACACGCGCGGTACAGAGCGTTGTCATTTAAAAAAAAATGACAATTCTCACAGCCGCTTAGGAAATAATCACACGTGACACAAAAATGAATTTTTAGTTGTTTCAGTTTCGAACTATGGAATACAGTTTTTTGTCTCAAAATGTCGCTGTTTTTGGATGATAACATAAAATAATATGATGAAAAACATTACCTGGCAAATTGCTTGTTTTTGTTGAGTATATAATGTAGCTGTCCAAGTTCTTCTTCTTCTTCTTCGTACGATCTCAATCTCCCGTTACCAAACCCTGAAAGGGCTTAAGTAGCAGAATGTAGTCCAGAGAACGGAATGCTTTGTGTCGTAGTTTACAGCGTGACTGCAATATTTTCACCGTTCGGTCCAACATATCCGACTTCAGCAAGCATTTTATGAATACCGGGTTAGCATTCCTTCTTCGATCCCTTCTCCTTAGCCAGTCTGCCCTGCTGCAGCCTGTTATCCAGGATCACCGCGTGGAGGTGTAGAAGGGTCTTGGCAGCTCTGGTTTGCTGGCCTCTGTCCAAGTTCAATTGCCAAATGTTATCTGACATTAAGGAACGTCTTTAATGAGAGGCTGTCACGTCGATGGAAAAGGCATGTAAGTAACAGTGAGCAATATCTTCTATGCTGGCCACCAAGGTCACCGGACCTCATACCATGTGCCTTTTTTTATTGGGATATGTTACAGACATTGTCTAAAAACCACCACTCCCCAAGATGTGCGTAAACTGCAAGATTTCATTGCAGTGCAAACTCCTGATGAAAACATGCTGCAACACGTCTGGAAGCAGTTAGATTACCGCATTGGCATTTCTAAAGTAACAAAAGGCGCTGACATTGAACATTTGTGAGGTAACTTCGAGATAACCATTGACAACTGGACTTGGACTGCTACATGATATTTGTAAGAAAGTACATCTTAATTTGACAATTTATGAATAAGATAGAGCAAGCTGAAATCGTTCAAATCATTTTGAACTGCCCTGCATATATATATATATATATATATATATATATATATATATATATATATATATATATATATATATATATATATGTTTTAGCATGTCTGTGAGTACAGCGTGAAGGTGATGCGTAACATGTATATAACTGTCCTTACCACATCTGTGAGTAAAGCATGGACCTGCATGTACACAGACGACGGAGAGAAGAACGGACTGATATTGAAGTAGTATTCTGATCCGATGTGCGAGTCTTTTGTAGCGAACGTTGGTGTCACCTGAAGGGAAGATTCAAAACAAAAAAGGTGATGTTCGTCAACACAATTGAAACATTCAGAAGGTGTTTTAAACGGTTTTATGATAACATATCCTCAATGGGTTCCCAACATATCCCCAGACAGTTGAAATAATCATCATCGTGAGTTCAGTTAAGTACTAGTACATGATAATGCAATATCCAAGCAGACACTGAGAAAGAGGACTAATATTAGGGACAGGAGAAAGTTACTGGCCAAGACCTCACATCACGTTAGTGCATCTCTAGTGCATCCCAGAACCAGTCGCATCCATTCAATCTGAATACGTTCCAACCGTTCGCACTGTAATCTCAATAGTGTGGGAATTCCGTAGCTAACAGCTGATACTACCAATTGACGATACAGGACGAAAAACAGTCGCTATTCCAAGTTTGCTGCGGTCATGGTCTTGAGTACTACCAGAACCGTTTCTAGGTGTTTGGCACTCTAGGCGAGAAAGGAAAAATGCCTGCCCCTCCCTTTTACTACCCTCACTCTCTCCCCATGGCATCCAGGCTAGAAGACTTAATGTGTTAGATATAAAAGAACTTGTGTTCAACTTGTTTAATATAACATTAATAATACAGAGCAATCAGTTCACTATCGATAGGAAAAGCTCCAGGAGCTGATGCAATACCAGCAGAGGTATATAAGACAGCTGGCCCATCCCTCACCAGAAGGATCACTGAACTCTTCTGTCACATGTGGGCTAAAGGAAAAATTCCGCAGGAGCTAAAGGACGCCTGAATCGTTCACCTGTACAAAAGAAAAGGCAAACGTCAGGAATGCGACAATCATCGTGGAATATCGCTACTCTCCGTAGCAGGCAAGATCCTAGCGCGCTTACTGCTAAACAGGCTCAACAAACACCTTGAACAAAGCCTCCACCTCCCAGAAAGCCACTGTGGATTCAGAGCCGGAAGAGGAACAGTGGACATGATTTTAGCCGCTCGCCAAGTACAAAAGAAGTGTCGAGAACAAAATCAGGCCTTGTACACCACATTTATTGATTTGACAAAGGCATTTGATACAGTAAACAGAGGATGGCTGTGGATGATAATGTCTAAGTTTGGCTGCCCCAACAAGTTCATAACCATGGTGAAACAGCTACACGAAGGCATGTGTGCTCGTGTACTGGACAGCGGTGCAATCTCTAAAACGTTTCTAGTACCAAACGGAGTAAAACAAGGATGTGTACTCGCCTAGACTTTGTTCAGCATGATGTTCGCGGCCACGATGACAGACGCCTTCAGATCACTGGAGCTTGGAATACCCATAAAGTACAGCACAGATGGCAAATTACTCAATCCCAGAAGAATGAAGGCCAAAACTAAAGTGGCTGGCGACATAATCAGGGAACTTGTATTTGCTGACGACTGCGCTCTAATGAGCAACTCAGAACTGAACATGCAGGTTGGAATGGACCAGTTCTCTGCCGCATGTGAAAATTTTGGCCTGACCATAAATGCCAAAAAAACAGAGGTCATGTACCAACCTGCACCAGGCATTCCGTACACAAAACCAGAGACTACAGTCAGCGGGCAGACGCTGAATGCCGTAGACAAATTCACATATCTGGGCAGCACGCTGTCGAGATCTGTCAACCTAGACGATAAGGTGGCAAGCAGAATAGCAAAGGCCAGCACAGCCTTTGGTAGAATGTGCTCGATGGTCTGGGCACGTCATAGCATCAGCATCAAGACCAAACTCAAAGTCTACCGTGCAACGATCATTCCAACCCTACTATACGCTTGCGAAAGCTGGACTGTATACTCTGGACATGCAAGGAGGTTAAACCACTTCCACACAGGTTGCCTGAGGCGAATATTCCACATCCGATAGCAAGATCGTGTCACTGACATCGAGGTTCTCTCGAGGGCTAACATGCCCAGCATCCATGCACTGCTAGAAAAAGCACGATTAGGATGGGCCGGACACCTCGTCCGTATGTCAGACGAGCGGCTCCCAAAGAAGCTTCTCTACGGCGAGCTGAGAGAGGGATGGCGCGAGAGAGGGCGCCCAAAGAAACGTTCTAAAGACTGTCTGAAGAACTCACTAAAAAGTTGCCAGATAGACATCGACACCTGGGAATGTCTTGCTCAAAACAGATCTGACTGGAGAAGCGCAGTTAAATCGGGTGTAGCTACCGGTGAAGACGACCGTGTTGTGAAAGCCCAGAGCAGACGTGAGACGCGGAAATCCCGAGCAGCGGGAACACCATCCCCTTCTACCAAACCTCGTGTGCCCGATATGTAGCAGATGTTTTTGTGCCCACATTGGCCTGTTCAGCCACATGCGCACCCACACCCAACAGGGAAATCTGTGACAAGGATGATGTCGGCGGTCCTCATCGACAACGATGGACAGCTATTATTATAATAACTTATCTCTTTTGTATGCAACATGAATTGCACTGACCTTTTAGATATGAGAGAAGTACAAAAGTTAGCTCTTGGTCGATTATCAACAATAAATAATTAATAAAATAAAAGTGAACCCATGGCATTACTGCCGTAGGGGTGTGATGGGTTAGCGATCTAACATTGCAAAGGCTGGGCTATATGAGGGCGGTAGCCATCTCCTCTCCCTCGACGCTTTTACTACCCAACTGAACCGGTACCAATTTATGGCTGGGTCGACCCGGGAGTCGTTGCGGTCGTCTGAAAAAAACATTTCCGCCTCAACTTAGGAATGAACCCAGGACCACTCAGATGCGAATCAAACCACTGCGATACGCGGCTCCCAAATAATTGATAGAAACACTAAAAACGTAAACAAAATCATTTTCACCATTTTTTCCCCTATTTCAATTTTTGTTATCCCAATTCGCTCAATTTTTTCGCTGTCTGATTTCAAATTAAAATTTCTTTCACCCTTTTGCCGCTCCCAAAATTTTGCCGCCCCTAGGCGAAAATCGCCTAGATTTGCCTAATTTTAGAAACGACTGCCAGGCCTCGTTTGCATCTCTGTATGATCTAGTCGACGTGGTATCAATATGAGTGGTTACGATCAAAAGTTGCCCGGAGATATGTGAACATGTCACATCTGTCAGTGACGCATCCATCAAAGGTGACACCAGGTAGATCAGCCTTCACGACATGATTGTTCAAGGAACCCATCAGGCTTTGTTAGGATTGATCTGGGCGATGGAATGTGAGATTGCCTGCAAGATCTCTCGGATGTCTCTGACCATCATATGAACAGTCACATTTTTCGTCAGGATGGCACCTGCAAAAGTCAGCGTTTGTCCTGGTCATGGGCGTTGAATTTTGGTCGCTTTTACTTTGTAGATGTTGAACAGCGTTGGTGAGAATGGAGAACCTTGCGACAGTTTTGGGACATAATGATCAAGACTGGGACATAATGATCAAGACTGAAACATAATGATCAAGACTAAAACATAATGATCAAGACTGAAACATAATGATCAAGACTGGGACATAATGATCAAGACTGGGACATAATGATCAAGACTGGGACATAATGATCAAGACTGGGACATAATGATCAAGACTGGGACATAATGATCAAGACTGGACCATAATGATCAAGACTGGGACATAATGATCAAGACTGGGACATAATGATCAAGATTGAAACATAATGACCAAGACTAAAACATAATGATCAAGACTGAAACATAATGATCAAGATTGAAACATAATGACCAAGACTGAAACATAATGATCAAAACTGAAATATAATGATCAAGATTGAAACATAATGACTGAGGCAGAAAAGTAATGACCAAGACTGAAACATAAGGATCAAGATTGAAACATAATGACCAAGACTGAAACATAAGGATCAAAACTGAAATATAATGATCAAGATTGAAACATAATGACTGAGGCAGAAAAGTAATGACCAAGACTGAAACATAATGATCAAGATTGAAACATAATGACCAAGACTGAAACATGATCAAAACTGAAATATAATGATCAAGATTGAAACATAATGACTAAGACTGAAACATACTGACCGAGACAGAAAAATACTGACCAAGACTGAAACATAACGACCAAGACAGAAACATAATGATCAAGACTGGGACATAATGATCAAGACTGGGACATAATGATCAAGACTGGGACATAATGATCAAGACTGGGACATAATGATCAAGACTGAAACATAATGATCAAGACTGGGACATAATGATCAAGACTGGGACATAATGATCAAGACTGAAACATAATGATCAAGACTGAAACATAATGATCACGACTGGGACATAATGATCAAGACTGGGACATAATGATCAAGACTGAAACATAATGATCAAGACTGGGACATAATGATCAAGACTGGGACATAATGATCAAGACTGAAACATAATGATCAAGACTGAAACATAATGATCAAGACTGAAACATAATGATCAAGACTGGGACATAATGATCAAGACTGAAACATAATGATGAAGACTGAAACACAATGATCAAGACTGAAACATAATGATCAAGACTGAAATATAATGATCAAGACTGAAACACAATGATCAAGACCGAAACATAATGATCAACACTGAAACATAATAATCAAGACTGAAACATAATGATCAAGACTGAAACATAATGATCAAGACTGAAACATAATGATCAAGACTGGGACATAATGATCAAGACTGGGACATAATGATCAAGACTGGGACATAATGATCAAGACTGAAACATAATGATCAAGACTGGGACATAATGATCAAGACTGGGACATAATGATCAAGACTGGGACATAATGATCAAGACTGAAACATAATGATCAAGACTGGGACATAATGATCAAGACTGGGACATAATGATCAAGACTGAAACATAATGATCAAGACTGAAACATAATGATCAAGACTGAAACATAATGATCAAGACTGAAACATAATGATCAAGACTGAAACATAATGATCAAGACTGAAACATAATGATCAAGACTGAAACAAAATGATCAAGACTGAAACATAATGATCAAGACTGAAACATAATGATCAAGACTGAAACATAATGATCAAGACTGAAACATAATGATCAAGACTGAAACATAATGATCAAGACTGAAACATAATGATCAAGACTGAAACATAATGATCAAGACTGAAACATAATGATCAAGACTGAAACATAATGATCAAGACTGAAAAATAATGATCAAGACTGAAACATAATGATCAAGACTGAAACATAATGATCAAGACTGAAACACAATGATCAAGACTGAAACATAATGACTGAGGCAGAAAAGTAATGACCAACACTGAAACATAATGATCAAGACTTAAACATAATGATCAAGACTGAAACATAATGATCAAGACTGAAACATAATGATCAAGATTGAAACATAATGACCAAGACTGAAACATAATGATCAAAACTGAAATATAATGATCAAGATTGAAACATAATGACTGAGGCAGAAAAGTAATGACCAAGACTGAAACATAATGATCAAGATTGAAACATAGTGACCAAGACTGAAACATAATGATCAAAACTGAAATATAATGATCAAGATTGAAACATAATGACTGAGGCAGAAAAGTAATGACCAATACTGAAACATAATGATCAAGACTGAAACATAATGATCAAGACTGAAACATAATGAACAAGACTGAAACATAATGATCAAGACTGAAACAAAATGATCAAGACTGAAACATAATGATCAAGACTGAAACATAATGATCAAGACTGAAACATAATGATCAAGACTGAAACATAATGATCAAGACTGAAATATAATGATCAAGACTGAAACATAATGATCAAGACTGAAACATAATGATCAAGACTGAAACATAATGATCAAGACTGAAACATAATGACCAAGACTGAAACATAATGATCAAGACTGAAACATAATGATCAAGACTGGGACATAATGATCAAGACTGGGACATAATGATCAAGACTGGGACATAATGATCAAGACTGAAACATAATGATCAAGACTGAAACATAATGATCAAGACTGAAACATAATGATCAAGACTGGGACATAATGATCAAGACTGGGACATAATGATCAAGACTGGGACATAATGATCAAGACTGAAACATAATGATCAAGACTGGGACATAATGATCAAGACTGGGACATAATGATCAAGACTGGGACATAATGATCAAGACTGAAACATAATGATCAAGACTGGGACATAATGATCAAGACTGGGACATAATGATCAAGACTGAAACATAATGATCAAGACTGAAACATAATGATCAAGACTGAAACATAATGATCAAGACTGAAACATAATGATCAAGACTGAAACATAATGATCAAGACTGAAACATAATGATCAAGACTGAAACAAAATGATCAAGACTGAAACATAATGATCAAGACTGAAACATAATGATCAAGACTGAAACATAATGATCAAGACTGAAACATAATGATCAAGACTGAAACATAATGATCAAGACTGAAACATAATGATCAAGACTGAAACATAATGATCAAGACTGAAACATAATGATCAAGACTGAAACATAATGACCAAGACTGAAACATAATGATCAAGACTGAAACATAATGATCAAGACTGAAACATAATGATCAAGACTGAAACACAATGATCAAGACTGAAACATAATGACTGAGGCAGAAAAGTAATGACCAACACTGAAACATAATGATCAAGACTTAAACATAATGATCAAGACTGAAACATAATGATCAAGACTGAAACATAATGATCAAGATTGAAACATAATGACCAAGACTGAAACATAATGATCAAAACTGAAATATAATGATCAAGATTGAAACATAATGACTGAGGCAGAAAAGTAATGACCAAGACTGAAACATAATGATCAAGATTGAAACATAGTGACCAAGACTGAAACATAATGATCAAAACTGAAATATAATGATCAAGATTGAAACATAATGACTGAGGCAGAAAAGTAATGACCAAGACTGAAACATAATGATCAAGACTGAAATATAATGATCAAGATTGAAACTTAATGACTGAGGCAGAAAAGTAATGATCAAGACTGAAACAAAATGATCAAGACTGAAACATAATGATCAAGACTGAAACATAATGATCAAGACTGAAACTTTCTGACAGAGACAGAAACATAATGACCAACACTGAAACATAACGACTAAGACAGAAACATAATGACTGAGGCAGAAAAGTAATGACCAAGACTGAAACATAATGATCAAGATTGAAACATAATGACCAAGACTGAAACATAATGATCAAAACTGAAATATAATGATCAAGATTGAAACATAATGACCAAGACTGAAACATAATGATCAAAACTGAAATATAATGATCAAGATTGAAACATAATGACCAAGACTGAAACATAATGACCAAGACCAAACATAATGACCAAGACTCAAACATAATGACCAAAAATCAAACATAATGACCAAGACCAAAAATAATGACCAAGACTGAAACATAATGACCAAGACCAAACATAATGACCAAGACTGAAACATAATGACCAAGACCAAACATAATGACCAAGACCAAACATAATGAAAAAGACTAAAACATACTGACCAAGACTAAAACATGCTGACCAAAAGAGAAACATAATGACCAAGACTGAAACATAATGACCAAGACTGAAACATAATGACCAAGACCAAACATAATGACCAAGACAGAAACATAATAACCAAGACATAAACATAATGACCAAAAGAGAAACATAATGACCAAGACAGAAACATAATGACCAAGATAGAAACATAATGACCAAAACAGAAACATAATGACCAAGACTGAAACATAATGACCAAGACCAAACATAATGACCAAGACAGAAACATAATGACCAAGACCAAACATAATTACCAAGACAGAAACATAATTACCAAGACCAAACATAATGACCAAGACCAAACATAATGACCAAGACCAAACATAATGACCAAGACCAAACATAATGACCAAGACAGAAATATAATGCACAAGACCAAAAATAATTACCAAGACTGAAACATATTGACCAAGACTGAAAAATAATGACGGAAACTAAAACATGAGGACCAGGACTCAAACATAATGACCAAAACTCAAACACAATGACCAAACATAATGACCAAGAAAATAACATAATGACCAAGAATAAAACATAATGACCAAGAATAAAACACAATGACCAAGACTCAAAACATAATGATCAAGAATAAAACATAATGACCAAGAATAAAACATAATGACCAAGAATAAAACATAATGACCAAGAATAAAACCTAATGACCAAGACTCAAAACATAATGATCAAGAATAAAACATAATGACCAAGAATAAAACATAATGACCAAGAATAAAACATAATGACCAAGAATAAAACATAATGACCAAGATTGAAATTTACTTGATTTTTATTTGGTTCCGATACTTCAATTATTTGGTTCCCATGCAGAAATTATTTGGTTCACATGCATTAATTATTTGGTTCCCATATTTTAATTATTTTATTCCCATACATCAATTATTTGGTTCCCATACATCAATAATTTGGTTCTCATACTGCAGTTTTTAAAATGCCCATAAGGGTCACGGGTACCCACGTGTAAGAACCCCTCGCCTTAAACAATTGAAGTGTTATTCTCTCACACAAGAGAAACCGATGCTAGTCCCTCTCAACCAACATGGCAAATACACTTGACTCCAGGTGACAAACCTCCGCCCACAGAATTATAACGTTCGACACAACACACTTGGTCCAGGTTATAAAAATACATCTCCCCATGCATCTTAATAGCACAAATAGTCGCAACAAGTAATTAATTACCTTAAAGTGTAAATCTTTGACGTTGGCCGGTATAAAATATTGTACGCTTAGTTTTCCTCGTCTGTCTGTTTCTAAGATCTGCTCTCGGTTCACGTTGGACGGCAGGATCAACACTTGTCCGTCAGACTTACACTCCACAGTTAATGGGAGGTTTGAACCCTGTTCACCGTTAGCTTTGAACACATCAACCTGAAAACAAAGAACGAATCTGACATTTTAAATGTGAAGTCTACCGGAAGTACATCGATACAGGTTTAGCTTAGTCGAAGAACCAACATCATTGCACACGGTTTAACCATGGCCGTTTAACCCATAAATGCGCTGTTCTTGTCCTTATTTTTAGAGAATCTCAGCACAATGCACGAACTCCGTAGTACCAGCGAGGATGCCGTAATAGATTTTGTTGATTTTTTAACATAATTTGGAATTTTGCCCCGGCAGCTGCCGTTAAGCATTATTTTTTCGATTTCCAACTGCCGAAGGGTTTTTAACGTGCGCGACACTGAACAGGGGCGTCCGATCTCTACTACCAAGAGATCTGGGGGAAATACCAGAAAGTCCATGTGAACAAAATTCCGGTTTCCACCGTGATTTGAACCCATGACCTCCAGCACCCAAGGCGGACGTTGAGACCACTCTAATTACTTGGTTTTAATCGATACACTGCAGACTATCATGAATGTTGTAGAAGATACTCGGACCAAGAGTGCTGGGCTATTGATGATTGTTACCTTGTATGCAGTTGCTCTCATTACATTCTGAAACATACTGAAGAAGGTATGATTAGGCTCCCCTGCTGTAGAGCAGTGCGAGGTTTCTTCTCACTACCACTGAAATCACAGTCACAATATCCACATTGCTGGACAGGCTGCAATAACACATCTTGTTAACAGACGCACGGTGCAGACGTCAGGTTGGCTTTCAGCATAGTGAAACCTGGTCTTGGCGCTATCGTGTGCCTCTGATGACTTTTGTAAATGGGCGCTATCGTTTGTATCTACAGACTTTTGTAAATGGGTGCTATCGTGTGCCTCTACAGACTTTTGTAAATGGGTGCTATCGTGTGCCTCTACAGACTTTTGTAAATGGGTGCTATCGTGTGCCTCTACAGACTTTTGTAAATGGGTGCTATCGTGTGCCTCTACAGACTTTTGTAAATGGGCGCTATCGTTTGTATCTACAGACTTTTGTAAATGGGCGCTATCGTTTGTATCTACAGACTTTTGTAAATGGGCGCTATCGTTTGTATCTACAGACTTTTGTAAATAGGCGCTATCGTGTGCCTCTACATACTTTTATTAATGGGCGCTATCGTGTGCCTCTGATGACTTTTGTAAATGGGCGCTATCGTGTGCCTCTACAGACTTTTGTAAATGGGCGCTATCGTGTGCCTCTACAGACTTTTGTAAATGTGTGCTTTCGTTTGGATCTACAGACTTTGTAAATGGGCGTTATCGTTTGTTTCTACAGACTTTTGTAAATGGGCGCTATCGTTTGTATCTACAGACTTTTGTAAATGGGCGCTATCGTTTGTATCTACAGACTTTTGTAAATGGGCGCTATCGTGTGCCTCTACAGACTTTTGTAAATGGGCGCTATCGTTTGTATCTACAGACTTTTGTAAATGGGTGCCATCGTTTGTATCTACAGACTTTTGTAAATGGGCGATATCGTGTGTCTCTACAGACTTTTGTAAATGGGCGCTATCGTGTGCCTCTACAGACTTTTGTAAATGGGCGCTATCGTGTGCCTCTACATACTTTTGTAAATGGGTGCCATCGTTTGTATCTACAGACTTTTGTAAATGGGTGCCATCGTTTGTATCTACAGACTTTTGTAAATGGGCGCTATCGTGTGTCTCTACAGACTTTTGTAAATGGGCGCTATCGTGTGCCTCTACATACTTTTGTAAATGGGTGCCATCGTTTGTATCTACAGACTTTTGTAAATGGGCGCTATCGTTTGTATCCACAGACTTTTGTGAATGGGCGCTATCGTTTGTATCTACAAACTTTTGTAAATGGGCGCTATCGTTTGTAACTACAGACTTTGTTATTGGGCGCTATCGTTTGTATCTACAGACTTTTGTAAATTGGCGTTATCGTTTGTACCTTCAGACTTTGTATATGCGCGCTATCATTTGTATCTACAGACTTTTGTAAATGGGCGCTATCGTTTGTATCTACAAACTTTTGTAAATGGGCGCTATCGTTTGTATCCACAGACTTTTGTAAATGGGCGCTATCGTTTGTATCTACAGACTTTTGTAAATGGGCGCTATCGTTTGTATCTACAGACTTTTGTAAATGGGCGCTATTTGTATCTACAGACTTTTGTAAATGGGTGCTATTGTCTGTATTTACAGACTTTTGTAAATGGGCGCTATTGTCTGTATCTACAGACTTTTGTAAATGGGCGATATCGTTTGTATCTACAGACTTTTGTAAATGGGCGCTAACGTTTGTATCTACAGATTTTTGTAAATGTGTGCTATCGTTTGTATCTACAGACTTTTGTAAATGGGCGCTATCGTTTGTATCTACAGACTTTTGTAAATGGGCGCTATCGTTTGTATCTACAGACTTTTGTAAATGGGCGCTATCGTTTGTATCGACAGACTTTTGTAAATGGGCGCTATCGCATAACATAAAGATTGGCATGGTGTGATAAGATCCCTAATGGGGATCTGTTTGTTAGAGCCAGGCAGACAGCAGTGCAGCATGTGCTGAGGAGAAGTAGCTGCTATTAGATAGGGCATACAATAAGGGCACCAGATGATAGCATTATAACGCACTTTGTGAAATGGTATGTTTTGATGAAGGTTGTCCCATAATAGATATTGCTGTACAGGATGGAGTGTGTGTGTGTGTGTGTGTGTGAGAGAGAGAGAGAGAGAGAGAGAGAGAGGTGTATGTGTGCATTACACGAGACAGAGACATGTGAAAATATACACTATGCGTGTGATAATATTGTGACATGTGACAGAAACATCAATTGGTAAAGGTCTCCAAACTGAATTTCGTCACTCTTAGGGACATGTGAGAGAAACATCAGTTGGTAAAGGTCTCCAATCTGACTTTCGTCACTCATAGTGACATGTGACAGAAACAGCAGTTGGTAAAGGTCTCCAATCTGACTTTCGTCACTCATAGTGACATGTGACAGAAACATCAGTTGGTAAAGGTCTCCAATCTGACTTTCGTCACTCTTAATGACATGTGACATATACATCAGTTGATAAAGGACGTCAGTCTGGATGGGATTCTCATAGTTACATGTGATGGACACATCTGTTGGGGAAGGTCTCCAGTATGGGGGTGATACTCTAAGCGACAGGCTACTGAGACAAATATTTGTTGTAAACCTTCACTTACCTCTAAAACATACGGAAGTCCAGGCTTATAATATCTGGATGACCTGGTAAACTTGATGACGTACAAATGGTCAGAGAAAACTACGCTGACATCATCACCTTTCTCTATCCGCCCAGAAGCAGCCTCCGTCACCGAAGCTTGCAAGTGAAGCTTCCCTCCGTTTGGGAACCACACGCTCTGAACAGGCAATCTGAGCTCTTCTGAAGTTATGCTACATTCAGTGTGACCTGTATCATTCAGCTGGGATAGGTGTCAAAGGTTAAAGGTCGTGTTGTAGCATACACATTTATAGGGGCGACATATTAGCCATAATATTTTGTTAGGTAAGGTCAAAGAAAGAAATCAATCAATCAATCAATCAATCAAATCAAAATGTAATCTTTCTGCTCCAGAAAGGTTTTCAACAAATACACAATACCTGCCCTGCCCAATCTGTTCTAGCTCTGTTCATATCTTCTCGGTTTCCTTTATTTTCGCATTGAACTCTCTTCTCCGTGTGTTTTGGTCTGCCTAAACTTCTCTTGCCTTGAGAATTCCAGAAAAGAGACTGTCTTGTAATGTCATTAGCTGTGTATCCTGTTCAACACCTTCTCCTAACGTCGTTCCATTGGTTGATGTCTGCCTTTTCTCAACAGTTCTACAATAGTTATCTTAACATATAATTTCAATCTCTCTATTCTGCGCAGGCTTTCCTTTATAGAAAATCTGTAACTTTTTCTTTGTTGATTTTGTTGTTCTCCGTGTTTTAGCGCAAAACAAAAGAACGGTCTTTACACTGGAGTTGGTGATTTTTATTTTGATGTTAGGCTTAATTTCTTTTTATTTCCATACGTTGTCCAATGCGATGAAAGCTCCTCTCGCCTTTATATTCTTTTAGATGTCTCCCTGCACAATATCATTGTCGTTAGTTGCATTTATTATCTTAATTGTTTGTCTCTGTGGCGTTCTCAGTCCCAACTTATATGACTTCTCATCAAGGATATGATGATAGGGATCCGCGTAGCGCAGTGGTTAGCGCGCTGGCTCCGCTTCTGAGAGGTCCTAAGTTCATTTCCCAGTCGAGGCGGAAATGTTTTTTCAGACAGCAAGGTCTCCCGGGTCGACCCAGCCTTAAATGGGTATCCGTTCCGTCAGGGAAGTAAAAGCGGCGAGGGAGAGGAGAAATTAGCCTTGGAAATGTGAGATCGCTAACACCTCACACCCCTACGGCAGTAATGCTATGGGTTGCTTTACATCAAGTATATTGATTTTGACAACACATTTTTGAAGTCCGAGTCATTGCAGCTTGTGAGGAAGACAAATATGACAAAGGTGTATGAAATTGACAATATCATTGAAGAGTACGACCAAACTTCACTGCGACTAACCCTGTAGAGATTGTGTGGGTTAAAGTCAAAGGGCAAGTTGACGAACAGAACAGGACATTTGAAATGTGTGATGTTGAAGTGCTGACACGCGAGTACCATTCAAAAATAGACATTCATGGAAGAAGAACAGTACTGGCATTGAGATGGATTACAATTTGTCCAGCCAGTAACAATTATCAACCTTTTTGAATCGACAGATTCGAAATGATTAATATAATCTTTTGTGGGCATACTGATTATCGGACTTGGATGAACTACCATATGTTTATCAAAACAATTAACTGTGCATACAATGACAACAAATACATTTCAATATTCAAATGCTTTAAGTAACATAAAATTGGCTGTGCAATTGATATAACCTTGGAGTCTAATGCTGACCGAAGGGCTGTACTGACTGTTGTATATTGGTGCCATTTTTACGATTGAAAATAAAGGGTAACGCAAACAATCAACTGACCTATCAAGACATTAAGGAAAAACACCAATGAACAAAATACGACGATAAATTCAGCTTCGTGCTGTAACATCTTAAAATGTAATGCCATTTCTTTGCAATGGTCATAAAAGGTCAAAGGAATTCACCGACATGCACAATTCTTAACATGTATGAACTAAATAATTTGTAATTAGGTGTAATTAGATCTTAGCTGTGGAGACATATCATAGAAGGAGCTTAGACACGTTTTAAAATTTAACAGCGTTGGGAGGAAGATAGGTAAAGCTTAGACAACCATTTTTCATTATTTTTCTTGGGATTTGAGTCAGCGCAGCTGAGCTCAGTCTCACCAGAATTTAAGAAACCAAAAGGAACCACGTACGTTTTGGCCTCAAAGTGCGCAGGTGAGAGTTTAGGTAAACATACTTAACTTGATGTAACTCCAGCCATGTGTCCACACCTGTACCGATAACGGTGGTAGATGGGTAGTCTTGTTGCCGCTGACAAACCCGCGTCGTCTAGAAACTACGCGAACCAGAAGAGGGATAATGGCAAGCAGACGAACAAAAGCGCGCCGTTTTGGAAATCACGCGATCTGGGGATGCAGATCGAATATAAATCTCGGTGGAGAGACGTGTGGCACATTGTTTTACACTTTGGAGAGAGACGCTCAGTGGAGGGCAAGCCGTGAAGATATGCAGTTCATGCAGATTTGAGTTGAGAACCACAGAGAGAAAACATTTCACTTCAGAGACAGAGACTTTTCGAAAGAGACGCCTAGCGAAGAGCAGGTGACGGAGATATGCAGTTGAGGCAGATTTGAGTTGAGAACTACAGAGGTAGAAAACTTCACTTCAGAGACAGACTTGAGAGGAGACACACAGAAACTGGTCGCTAGATTTGAACACAGTTTTTGAGTTGAGAACCACAGATGAGGAAACAGTTCACTTCAGAGACAGATGTAGATTCGAAAGTGACGTTCAGTGGAGAGTATGCGGCAGAGAGAGAGAGAGGCTGTTGAAATAGACATGCAGAAAGCAAGGTAACTACCCTCATATTATTTATTGGTCGTAATTACAAGTCGTCAGTCGCATCTAGAGGCAGTGATCCCAATCATAATATCTGACGCAGTCTATCCTGATCACGTCATGGATATTACAAAGCTGCATGCGAAAAATCATTTGGATATGACATGCAGTTTTGTAGAAAATTTCTACGGATCTTGTCTATGAATTGGAAAAACGAAATATAGCAATCTCCCACTTCGTTGTTTCCGCCCCTCAAGATGAGGATGTGCGATTTAAGCTTTGATCGGATTTCTACAGTGGTATCGCAATAGTGGTACACAGTTTGAGAATGATAGGATCAGTGTAGCCTACCAAGTATGTGCGTAATTAGAGACTAAAGTGGGTTAAGCATGGAGCTAGCAACCACATCATGTAAAATCATTTTTATAATACAGGCTTGCTTCATTGGACACATACTCAGGAAGGAGAGTATGGACAACTTTGAGATAGCGAGAAAAATCGTGGGCAAGAACGGCAGAGGACAGTGAAGGTGAATGGAAAACAAATGGACAAAATGAACATGGTCAAGTATGGTTCAGATACCACGATGCAAACATTTTACGTATTCTAGTACCAAAAGGTATGCATCAGTGACAGAGAACAACCTCAAATGAAAACAACTAACAACCAATATCAATAACGATGAATACAGATTGGAGAGGTACTTCTGAGATTTAGGCGAAACTTCTGTTCAGACATGTACCTGTCTAATCAATCAATCAATCAATCAATCAATCAATCAATCAATCGAAAGCTAGCTTTTCAACTCACTGTGGAGCTTATATCTTCAACATATACATACCAAATAAACAAATAATGACCTATTTATATCTTTCTTTAGCGACTCAAAGATTCTACATGATGGATGGGATAACCAGCCCCATATCCAACCTTTCGTAGTCTACTCATGACACGTCTGGCAGGTTACAGTCGGGTGCCTCTAATATAAATTCAAACATATTTCTGTGATTTGTTAGCTGTTGTCAGTTATGTTGTCCTTCGTTCCCGGTGAAACTCTTTTGGCCGGAATGTTAGCTTTCGTCCATGCTTCTTAACTTAACTTAACGTCTTTATACTGGTTTAGAAGACCCTGCAGAGTCTGTATACAACCAGTTACATTTACATCACCTTGCTCTAAAATCTATGCGCATCCAGTTTATTCTTAAATGCATTAACTGTCCCTGCCTCCACCACCTCCCATGGCAATGCATTCCAATCAGACACCACTCTCTGACTAAAAAAATATTTCCTAATATCTAACCTGGACCTCTCTTTAGTCAGCTTGTAGCTATGCCCTCGTGTTATTGTAGGTGGCTGTATTTTAAAAAACTTGTTATAGTCTAATTTATCGATTCCTCTGATCATCTTATAAACCTGTATTAAGTCACCACGAATTCTTCTCTCTTCGAGACACTGTAGGCCCGTTTTTCTGAGTCGTTCCTCATAACTGTAATTCTGGAATCCCACTATCATCTTTTTCGCTCTTTTTTGTATCTTTCTAGCATGTCTATATCCTCTCTCTGATAAGGACTCCACACCTGTACACAGTACTCCAATCTAGGTCTAACTTAAGGACTCCACACCTGTACACAGTACTCCAATCTAGGTCTAACTAAAGCTTTATACAGTTTGACGATCACTTCCTTGCTCTGTTCCGACGTGGTGACTGAGCCAAACTTATCAATGTTATTTCGCTTTTAACTTTGGTTTTTATTGTTTCTGCAGTCTCAATTTTTAGAGGCTTACCATAATACTGAAAAGGTAAGATGTTTTGGAAGGATGTGATAGTCAACGTAACGAGGCATGACACTTGATGATGATGATCTTCTTACCTGCAAATTTCGTCGCTTGCCAACAGTAAACACGTGACCATGCCACAGGAGGCCAAAGGTTACCGTCACGTGGCCTTTCACCGGTTTGCCGTAAGTGTATCTGTGAAATGACAAAAGGTGAGACATTGATTCATCTTCTTCTTCTTCTTCTATTTTTCTTCATTTTATTCCTTCCACTTTCCTCCTTTTTCTCCTACTCCTTCCTTTCACCAACTTCCCTTCCCCTCCTCCTCCAAAGTGGCGGTGTTGAGGATAACGATGATGGCGATGACAGTGGTAATGATGATGTCAATTATAATGATGATGATACTATCTTGAGCCCTCCTCTCGACAATTACTTATCCGGTGTCCAATGTGCGTCTTACACATCGGTGCGTATCACAAGTCGTGCTTCCCAGCATGTGAGCGAGGCTGCTTTTGGTCGTGTCGTTTGTGTACCCGTATCTAGAACCTGTTAGTCCGTCTGGTGTAATGAAGGCAGACAGTATAGCAGAGCTCGACAATTTTCTCGTCCAACATCTATCTCAATTGTACATCGAGTTGGGGACTGACACATCGAAAGCTGGTGGGGATCAAGATGCTGCAGTGGTCAGCGACCCATAGCTGACTGCTAGAGTCAGGGCCAGTGAACCAGAGCTGCCAAGACCCTTCTACACCTCCACGTGGTGATCCTGGATAACAGGCTGCATCAGGGCAGACTGGCTAAGGAGAAGGGATCGAAGAGGGAATGCTAACCCGGTACTCAAAAAATGCTTGCTGAAGTCGGATGTGTTGGACCGAAAGGTGCAAATATCACAGCCAAGCTGTAAACTACGACACAACGCACTCCGTTCTCTGGACTACATTCTGCTACTTAAGCTTTTTCAGGGTTTGGTAGCGGGAGATTGAGAACGAACAAAGAAGAAGAAGAAAGCTGGTGTCGTTCCTAAAGACCCGACCTATCCGACGCAGCGCAAATCTTGTCGGCAGACGACTAGCGACTACATTCATTTGTTATAAATTGTCGAGACTAAGGGGGTTCAGTTCTGCGCAGGGTGCTGCAATCCTTTCCCTGACGATTCTAGGCTCAGTCAGGTCTTCTGCTGCACATGTCCATGACGTCTTTATGGTTGATCACGTTAGTAAGTGTATGCTTGTCTCAAAGATTAAGCTACGCGTGTCTAAGTTCCTCCATTTCTCAAAAGCGAACTGCGAATGCTCATTAGATCAGCCGAGGTTCCTTAGATGACACAATCCTACTTTGATAACAGTGGAAATTCTAGAGCTAACTCGCGAATAAAGTCAATACAAATCGACGATACCCCTCGCGAAATTGTGGCTGATCACAGTCTCATATGCCGGCGACACTTATTTGAAATGTCTGCCCTATCAAATGTCAAAAGTATGTGACATGCATACCATATTTGACGGACAAGGAAGGAAAACGATCGAAGTGCGACTGGATGCGTAGTTATGAAGATTCAAACCTTGGTTTGAGATATTTTTAAGGACATAAAATACAAGTCTAGTCTGAACAGTACGTAGTGACTGATTGGGCAAGTGGCCTTAAATTCCTCAGCTCTTCAAAATGCATCTCGGCGAACCCTCTAACAGATGAGATGATGATAATATTGATAATATGTGTGTTAGTAATGAAAATGGTGGTAACGATATTGATAACGACTGACGACAGCAATTCTAGTGATGAGGGTGCGAATGAAGAAACTAATGAAGTTGATGATGTTGGCAATAGCGATAATTACGGTGATTGTGAAATTCATTATAATGATAAAGATATGGATGATGATACTAGTGATGATGATACTGACGATCATACCGACAACAACTACAGCGATGGCTCATCTAAGACACAACATCATAACTTACTTTGCGCCGACTGCCAGGCTAAAGGAAGTGTCGTTCGGCAGGATGACCTTCCTGTCGTTCGGAATGTGGAAGGTCACAGAGAAGGTCGGGAGAACTGAAACAAAGTAGCGACTCTTAATCCTCGCTTCGGAAGCAACATCATAGTTGGCTATATCATGAGCCGTAGTGGACATTGAAGTTTTGAACCTTCTGGATGTCGTGTGGACCTGCTGTCTTTGTCATGTTGGGGTTTACGGATATCTTCTTCGTACGCTGTCAGACGTCAACCTGTATTTGTTCGAAAAAAGCAGCGATCATCCTGAGGCTGATCATCCATTGCCATATAGCTTGTCTAGTGTTGCAACTGGTGATGGTCACATCAGCTTTCTCTGGTCCTCGTATATCGGGCAGTTCTGCAGCAGATGTTCAACGGTCATTTTCCCGGTACCACACGAGCATTCGTCAGTGCTACCTATCTTCAATTTGTTGAATAGGTGGTACCTCAGTCTATTGTGGCCAGTGCGAAGTCTGATGACCACGACCTGCTCTCTTCTGTTCAACTAGTAATAGGCATCGTTTTTTGTGTAGCCAGTATGTTCTGTTTCCCATTTGGTCATGTATCTAGCTCTAATAAGCCTTTTTGACTCTTCGTATGTCACACTGGCATCTGGTTGTGGTAGTCTTGCGCCTTCGTTTGCCAGCCTGTCTGCCTCCTCGTTGCCTTGGATGTTACAGTGGGATGGAACCCACTGTACCACTACTCTTTTTGGTGAGGACTGCTGGCATAGTTGACAGAGTACTGCTCTTAAATCATTGTTCAGTATTTTTCTGGCTTTTTAGTGCTGTTTGCGGATATGAGACCCGATACTCTGATTTCAAATGCACCGATGAGATCAAGATGCTGAGCAGCGGATGAGATGCAGTGGTCAGCGACTCATAGCTGACTGCTAGCGTCAGGGCCAGCGAACCAAAGCTGCCAAGACCCTCTACACCTCCACGCGGTGATCTTGGATAACAGGCTGCAGCAGGGCAGACTGGCTAAGGAGACGTGATCGAAGAGAGAATGCTAACCCGGTACTTAAAAAAATTCTTGCTGAATCAAATATCGCAGTCAAGCTGTAAATTACGACACAACGCATTCCGTTCTCTGGACTACATTCTGCTACTTTCAGTGTTTGGTAGTGGGAGATTGAGAACGAACGAAGTCAAGCCAAGCCAAGCTAAATGCACCGATAAGTGAATATTGTTAATGGATAGGGAAACATTGTGATTGATGACCACGTCTGCGAGAATTTACTCTGTAATAAACGAACCGTCAATGCACAGACATAAATGTTGGGAAATCAGACGTGGATCCAAAGCAGGACATATCGATATTTTCAAATGGGAAATGAATATAGCGGGATTAAGATTAATCTGTATTCTGGAGGAAATAGTTTTTTTTTTTTAAATTGGAAAGATTAAAAGTGGATAAATGTCCAGATTATGATGGTAACCATCAAAAATTGAAATTTGAAATTAGAGACCAACTAGCAAAACCATTGGCTATATTATGTTCTCAATCACTTGCAAAAGGGATTGTTCCACGAGATTGGAAAGATGCAGGAGTGATCCCCTTATTAAAAAAGGGAAAGAAATCAGAACCAGCAAATTATAGACCGGTGAGTTTAACGAGCATAGTCTGTCAATTGTTAGAATCAATAATCAAAGAAAACATTGTAATGCATCTAGACAGGTTTAATCTAATCAGAAATAATCAGCATGGGTTTACTAGAGGGCGATCGTGCCTAACAAATCTATTGGAGTTCATGGAGGAGGTTACTAAAATGATAGATAAGGGGAAAACAGTAGATGTTATTTATCTAGATTTTGCAAAGACTTTTGATAGAATACCTCATCGAAGATTATTTAAGAAGTTGAAATCTCATGGAATAGGTGGAGAAGTTGCTGAATGGATTTAAAGTTGGTTAACGGGAAGGAAGCATAGAGTGGACATAAATAAGGAGTACTCTAAGTGGTGTGGATAAAAAGTGGAGTGCCACAGGGCTCGGTTTTGGGACCAATATTGTTCTTGTTATATGTAAACTATTTGGACATTGATATCGGATCCATGATTGAAAAAATTGCGTGACACACAAAACTATGTAGGAGTGTCTCATCTATTGCAGAAGTGGATATATTGAGGTCGGATTTAGATAAAATTCAAGACTGGTCTATGAGATGGCAAATGGAGTTTAATGTAGATAAATGTAGTCATCCACATGGGTAGATCAAATATAGAACATAATTACAGAAGGAGC
Source organism: Ariolimax columbianus (assembly GCA_036924085.1). NCBI lineage: Eukaryota > Metazoa > Mollusca > Gastropoda > Stylommatophora > Arionidae > Ariolimax > Ariolimax columbianus. Next base: position 25,488,434 of record JAVGWX010000010.1, on the reverse strand, counting down.
GAAAATAATATTATAAAGATAGATAAGGAACCGGACCTAGTGGTTATAATAGAGCATACAGGTAGAGTGAGTGAACAAGTCCAGGTAGCAGTGAATAAGGCAAATGCAATGTTGGGTATGATAAAAAGAAATATTAAGCACAGCAGTAAAGAAGTGATTGTCAAATTGTATAAAGCATTAATTAAACATAGATTGGAGAACTGTGTACAGGTGTGGAGTCCTTATCGTAGAGGAGATATGAACAAACTGGAAAGGATACAAAGAAGAGCGACAAAACTGATAGTGGGATTCCAGAATTACAGTTACGAGGAAAGACTCAGAAAAACCGGCCTACAATGTCTAGAAAAGAGAAGAATTCGAGGTGCCAATACATGTTAAAAGATAATCACAGGAAAGGTTAAATTATAACAAGTTTTTCAAAATACAACCACCAACGAGAACAAGAGGGCACCGATACAAATTAACTAAAGAAAGGTCCAGATTGGATATTAGGAACTATTTTTTTAGTCAGAGAGTGGTGAATGCTTGGAATGCATTGCCCCAGAAGGTAGTGTAGGCAGGGACAGTTAATGCATTTAAGAATAGATTGGATGCGCATAGCTTTTAGAGCAGGGTAATGTAAATGTAACTGGTTGTATACAGACTATGATGAGTCTTCTAAACTAGTATAAAAACGTTAAGTTAAGTTAAGTTAGGCCATCAAGCTGGCAAAGAAAATCATTGAGGATGTAGACTCCTATATCTTCCTATACAAACTATAAATACCAATTACAAAATTGACCACGAAATTTATAGACAATGAAAAGAAGCTTGATATTTCTTCAACTCCATTAAGCCAATACTACAAGAGATAAAAGACATCACAGCAAAAGCAACTCACTTCTTCTTCTTCTTTGCGTTCGGTTTCGTATGCTCGTTTTATGCCACCAGATGGGCCGCCTCCATGAAGTGACACGTCAGTCGCATGTCCTCAATGGGTCCCCACAGTTTGTCTTGTATGTTTCTCTCCTCGGGCCAGGTCTTCTCACGGGAGTCTTGGTGCAGTGGACATGTTTGCAGGATGTGTTCTGGAGTCTGGGGTCCTCTCTGACATGTACATTGTGCAGCCTGTGCTGCTTTCATTTTATGCATGTGTGCATTTAGTGTGCAATGACCTGTTCTGAGGCGAAAAATTGTTGTATACTGTTTCCTATTCAGTCTATTGATTGGGTCCTGTGGGTATTTACTGTTTGTTCTCTCTATCCACTGTTGTTTATATTTTTGGGGGATGTTTGCCTTGACTTCTGGCAGTGACACTTGGTGGGTGAATTGTTCTCTTTGTCTTCCATCCCTGGCTAGCCTGTCCACCCATTCATTCCCAGGTATGCCGCTGTGAGCTGGAATCCACTGGAGGATGATTTTATTGTGGTCTGAGAGTTTGTTTAGCTGGCATATCAGTTCCCTTTCCATACTATTTCGTGGTTCTCTTTGTGTGGCCTTACAAAATTTCCATGCAGTCACACAAAAACACTATTTTGTTATCCTTTAACCCCTTTTCATCCAATAGTTTGACTGCTTCAATTATTGCCTGTTGCTCTGTTCTTAGATTTGTCGAGGGTTCCCCGGCAGCATTTGCTTTTTCTATAACGGTTCCATCCTGTAGAAATATGACGAGTCCCGCCCCTTTTTTCCTCAATGCTTCCTCTGATGATCCATCTGTGTAGACGTGTGTCCACATGGGTTGAGGATAGGCGTCTCCAATATGCTTTAGGGTTTTTTCTCTCAATGCATGGTCTGATTCTTCCACCTTTCTATCGATACCTGTTATTTTCGCTTCCACCGTGAAGTTGGGCTATTGGTCTGTATTCTCATATACTTGTATCATTTCCCATGTCGTTGGACATTTTGATATGATGTGACTGTTCCTGGCTGTAAGGGCTTTTGATAGATGATTGAAGCTTGTTCTTTTTATGCGGTTTTTTGTTAAGTCATTGACTTTTCCCTGCATTGAATGTTTATTCATACGCTTGTATTTTTCTGTCAGGTTTAGTATTTTTCCTTCTCTGCGCTCACCGAGGCTCTGGAGGCTTGCTACCGCTCCGAGTTCTCTAATTGGGGTGCTCCGTAGACCTCCGGTAATAATTCTGAGTCCGGTATTCTGTGCCTTGTCTAGTTTCTGTAGGTTGGTCTTTGCCGCTGTTGCATAGGCATCCATGCCATATTCCAGTGTTGGCCGTTCGTATAAAGTGTAGACCTGTCTGACTGTGTTTGCATCTGCGCCACAGTTTGTCCCTGCCAGTTTTTTCATCAGCCTTAGTCTGAGTGTGGCCTTCTTTTGAGTATCCTCTATGTGTGGGCCCCATGTTAATATTTTGTCATATCTCATTCCTAGGTATGTAGGATTGTTTTCTCTAGGAAGTAGGCTATTTTCTAAATATAGGTCAACCTGCTCTGGCTTTGTAGAGAGCGAGAAGAGTGTTGAGAGGGTCTTGCCTTTGTTTATTGTGACACCCCATGAGTCTGCCCATTTCTTTACTGCATTAATAGCTTCCTGCATTCTTGCTTTTGCGGTTCCAATGTTTTCTGCCTGGGTCCATATGGCCAGGTCATCCGCATGGAGTGCCTTGTGGATGTGTGGTCTGAACTGGTTTGGCAGATCATTAATGAAGAGGATAAACAAGGTAGGGGATGGTGATCCTCCCTGGGGAACCCCCTCACGCAGTTTGACCATTTTGCTCACTTAATTATATGGTCATTCAAGCAACTATTTACGGATATGAAGTGGGGAACTTCCGCAAAACAGATGCTGAAAAGATCAGAGTGACCCTTAGAGCAGCGGAACGACGCATACTAAAGATTTCCATAAGGGATAAGATCCGAAACGAAGAAAATCGACATGAAACTTTTTGTTTCGGGACGTCATGGAAACAGCGGTATCACGCAAACATCGTGTTTTGCTGGACTTGAAGCACGCATGTCTGACAACAGAAGGACACGAAGAACAACGTGTTGGTGGTCCTATGCATGTATACGTCCACGGGGACACCTACCTACCCGATGACGGGATGGACTAACCAAAGACCTAGGCCCACATTGTTACAGCACGGCAAAAGATCGGGACGCATACAGAATATTGTTGGCTTCCTCTCATACGGCACTTGTTGGACTAACGGCCAGGACAATATGTGATAATGTAATGTGTGACGTGGGTCCAGCAGAGATGGGCGACTGAGCGATCGGGTCAGGAGTGTGTACAGTCATGGACTGAATCATCAGTGTGTGATACATCAATTTCATAGAAAGACTAAGCTCACGTGGGTCTGTCCAAAGTGCAGTGAAGTCGATTCTTAACTTAACAACAAAAGCAAGAACAGGTCTATGTTAAGCCCTGGGAACACCTGTACTATAGACAACAGAGAAGAAAGAGTGGTAACAATAATTTCTAGTCTTCCAGGGGTTAAGCCCTGGGAACACCTGGACTATAGACAACAGAGAAGAAAGAGTGGTAACAATAATTTCTAGTCTTCCAGGGTTTAAATACGCCTCACTGAAAGAGAGACAAGAGCTAGGGGAGTCAACCAACTAGGAAAGGTAAAGATAGTCCCACAGCAGACACTGCCGGTGACGATGAAGTGTTAGAGACTTCATTGTAGGAGGTCTCAGATTTTATGTGTTTTATGTGTTTTATGGTGACCACTTTCAGTTTCCTTCCTCACTGCCTGCCCTTTCATAACAGTAGACCAGGTACCCATTAACAGATGGATCGACTGGAACGTGATGCTAAAGGGTGTCATTTCGATACCCTCGTATCCAGTTTTTTTTCTTCTTCTTTTTCGTCTTCTTCTTCTTCCTCTTCTTCTTCTTCTTCTTCTTCTTCTTCTTCTTCTTCTTCTTCTTCTTCTTCTGTGTCTTGTTCTTTTTCATTTTTGTCTTTTCCTTCTTTTTTATTGTTGTAGTGTTCTTCGTATTCTTTGTCTTTTTCTTCTGCTTCTTCTTTTTCTCAATTGCATCGTCTTCTTTTTCTGCATTTTCTTATTTTTTGTCTTCTTTTCCTTCTCTTTTATATTTGTTATCTTTGTCTGCTTCTCCTTGTTGTATTTCTTCGCTGCTATCTTCTTCTGTTTTTTTTTCTTCCTCTTCTTTGTTCACGTATTTCATGAGCGTAAGATAAGGTTTGCTGCCTTTGATAGTCGGACTGCGATATATGTGCCTATCGGCCCAGTACATCGGTTTTCGGTATATTTTTTTTATTTGAGTTAACTTAAATTCTTTCCACGTGTCGTTGTATCAGCTTCCAGAGTTTTTCAGAAAACACAGTAGCCGACGTATCAGCTTTTGGGTCTGTATTCACACAATAACATATATCCCATTCCTTCTTCTTCTTCTGCTTTCGTTCTAAATCTCCCGCTACCAAGCCCTGAACAAGGCTTTGCAAGTAGCAGGATGTAGTCCGGAGAACACAATACTTTGTGTCGCTAGTTTACAGCTTAGCTGCGATATTTGCACCTTTCGGTCCGACGCATCCGTCTTCGGCGAAGTTCATTCCTATTTCTCCTAAATGTTTTATTTTGATTCTTGACGGAAGTCTAGCTTTGGTACCTTTCATTTCCACAAGTTACTATACATAGACCAGGTTTAATTGACGTGTTATATTTTCGTACTAGAATTTTCAGAAAATTGTTTGTTATGTCGCAGCCACGAATCTAGCCCAATTTCCCTCAGTCAGACTAAATCAAGTTTATACAGTACAAGCTTGGTATTAGTTAGATTATATAATTACTAACAGTAGTGATGATGAAGATATAAAGATCGTTCTGATAGCGATATTTCAATTTCTTTATCTTGTCTTAGTTCTAAATCGAGCGAGAAAAGTCAACTAAATCTACTGACGAGGGGTGACCTCTTTTCTCAAGCAATGGTAGTAACAGTTCAACAATTAAGTAAAGGTTCAAGATTCTGCACAGACATGCAAGTGCGTATAATAGCCTGTCGCTCACGGCCAGAGGCTGTGGTGTGCTGCGCATGCATTACGTATATTTCGTCGCTAGGATCGAGATCCTATCTTTCGTTCACCTCCTGTCTATGACACCACTTGGGAGCCTGCTGTTTCTCTGACTTTGACTTAATCGTGCCTTGGAACATAGAGCTGTAACGGGCGCTATCCACTGACCTCCACTTCAAGGCATCCTCTTTCACGACTTATGTCTGACTAGTTGTAGAGCTCTTACTTCTCACGACAGAGATGCCAGGTTAGATTTAGGATATTTACATGCTCATGTTGACCCAGCTGGTTTGCTTTTAGAAATTAAAGACACTGAGAAAGGAACCGGATACTCCATCTAATAAGAATATCAAGCCTAATACTATGGTCTCTAACACTTCATCCCCAACATCAGTGTCTGCTTTAGTCTCTTTCTTTCCCTCATGTTCCGATCATGAAACTCCTTTCGCCACCCCTCTCCCCTTTTACTTATGGGTATCAATCCAAAGTCATTTCATTAAAACAATGGATATTTGAGATTAAGATTAAGGAAATGAGTTTAAAAAAATAAATAAATATGAGAAACCAGCTTACCGTACTCAGTCACTTCGAATCGCACTGACCCAGAAGTCTTCAGCTGAAAAACATAAATTAATGCAGGTTTATACATGTACTGCAAACTGCATCATACTTAAACCGGGACAAGAATTATTTACATTTTTTGGGAGGTTTAATTGAAATGTTTGCCATTTTGGAATCTGCTGGTCGCGCCAAGTTCTTCCTCTTTCAATCTCAGACGTAGTCTACTAGGTCATAAACAGTGGTCCCCAAACTATGTGTCTCGGCAGCTTGGGGAGCCGTGGATGGTTTACAGAGATACCACGAAACATGCTAATATTTTCATCAGTTGCACACTGCAACTGTTGTTAAGTAAGCGTATTTTCTGACTTGGGAGGCCGTGGAAAAAGTGTGATACACTATGGGAGCAGTGGAAATATTATGATACACTATTGGGGAAAGGGGGGGGGGGCAGGGGACAAATTCTGATACACTAAGGGAGCAGTGGAAATATTCTGATACACTAAGGGAGCAGTGGAAATATTATGATACACTAAGGGGGCAGTGGAAATATTCTGATACACTAAGGGAGCAGTGGAAATATTCTGATACACTAAGGGGGCAGTGGAAATATTCTGATACACTAAGGGGGCAGTGGAAATATTCTGATACACTAAGGGGGCAGTGGAAATATTCTGATACACTAAGGGGGCAGTGGAAATATTCTGATACACTATTGGGGCCGGGGCGGGGGCAGGGGACAAATTCTGATACACTATGGGGGCAAGGGACAAATAGTGATACACTATGGGGGCAGTGGAAATATTCTGATATACTATTGGGGGGGGGGGGGCAGTGGAAATATTCTGATACACTATGGGGGCAGTGGAAATATTCTGATACACTATGGGGGCAGTGGAAAAATTTTCAAACACTATGGGGGCTAGTGGATCGAAACAGTTTGGGAATCACTGAGTTATTCTTAACTTCATTATACTAGTTTAGAAGGTTCTGCAGGGTCTGTATACAACCAGTTTTATATACTCAATTTACTCAATTTCATCTAAAAATAACTAAGTGCATCCAATCTATTTTTGAATGTATTAACTTACCCTGCCCCCACTATTCTTGTTGTTGTTGAATGCCCGCGATGAGTTTGTTTACTCTTTCGTGCTTCATAAAAGGGCGTTAAGTAGCTTTCCTCACATCCCGAGCATGCCGATGAAGGTGGACTGTGGTCATTCAGGCGGTTGTGCTATGCTAAGTTTCATATGCGTAACGCTCACTACTACGGGGATCACATCGATCCACATCTCGTGAGCCAGACCGCCTTGAAAACAGCCTGTTTCTAGAGAAAGCTACATGGAAGAGACATAGTGGTCTTGGTCAGCGTATTGTGCCTGACCCTGACTTGACGTCCTGGTCAGTATATTGTGTCTGACCCTAAGAGTCGTCCTGGTCAGTATGTTGTGTCTGACCGGACTAGCGTCTCAGTTACCCACCAGAAGAGAAGGAATGAGAAATGATGACATAAGAAATATTAAGAAAATAAATAAACTATCTATATATTATTACCGATATATGTTTTAATTGATTGGGTCGACGTGTGCACTTTTCCATTTGTATTCATTCATATAACGTGTAATCATATTGACCATTTCTTATTTCGTCCACTCTTTTTCTTAACTGGCATACCGTGACTCAACGCTCCTGATCATTTTCTGGTAATGACTGCTAACTCAAATCGTATTGTATTGAAATCGTATATCAATTCTTGGTTTTGTGATTTGTTAGTTGTTGCCTTGGCGTTTGTCCATGACATAGCTCGTGATGTAAATGTAACTGGTTGTATACAGACTCTGCAGGGTCTTCTAAACCAGTGTAAAGACGTTAAGTTAAGTTAAGTTAGTTGTAACGAGGGACTCCTTCCTAGATTTGGGCAACACCCTTAATACTTTAGGGGGCCACAGAGGTAGATGTAAGGGCTAGAATCAGAAAGTCCAGGACAGCATTCATGTTACTGAATAATATATGAAAATCCAGGGAAATAAAGACTAAGTCCAAATTAAGATTGTTTAATTACAATGTCAAGCCAGTACTCCTGTATGGAGCAGAAACTTGGAGAACGACACAGACAACCCTGAGGAAACTAAAGTCGTTAGTAAATAAATGTTTACGGAGGATAATGAGTTTAGGATGGCAGGATATGGAGAGGAAGGAAGACCTGTCGGAAACAAGGCAACAACAACTAGTGGAACAAGAGATCAAAAGTAGGAAAGGGTGTTGGATAGGACACACTCTACGCACATCACCATATAAACGTGTCCAGGCAGGTCTTGACGTGGAATCCAAAGGGGAAGTGCAAGAGTGATATACACATAAGAGACCAGACTGTGAAAATTAACTTTGGTCCCAGAACCTCAACAGGAGTGAGGCAGAAAAGGCAGCTCAAGATCGAGCTTGCTGAGGAGGGTTGTAAATAGCATATAACCCGATAGTAGCGGCGGCATTGACTAACCCTTTGGCTTGGCTTGGCTTCGTTCATTCTCAATCTCCTGCTACAAAACACTGAAAGGGCTTAAGTAGCAGAATGTAGTCCAGAGAACGGAATGCGCTGTGTCGTAGTTTACAGCTTGACTGTGATATTTGCACCTTTCGGTCAAACACATCCGACTTCAGCAAGCCTTTTTTGAGTACCGGGTTAGCATTCCCTCTTCGATCCCTTCTCCTTAGCCAGTCTGCCCTGCTGCAGCCTGTTATCCAGGATTACCGCGTGGAGGTGTAGATGGTCGTGACAGCTCTGGTTCGCTGGCCCTGACGCTAGCAGTCAGCTATGGGTCGCTGACCATTGCAGCTCATGAGCTGCTCAGTATCTTGATCCCGACTGACCCTTTGATCTGCATACATATTCAGGCACACAATAAGACGGTTCGATCATCTCATGAGAACACAACCTGATGAACTGCGACTGTACGCTTAGAACACAACAAGACCTGGCTACAAGACGAGAGGATGAACACGTGGCAGATGGATAGACGACAACAGAAATCCTTCAACAGGTGCTTAGAACGACTACACAGCACATTCGTCAAAGAGAGGCTATTACAGCTTCCCACGTCGCTTAATGGGGCAAATCAACGAATAACTAAAACAAAATGAATATACATACAGTAAAAAGAATCTAAACAAAATAATTTCATACCACCTGCAGCCTTGTGACTGATGGTGACTTTGTGTTAGCGTGTCATTATAGGGCCATTGTGCATCCTCCCCTCCGTCGATCAGATATAACGAACATTTTGGTACCATAAGGTTACGAGACATCGACATTAAATAAAACTATTGCACAAAAAAAAAAAAAAAAAAAAGATATCGCCTTTCGAAGTGAAGTGCTAAAGAAGGATATTGAAAATAACGTGGGCAGAGAAGAAATCAAATAGATAAATTTTGCGACAACTAGGTATAGAAGAGAGGCTGCATGGTCTAGAGGTGATGCGTCCGTTTCACAATCACGCTCATGTCCAGTTTGAGTTTGACGGAGGTGGTTTTCTTTTTGCTCCTCCAAGTACGAAAAGTAATGGCAACCTGCACACTTGCCAAGAAAGTTATAACAGCCAAGAAAGTTATAACAGCCAAGAAAGTTATAACAGCCAAGCATGTTGGAGGTCACCAGAAGCGACGTTCTGCAAAGGACATGCTACTTACTTCTAGGTATAGAAGACAACTGGCCAATAAATACCATCACAAGAAAAGGGTTAGGTTATTTCGGTCAAATGAAAAGATACAATGGTTCGGAGAGGTAGATAGTGCAAGTCTCAGTGCCTGTGAAGAAGATAGTACTAGGACATTACTAACAGTTTGAAAATGTCCGTGTGTGAATCGGGTTGTCTTGTCAGAAATCGAGATGTGTTCAGGGCTGCTGTTAAGGAGACTAATTTCTGGAAGGAATGTCACATGGCATGAAATGCGTTGTTAGTCGTAAACAGGCTGATATACTACATAAAGAAATCCTATTTTTTAACAACTTACCCCATTGGTAAACTTGGCTGTAACTGTCCAGTTTCCATAGACGGGGTTTTCAGGGATTTTCATGACGTCATTGGCAAACATATTTGAGGTCTCCACCAACTTCCGGCTGATGGTTGTCCCATCCGGGTTCTGTGTGAATAGACGCACAGGGAAGGTGTCAATGTGACCTAAGCCAGTTCTGGTAAATGTTAAGTTAGGTTTATCTATTCATCTTTCTGACCATTCATCGATTTCTCAATTAATCTGTCAGTCAATCAATTAACAGTCATTCATCCATTGAAACACATAGCCATTCATCCATTGAAACACATATCCATTCATCCATTGAAACACATATCCATTCATCCATTGAAACACATATCCATTCATCCATTGAAACACATAGCCATTCATCCACTGAAACACAGAGCCATTCATTGCGCCTACCGCAGTTCTGTCCGTCCGTCCATTCATATAACTATCGGTACACCCATCCAATCACCAGGCCGTCCACCTGTCCGTCCGTCCATTCATATAACTATCGGTACACCCATCCAATCACCAGGCCGTCCACCTGTCCGTCCGTCCATTCGTCTGTTTGTCAGTACGCCCTTCTAACATCCGTGTTAATCTAGCCATTTTTCCATACATTCGTCCATTCATCCGTCCATCCATCCATCTATCGATTCATCCATCCATCCATCCATCCATCGATACATCCCTTCATCTATCAGTCCTTCTGTCAGCCTGTCTGATAAACTATCTATGAATCTATCTACAAACATTTCTACCTATATATCTACTTGTCGATCTACCTTTTTTATCTAACTGTCGAGCTACCTACCTATCTAAATGTCGATCTGCCTATATATCTACTTGTCGATTTGTCTATCTATTTACATTCAACGTATATACCCATCTACCTGTCAATTTACCTTCTTTTTTTTTTTTTTACCTACTTGCCTACCTACCGATCTACAAGGAAAGCTCCGAAAGTAATGCCTCCTATTGTTCAATGATGTCCCATGACATCAGAAGTGGGTTATGGCAGTTAAGTTTGAACCTTCCCGCCAATATCCGTTCAATTTTTTTCCGTCCGACATGTGGCAGTGGAGGAGCAGTCTGACAAAATGGTCTATGTCATGGAAGTGCGTTATAAACAGATGGTATTTTATTGAATTCCCCCATGCTGAAAACGTTGCACCAGTTGACATTCATCGAGGCTTGCTGGACGTTTACCGAGACCAAACATTGGATGTTAGCACAGTGAGGCCGTGGGTTGCGAGTAACAGCAGTGGCGAAAGCGATATGAAGGACAAGCCACGTTCCGGACTGCCATGCACAGCTGTTACACAGCGAAATGAAGAACGACTCGATCAGTTAATGCTGATGGTGGTGGTGGGGATGAGGGCAAGATAGACTCTCACACGAAATAAAATATAAGACCGGGTTGCTGTCTCAAAAAATAGATTTAGTCCTACAGTGGATTCCAGTCCACTGTGGGGTCCTTGGGAATGAGAAGACAGATGAGTTCGGAAGTGGCAGCATGCAGACTCACCATCCACAGTGCTATAAAGAACCAAAGACACTCAACAAACGATCCATGAGGATGGAATGGAGAGGCCAGTACAAAGAATACAAGCTAGAAAATGACAGAATAGACAAACTTGGCAGATATGGGCAGACAATGATCTCCAGACCCAAAACAGGACATTGCACACTCAAGGCCTACCTCCACATAATGGGTCTTAGAGACACTGCCGCGTGCGATTATGAGCACCAGAACGTGTCCCAAAAAAACTACCCAAATTAAATAAACCAAAGAGAGGCGATCTGACTAGAAGGAGCGACTATGCTCGAAAAGCTTTTGGGTGGCCGGCGAAAACCTGAAACTTAGTCTCCTCCGTGAACCTCGCCGGGCTAGCATTAGCTGATCGAAGAAGAAAAAGAAGAAGAAGAAGAAGAAGAAGAAGAAGAAGAAGAAGAAAAAGAAGAAGAAGAAGAAGAAGAAGTAGAAAAAGAAGAAGAAGAAGGAGAAGAAGAAGAAGTAGAAAAAGAAGAAGAAGAAGAAGAAGAAGAAGAAGAAGAAGAAGAAAAAGAAGAAGAAGAAGAAGAAGAAGATTAGGATAGTCCAAGTGTATTTTCGGTCTAATTCGTGCAGCTGCTGATTCTATTGTCACGTACAAACATCGTCTACATAAACTGAATATTTGCCTACGACTTTCTCATCCTTAACAACACCATCATAGCCTTCAGCATCACCATCATCTTTGTCAACACCACTACCAACAGCATCATCATCATCATCTTTGTCAACACCACTACCAACATCATCACAATCATCCTTGTCAACACCACTACCAACAGCATCCTTTTCGTTGATCAGTTCCGCCGTTGATCGCCTTCAAGCTGTCCAATATTTTCTCTGCTTCCCTTTGTCCCTCTTCACCCACGATACTGCCTGTTGTCACCGTGTGTTCCAACCCGCCTCTTCTCATACTCCAAAAAAAAGACGACTGCCTTGTCCTGATTTTTGCCATTAGCTTCCTTTGTGTCTGTGTCTTCTCAATATCTACGATATTAGCTTCCTGTGTGCCTGTGTCTTCTCAAGAACTACTATATTAGCTTCCTTTGTGTCTCTGTTTCCTCAATAACTACTATATTAGCTTCCTTTGTGTCTCTGTCTCCTCAATAACTACGATATTAGCTTCCTGTGTGCCTGTGTCTTCTCAATATCTACGATATTAGCTTCCTTTGTGTCTCTGTCTCCTCAATAACTACGATATTAGCTTCCTGTGTGCCTGTGTCTCCTCAATAACTACGATATTAGCTTCCTTTGTGTTTCCTCAATAACTACGATATTAGCTTCCTTTGTGTCTCCTCAACAACTACGATATTAGCTTCCTTTGTGTCTCCTCAATAACTACGATATTAGCTTCCTTTGTGTCTCCTCAATAACTACGATATTAGCTTCCTTTGTGTCTCCTCAACAACTACGATATTAGCTTCCTTTGTGTCTCCTCAATAACTACGATATTAGCTTCCTTTGTGTCTCTGTCTCCTCAATAACTACGATATTAGCTTCCTTTGTGTCTCTGTCTCCTCAAGAACTACTATATTAGCTTCCTTTGTGTTTCTGTTTCCTCAATAACTACGATATTAGCTTCCTGTGTGCCTGTGTCTCCTCAATAACTACTATATTAGATTCCTTTGTGTCTCTGTCTCCTCAATAACTACTATATTAGCTTCCTTTGTGTTTCCTCAATAACTACGATATTAGCTTCCTGTGTGCCTATGTCTCCTCAATAACTACGATATTAGCTTCCTTTGTGTCTCTGTCTCCTCAATAACTACGATATAAGCTTCCTTTGTGTCTCCTCAATAACTACGATATTAGCTTCCTTTGTGTCTCCTCAATAACTACTATATTAGCTTCCTTTGTGCCTGTGTCTCTTCAATAACTATGATATTAACTTCCTTTGTGTCTCCTCAATATCTACGATATTAGCTTCCTTTGTGTCTCTGTCTCCTCAATAACTATGATATTAACTTCCTTTGTGTCTCCTCAATAACTACGATATTAGCTTCCTTTGTGGTTGTGTCGCCTCAATAACTTTGATATTAACTTCCTTTGTGTCTCCTCAATAACTATAATATTAACTTCCTCTGTGTCTCCTCAACAACTACGATATTAGCTTCCGGTGTCGCCAATAACAACGATATTAGCTTCCTTTGTGTCTCTGTCTCCTCAATAACTATGATATTAGCTTCCTTTATGTCTCCTCAATAACAACGATATTAGCTTCCTTTGTGTCTCTGTCTCCTCAATAACTATGATATTAGCTTCCCTTGTGTCTCTGTCTCCTCAATAACTATGATATTAGCTTCCTTTGCAGTACATGGGGTTTTCAACTATAATTCTTTAAATAATACACATTTTTAACATTCTTCTAGCAAATCACATTTTCTGATTGTCCATGACTCGCTGCTGTATGCCAGTACTGGATCCTCGTTGCATCCCATAACTATCTTTCTTATGTCCAGTGATAGTCTTTTGTTGCACCAGATTTCCCTTATACTCTGAAAGACTGATTTTGCCTTGGCTATTGTGTTCTTCATTTGATAAGTAATCTCCCATCAGAGCTGATGTGGGTGCCCAAGTATTGAAATGTTTATATTTGTTTTAGTTCAGTCTCATTTATAATCTCATAGATGTTCCTTTATTACAGCACTACCATCACTTTTGATTTCTGTTGATTTAAGATCAGGCTTTTATTTTAGCATGAAGAGCTACTTTGTTGACCAGTTCTTCTAAGTCTAACGGCGTCACTAGCGTAACGCAAGTTGTTGATGTTCTGTCCATAAGTTGTTGATGTTCTGTCCATAAGTTGTTGATGTTCTGTCCATAAGTTGTTGATGTTCTGTCCATAAGTTGTTGATGTTCTGTCCATAAGTTGTTGATGTTCTGTCCATAAGTTGTTGATGTTCTGTCCATAAGTTGTTGATGTTCTGTCCATAAGTTGTTGATGTTCTGTCCATAAGTTGTTGATGTTCTGTCCATAAGTTGTTGATGTTCTGTCCATAAGTTGTTGATGTTCTGTCCATAAGTTGTTGATGTTCTGTCCATAAGTTGTTGATGTTCTGTCCATCAATTGACATGTAGGGGCAACATCATAGCCATCCATTTTCATTATCCCTAATGAATGGATTGTCACCACCACCACCAGCACCAACATGTTTACCACGACAACCACCACCACCACCACCACCACCACCACCCCCACCGTCACCACCACCACCACCGTCACCACCACCACCATCAACATGTTCACCACGACAACCACCACCACCACCACCACCACCACCACCACCACCACCACCACCACCACCGCCACCACCACCACCACCGCCGTCACCACCACCACCACCGTCACCACCATCACCAACATGTTCAGCACGACAACCACCACCACCACCACCACCGTCACCACCAACATGTTCACCACGACCACCACCACCACCACCACCACCGTCACCACCAACATCACCAACGTGTTCACCACGACAACCACTACCACCACTACCATCATCACCTTCATCTCCACCAAATCAACACCACTACCACCACCACCACCAACAAGGCCACCCACAATCAACCACCACAACTATCAGCACCACCACTACCACAACTACCACTAACACCTTACGGAACCACTCACCTGAATATCGACTTGAACCGGCCACCTGACAGGCCGAAAATTCTCGTCAAGGGTCATCACTCTTGTGTAAACTGAGCAAAATATCACAACATAAAACCATCACTTTATAATCGATCTCATTATATCCCTTCCTCGCTTTCTCCGCTCACTCTCTCTCTCTCTCTTTTTCTCTCTACCTCTCTCTACCTCTCTCTACCTCTCTCTCTCTCTCCTTTTCTCTCTACCTCTCTCTACCTCTCTCTCTCTCTTTTTCTCTCTACCTCTCTCTACCTCTCTCTACCTCTCTCTACCTCTCTCTACCTCTCTCTCTCTTTTTCTCTCTACCTCTCTCTACCTCTCTACTGGTCAGACTATGTTAGTCAGGGTCAGACATAACATACTGGTCAGACTATGTTAATCAGGGTCAGACATAACATACTGGTCAGACTATGTTAGTCAGGGTCAGACATAACATACTGGTCAGACTATGTTAGTCAGGGTCAGACATAACATACTGGTCAGACTATGTTAGTCAGGGTCAGACATAACATACTGGTCAGACTATGTTAGTCAGGGTCAGACATAACATACTGGTCAGACTATGTTAGTCAGGGTCAGACATAACATACTGGTCAGACTATGTTAGTCAGGGTCAGACATAACATACTGGTCAGACTATGTTAGTCAGGGTCAGACATAACATACTGGTCAGACTATGTTAGTCAGGGTCAGACATAACATACTGGTCAGACTATGTTAGTCAGGGTCAGACATAACATACTGGTCAGACTATGTTAGTCAGGGTCAGACATAACATACTGGTCAGACTATGTTAGTCAGGGTCAGACATAACATACTGGTCAGACTATGTTAATCAGGGTCAGACATAACATACTGGTCAGACTATGTTAGTCAGGGTCAGACATAACATACTGGTCAGACTATGTTAGTCAGAGTCAGACATAACATACTGGTCAGACTATGTTAGTCAGGGTCAGACATAACATACTGGTCAGACTATGTTAGTCAGGGTCAGACATAACATACTGGTCAAACTATGTTAGTCAGGGTCAGACATAACATACTGGTCAGACTATGTTAGTCAGGGTCAGACATAACATACTGGTCAGACTATGTTAGTCAGGGTCAGACATAACATACTGGTCAGACTATGTTAATCAGGTTCAGACATAACATACTGGTCAGACTATGTTAGTCAGGGTCAGACATAACATACTGGTCAGACTATGTTAGTCAGGGTCAGACATAACATACTGGTCAGACTATGTTAGTCAGGGTCAGACATAACATACTGGTCAGACTATGTTAATCAGGGTCAGACATAACATACTGGTCAGACTATCTTAGTCAGGGTCAGACATAACATACTGGTCAGACTATGTTAGTCAGGACCAGGTGAAACATACTGACCAGACTATGTTAATCATGACCAGGTGAAACATACTGACCAGACTATGTTAGTCAGGACCAAGTGAAACATACTGACCAGACTATGTTAGTCAGGACCAGGTGAAACAAACTGACCAGACTATGTTAGTCAGGACCAGGTGAAACATACTTACCAGACTATGTTAGTCAGGACCAAGTGAAACATACTGACGAGACAATGTTAGTCAGGACCAGGTGATACATACTGACCAGACTATGTTAGTCAGGACCAGGTGAAACATACTGACCAGACTATGTTAGTCATTGTCAGGTGAAATATACTGATCAAGACCCCCACCTCACTTTCATGCAGCTCTGTCTGGAAACAGGCTATTTCATGGCAGTCTGGCTAGCGAGGGGGGGGGGGGGGGAGTGGGACGCGACGTGATCCCCGTAGTAATGAGCGTCAGCCAGATGAAGCCAAGCATAGCACAACAGTCTGGAGAATCCAGTACACCTTCAATAGTACGATCGGGATATGAGTCTACTGCAATACGCCACTTAACACCATTTTTACGACGAACGAAAGAGTTAACAAACTCATCAAAGCATTAAACAACAACAGCAACAACAACAACAACAGCAACAACAACAACAACAGCAACAACAACAACAACCACAAAAAAACCCATTAATCCTGGATCCCAGGAAGTGTCATATCTAACCACGGACTTTATTCAATCCATTTCTCCATCTCACTCGTGGACGATCTAGTGGGTACTTGTAGTTTATGAGTTGTAATGTCACTTTTGGCGTCAATTATTTGCTCATACTATACATGTGCGACCCATCTGTATTTCATTATCAACTGAGTTTCTAGATCATGGTTCTCAAACGTGTAGTCCACGCAGCTATTTTCTGCGGCCCCTACTTTATTAGCAATTTACAGTGTGATAATGGATACGAAGATGAGATATCTTTGGTGAATGTTGTGCATAGAAGCATCGAATCTTCTGGAGGCGGTTGGATCTACTGTCCGGATCATGTTCGTGGTTTCTTCTTCTTCTTCTTCTTCTTTTTCTTCTTCTTCTTTTTCCTTCTTCTTTTTCTTCTTCTTCTTCTTTTTCTTTTTAATCATCATCCTCTTTCTCCTTCTCCTACCCTTCTTCTTCCTCTTTTTCTTCTTCTCCTCCTCGGAATTTGTCCTGAAAAGGACGTTGTAACGTTGTTTGTAGTTAAAAGCAAGGCTGCTAGTTACGTCTTTCCGCTCGACACATCCTATTTCAGTGAACTTTAAAAAAAATACTGAGTTCGTCTTCCATCTGCGACCCTTTGTTATCTTATCTAGTCTACACTAATGCTTAACTATATATCGTTACTCGCCTGTCAACTCGAATCATCATCCCCACTCGCCCCACATAAGCTTCTGTTATAATCTGACCAGGACGACCAGGTCTGGCTTCACCAGCAATTGTTTTAGTATCATTGAGAACATTTATGCACATTGTTATGCACCATTTTACGCGACAAACACTTGCCACGGTGAACAAGAAGCATTTCCTTATGAATATACTAAGCAAAAAATAATTTTGCTCACATAAAAGAAACCCGGACAACAGCGTACTTTTATTTGTTTATACACTCTGTGAGCACGGACGCCATTATGTATCAGAGCTGCGCATGCGCACGCAACACATAGCGTCTGGCACCTGTAGTAATTATAAAGCTAGAATTTGCCGCTACCAAATGAGACCTTTAGAATCTACCAATTACATTATTCAGCTATCCAATTTAAATGTGTGACCTACTTACTGACTTGCCCTCGTAATTTGTTTTCAAATAATAGAGATGCTAAAATGAGTGAGGTATAATGTAAGTCACCATTGCGACAATATGTAAGGCGATACTTGGAAGCGGTACAAGGACACGCTTAAGAGATCACTGGTCCAATGCGATCCACGACGACTGGGAAAGAATAGCCGCCAATCGCACAGACTGACGCAGCACTAGTGCTGAGGGTGTTCACAGACATGAGGCATCAATAATAGATGAGGCCATTGAGAGGCGATCACTCCGCAAGTCTGCTAACATCAAATTGGATGCGCATAGCTTTTAGAGCAAGGTGATGTAAATGTAACTGGCTGTATAAATACTCTGCAGGGTCTTTTAAACCAGTATAAAGACGTTGAGTTAAGTTAAGTTGAGCCCGGTGGTAAGGGGTGTCCAATTTCTTTGTACTAAAAGCGACGGTGCTCCGATAGGCTTATTTAGCCATCATTGAACAGCGAATATTGACAAAGTGGTCCTCATCGATTACGGTGGACGAACAACAATATGTATGGTGATACTTGATATTATCGATGGGACATGAGAGAGGAAACGGTTCTATAGATGAAATACGCATTTGTCCAGAAAATACATGTCTTATCGAACAGGCTATTTGGCTGTGGTCACTTCAACCGAGTCTGGGGCTAGGACTACAGTTGACCTCTTTCAGGAAGCATGTGACATAGCACTTTGTAAATGTTTGCAGTGACAGTTTATGTAGTCATTTGTTTTATACAAAGATGTTGCTAACCTCATTGACATAGATCGAAGCTACAGATGAAGGTTAAATAACGATAAAAACACATAGCTCATGGCTCAATGACCGGGCCATAACATAGGTATCGTTCTGATGAGGTCACTCAGCTATGCCCTAGTTTGTATCGGCTAACCTTATTTACAACTATCTATACTTATCTTTTACGATATGCATACAGGTACAGCGGGAAAATGATCTCATTTCCAGTAAGGTGACTCTGGATCATCTCTAGAACTATCGAACATTAACAACAGAAAATACAAGAACTCAAAACACGAATTGCTCTTGGCATGTGATCAGTGTCTGTTGTACGACGATGAAAATAAACTGCAAAATTACATGAACGCGCTTGCGACCGCTTGTGTCAAATAGAATATGCGAATTAACGAGACTAAAACAGAAACTACAAGGATCAGCAGAACACCTGCGCCACTCAACATAAATGTAAATGATATTGTTCTTCAGCGTTTCCACGCGTTTAAGTATTTGGGCGGCATTTTTTAGACAGACTTTAGGTTCAACAGGAAATCGAAACCAGGTGTCAGAAGGCACTTGCTGTGACTTATCAGCTGTCCTCCCTGTTTAGGTAGCCGAGCATTAGTTTGGCAGCAAAACAACAGTTGATAAACAGTATATTTATGCCGACTCTGTGCTACCAGTACCAAACATGACCTCTGTCTAGAGAGCGTGAGAGCAAAATTTCGACGTGTGAAATGAGGTATTTAAGGAAAGTCACCGGTGTTACCAGGAAAGACATAATGCGAACGACGACATTCGACGTATGGTCGACATTACCTCTTCTGTAGAATATATTTCCATGCTGTTTCGGTCATCTCATCAGAATGCACCATCACCAACTTCCACTGATGGCGTACAACGCTGGACGATCTGGCTATAGAGTAAAGGTGTGGCCGCGAGACAGTGATTGATGACATTACAACGACACGGACAACGACACAATGACCGACGCAACGCACTTGGCGCAGTTCAGAGGACTTAAGCTCCTCTCTACGCTAAACGGTACAAGTAGAAAGAAAAATAGCAACAGAAAATTCATAACACATTGAGATGTTATGGTCATGTGATCTCCTGGCTTCCGTAGAGTAACGGAAATGAAGAACACAGCTGTTATTGATGTGGGACTACGTGCCACTCATCAATTTATGCACGTGCAGTCCTCGTGCTGGTTTGAGGCTGAGGCATCTGATCTAGCTATTGTGTTGCAATCATTCTTAGTTCGCTAACCAGATATAATGTATGGTTTCACCTTGGGGTTGTAAGCATAACAATGCTTGTTAAGACTAGACGTTTCTTTAATACGATTTATGCCAATCACAGACAGCAGGTAGCAATAAGTACAAAGCACCAGGGAATATCCATAGACCTAACAAAATAGTACAAGACACCATGTAACGCCCACAGACCTAACTAAACTATACAAAACACCAGGTAACACCCACAGACCTAACTAAACTATACAAGACACCAGGCCACGTCCACAGACCTAACTAAACTATACAAAACACCAGGTAACATCCACAAACCTAACTAAGCTATACAAAACACCAGGTAACACCCACAGACCTAACTAAACTATACAAGACACCAGATAACACCCACAGACCTATCTAAACTATACAAGACACCAGGTAACACACATAGACCTAACTAAACTATACAAAACACCAGGTAACACCCACAGACCTATCTAAACTATACAAAACACCAGGTAACACCCACAGACCTAACTAAACTATACAAGATACCAGATAACACCCACAGACCTATCTAAACTATACAAGACACCAGGTAACACCCACAGACCTAACTAAACTATACAAAACACCAGGTAACACCCACAGACCTATCTAAACTATACAAAACACCAGGTAACACCCACAGACCTAACTAAACTATACAAGATACCAGATAACACCCACAGACCTATCTAAACTATACAAAACACCAGGTAACACCCACAGACCTAACTAAACTATACAAGATACCAGATAACACCCACAGACCTAACTAAACTATACAAAACACCAGGTAACACCCACAGACCTAACTAAACTATACAAAACACCAGGTAACACCCACAGACCTAACTAAACTATACAAAACACCAGGTAACACCCACAGTCCTAACAAAACTATGCACACTAATTTTGCTACAAAAGGAAAGCTAAAATAGTCCCACGCATACACTGCCGTTTGGGATGAAGTGTTAGAGACTTGATTGTACTAGCCTTCAGCTTTTCGTGAGTTGGATAAATAGTTTCCATTCTCAGTCTTTCCGGCCACAACAGTACACCAGGTACCCATTAACAATTGAGTTGACTGGAGCTTGTAGATGATGGAAATCTAGTCCGTTATGATCTACTTTAGAAGTCAGTGTTCTACTCTTTGCTGCTCCTTAAATTAGATTTCCAAAATAAACAGAAAACAGTATGGCGATGATCTCGCCCGCGGTCTCCTCACACGGTAAGAGACGTTTACTTGGCAGCAGTGCGAAACTGAGAAGTGGGAAAAAAACATGAACAAAAAATAGTAAAAGTTGATTAAGGTTGAGCTTAATCAAAATTTAAAAATGGGTATGGTCAGATACCGCACCGAGACGAGAAAACAAACAAAACCTACGTTACGACCAATAGGCCTTCATCAGGGACAACAACACTGAACGAATATGGAAGGTAAGACGACACAAGATAACGAGTAGTAGCAGCAATGGTGGTACAAATAAAATATATAATTAAAATAAGGCGAGGCTGCAGCGGTTCTGTGGATGTGTATAAGCTAGTCCGGTCAGGCACAACATACTAACCAGGACGTCGCGTCAGAGTCAAGGCACAATATACTGACCAGGACGTCGCGTCAGAGTCAGACACAATATACTGACCAGGACCACCATCTCTCCTGCATGTAGCGATCCCTGGAAACAGGTTGTTTTCACGGCAATCTGGTTAACGTAATGTAGATCGACGTGATCCCCGTAGTAGGGAGCTTAGCGTAAGTGAAGCCAAGTATAACCCCCAGAAGGAAATCGGCCCACCTTCATCAGCACGCTCGGGATATAAAGGAAGCTACAACAACCCCCCCACCCCTCCCCCGCCACTTAACATCGTTTTCAGGGCGCGCAAAAGAGTAAACTTATTCATTATGGGCATTAAACAACAACAACAATAACAACACCAATAATACAAGTTTATAAGATAATAAACGAAAGGATAAATTTTACTTTGACAAGTTACAAAATTATAGCAAAATACACTCGGCTACACGACCAAGAGGACACAACCACACATTAAGTAAAGGATGGTCCAGATTAGATACCGGGGAAATAATTTTTAGTCAGAGAGTGGAGAATGTTTGAAATGCACTGCCACATGAAATATTGGAGGCAGGATCAATTAATACATTTAAAAATAGATTGAATGCGCACATGTAATTTTTAAATCAAGTGAATGTAAAAGAAATTGATTTTTTTTTGTTGGCGTTCGCCTTATTTCTCTATTCCCCAAAGGCGATGTGCGTTGCACTGTGGTTTTTATTTTGCGCCTGTCGGCCAAGTGCACCCAACTTCTGCATGCATTTTATGTAAGGGTCTGCTTCTTTCTGAATTTTCTAAGGGTTTGCTTCCTCGGGGTAACGGCCGGTGCTGTGATAGGGATCGAACCCAGAACCTTCGGGTCGGGAGCCGTGTCGCTTAACCCCTAACCCACCCCGTCCCCAAGAAACTGGTTGTATACCGACTCTGCAGAGTCTTCCAAACCAGTACAAAGACGTTAAGTAAAAAAACAAAAACTCGGCAGACGTAGAACGAAACATGATGAAAAGTTGCAGCGATTCGCGAATGAAATATCCGCACTTCTTGACATGAGCCAAGGTTATGCACACCCCTCATCCTTGATTTTATCCAGCTTAATAAAGTGTCTGCAACATGGTTATCATG
Organism: Ariolimax columbianus; assembly: GCA_036924085.1. Taxonomy (NCBI): domain Eukaryota; kingdom Metazoa; phylum Mollusca; class Gastropoda; order Stylommatophora; family Arionidae; genus Ariolimax; species Ariolimax columbianus. The sequence goes on along the minus strand of JAVGWX010000010.1, from coordinate 25,465,785 downwards.
GCAGATGACTCCAGAATTTTTTTAAAAGCGAAGTTGTGTACACACCTGAACAACATATTTTTTCTATATATAAATCCATGTAGTTTGTAGGCACATGAAGACTTGTGTCAAACTCAGTGGAGATTATGTCGACGAATCATGCAGCTGTTTGCCATATTTCTCTTAATAACTGTTGGCATTATTAATAAGAAGTTTCAATATGTAGCGTCATCGTATAATCCAGTTGCTGTTTGAACGAGTATGGAAAAGGGCACGGTCTTCAGAGGTGCCAATACTGCGCTGAGAAGTCTTGCATTGCACTATGGCGAGAAGGATCCAGGTCCACCTTCTTCAGTACGTCCCTGAATATAACAATAGGCACTGCAAACCTGCTACCAGAGATGATTCGTCAAATTTGAACAATTCAGTGAGCAGCTTATGCAGTAGCTATATAGCTATAGTGGATGCGCTGATCATCATCATCATTATAATAGCCATCATCGCCATTAGCACCATCATTATCATTGCCGTGATCATCATTACCATCATCCGCATTGCAATAGGCATCATTACCAGCATCATCATTACCATCATTACCATCATCACCACCATCATTACCATAATCATCATCATCATTACCACCACCACCATCATCATTACAATCATCAGCATGCTTAACATCATTACCATCATCATCACCATCATTACCATAATCATCACCATCATTACCATCACCATCATTACCATCATTACCACCATCATAATCATCATCATCATCATCACCATCATTACCATAATCATCATCATTACCATCATTACCACCATCATTCCCATCATTACCATCACCATCATTATCATCATCATTACCATCAATATCATCATCATCATTGCCAACATTACCATTATCAATATTATTATCATCATTATTACAATTACCGTCATCAATATCACCACACTATCACCATTACATCATTATCATTATTAGCATCATCATTGATATCATTAATAGCATCAAAAATTATCACCATAATTATCAAATATAAACCATCAAATTTTAAAATTTTCTTGCATAGACAAATCAAAACACCATTTGGCATGGTGCTCTGGCAGCTGCTACGTCTGACCCAGTACATGTGTCTTCAGCACCTGCCCTATGGTGGAGTGTGCTCCAACTCCTCCCTCTAACTGATCAAACAATTTTGGCCACGGTCATGAGAAATATATTGGCCACGACCCTCACCTGACCTCCTGGTTGGTCGTCCTGGAAAGGGGCTGTTGTCGAGGACAACAATTTGGCTAACAAGGTGAGGTTCGATGTGATCCCTGTAGTAGTGAGTGACACGGAGATGAAGCCAAGCATTGAACAACAACCCGAAAGACTCCGGTCAACTTCATCAGCATGCTCGGGATGTCAGGAAAGCTATTACATTCTCCCACAAGTCCGTCCTTTTCAGGGCACACAAAACGGTTACCAACCTATTGGGGGCATTAGCAACCAACCAACCAACCAACCAACCAACCAACAATTAACAGACCAAAACAAAGCCCACAGTTTCCTTACCTGCCTGGTCTGGTGTATAGATGGGTTTGTCAGTCTGTATGAAAATGTACCCCGGAGTCTCACTGACTAATAACTTTGCTTCTTTCTTAAAGTACGGACTGTGCCCGACGGTTTCCACAATCAGGTAAACAAATGTCAAGGTCGAAGACGTGTCATTGATGTCGGATACACTGACCTTGATCTTTCCAATCCCGACATCCCCTAGAATGAAAATTCGTAAAAGATTGTTTTAATGATCAAATCTAAGAAAAGGGACAAACTAAACTAGGGCAATAGCTCAGACACTATCTATCGTCTTTGACTTACAATTATTCATGAGATCATCAGAAAAACTAGTCTTTTGTTGATGAATTGTGGCAATTTAGACAATGTCTAAATTGGCCCTTTTCAGTACGCACTTTGGCCCTTTTCAGTACGCACTTTGGCCCTTTCCAGTACGCACTTTGGCCCTTTCAGTACGCACTTTGGCCCTTTTAAGGACTCACTTTGTCCCTTTCCAGTACGCACTTTGGCCCTTTTAAGAACTCATTTTGTCTCTTTTCAGTACGCACTTTGGCCCTTTTAAGGACTCACTTTGTCCCTTTTCAGTACGCACTTTGGCCCTTTTCATGATGCTTTGGCCCATTTCAATACGCACTTTTTGGCCTATTTCAGCACGCACAATCCATTTTCAGGACGCACTTTGGCTCTCTTCAGGACACACTTTGGCCCTTTTAAGGATTTCTTGTGTTCTGTTGTAGGCCCACTGATCCCTTCTAGGACTCCACTGACACCATTAAGAACAAATTTTGGCCATTTTCAAAATGCGTTGAGCCTTTTCATGATACTTAAGCTCTTTTCAAGTACGCACTTTGGCCCATTTCAAGACGCACTTTGGCCCTTTTCAGGATGCACTTTGGCCCTTCACAGGACCCACTGACGCCTTTCAGAACAAATTTTGGTCCTTTTCAGGACGCACTTTGCCCTTTCAAGGATTCCTTGTGATTGTGTGTAGACGCACTGATCCATTCTAGGACCCACTGACGCCTTTTAGAATACATTTTGACCATTTTCAGGACGCATTTTTAAGGATTCTATTTGTTCTATTGAAGGCCCACTTTGATCCATTCTAGGACCCATTAACGCTATTCAGAACAATCTTTGGCCATTCTTATAATGCTTTGGCCCTTTTCATGACGCATTTTCACTCATTTGTCCTTTTCATGATACTTAAGCCATTTTCAGTACGCACTTTTTGGCCTATTTCATGTCACACTTTGGCCCATTTTTATGATTATTTTGCCTTTTTCAGGACGCACGTTTTGGCCTATTTCAGGACGCACTATCCATTTTCAGGACGCACCTTGGCTCTATTCAGGACGCATTTTGGCCTTTTAAAGGATTTGTTTTTGTAAACCAACTTTGATCCCTTCTAGGACTCCACTGACTCCATTAAGAACAAACTTTGGCCATTTTCATAACGATTTGACCCTTTTCAGGACGCACTTTGTCCTTTTTTATGATGCTTAGGCTCTTTTCAGGACGCACTGGCCCATTTCCTGACGCACATTTCCCCCTTTTCAAGACGCACTGTGTCCTTTTTATTTATGCTTCGGCCCTTTTTTGGACAAACTTTGGAGCTTTTTATTAAGCTTTTGCTCTTTTCGGGAAGTACTTTCGCACTTTTCAGGACGCACTGGTCCATTTCATGAAACACTTTGGCCCTTTTCATGATGCTTTGGCCCATTTCAATACGCACTTTTTGGCCTATTTCAGCACGCACAATCCATTTTCAGGACGCACTTTGGCTCTCTTCAGGACACACTTTGGCCCTTTTAAGGATTTCTTGTGTTCTGTTGTAGGCCCACTGATCCCTTCTAGGACTCCACTGCCACCATTAAGAACAAATTTTGGCCATTTTCAAAATGCGTTGAGCCTTTTCATGATACTTAAGCTCTTTTCAAGTACGCACTTTGGCCCATTTCAAGACGCACTTTGGCCCTTTTCAGGATGCACTTTGGCCCTTCACAGGACCCACTGACGCCTTTCAGAACAAATTTTGGTCCTTTTCAGGACGCACTTTGCCCTTTCAAGGATTCCTTGTGATTGTGTGTAGACGCACTGATCCATTCTAGGACCCACTGACGCCTTTTAGAATACATTTTGACCATTTTCAGGACGCATTTTTAAGGATTCTATTTGTTCTATTGAAGGCCCACTTTGATCCATTCTAGGACCCATTAACGCTATTCAGAACAATCTTTGGCCATTCTTATAATGCTTTGGCCCTTTTCATGACGCATTTTCACTCATTTGTCCTTTTCATGATACTTAAGCCATTTTCAGTACGCACTTTTTGGCCTATTTCATGTCACACTTTGGCCCATTTTTATGATTATTTTGCCTTTTTCAGGACGCACGTTTTGGCCTATTTCAGGACGCACTATCCATTTTCAGGACGCACCTTGGCTCTATTCAGGACGCATTTTGGCCTTTTAAAGGATTTGTTTTTGTAAACCAACTTTGATCCCTTCTAGGACTCCACTGACTCCATTAAGAACAAACTTTGGCCATTTTCATAACGATTTGACCCTTTTCAGGACGCACTTTGTCCTTTTTTATGATGCTTAGGCTCTTTTCAGGACGCACTGGCCCATTTCCTGACGCACATTTCCCCCTTTTCAAGACGCACTTTGTCCTTTTTATTTATGCTTCGGCCCTTTTTTGGACAAACTTTGGAGCTTTTTATTAAGCTTTTGCTCTTTTCGGGAAGTACTTTCGCACTTTTCAGGACGCACTGGTCCATTTCATGAAACACTTTGGCCCTTTTCAGGACACTTTGACCCTTTTAAGGATTCCTTATGTTCCTTTGTGGATCCGCTTTGATCCATTCTAGGACATACTGACGCTTTTCAGAACAAATTTTGTCCATTTTGCAGGACGCACTTTGTCCTTTTTTATGATGCTTAGGCTCTTTTCAGGACGCACTGGCCCATTTCCTGACGCACATTTCCCCCTTTTCAAGACGCACTTTGTCCTTTTTATTTATGCTTCGGCCCTTTTTTGGACAAACTTTGGAGCTTTTTATTAAGCTTTTGCTCTTTTCGGGAAGTACTTTCGCACTTTTCAGGACGCACTGGTCCATTTCATGAAACACTTTGGCCCTTTTCAGGACACTTTGACCCTTTTAAGGATTCCTTATGTTCCTTTGTGGATCCGCTTTGATCCATTCTAGGACCCACTGACGCTTTTCAGAACAAATTTTGTCCATTTTGCAGGACTCCCTTTGTCTCTTTTTCTATGATGCTTCGGCCCTTTCAGGGCACACTTTGGCCCTTTTCATGATACTTCAGCCCTTTTCAGTACGCACTTTGGCCCTTTTCAGGACGCACTGGCGCATTTCATGACGCACATTGGCAATTTTCAAGACGCACTTTGGTCCATTTAAGGACTCGCTTTGTCCCTTTTCAGTACGCACTTTGGCCCTTTTCATTATGCTTTGGCCCATTACAATACGAACTTTGGCCATTTTCAGTTAGCACTTCTGCCCTTTTAAGGATTCCTTGTGTTCTATCGTAGGCCCACTTTGATCCCTTCTAGGACTCAACTGACACGATTAATAGCAAACTTTACCATTTTCATAACGCTTTGACCCTTTTCAGGACGCACTTTGTCCCTTTTTATGATGCTTCGTCCCTTTTTAGGACAAACTTTTGAGCTTTTTATTAAGCTTTTTGCTCTTTTCAGGAAGCACTTTCGCACTGGTCCATTTCATGACACACTTTGGCCCTTTTCAGGACACTTTGACCCTTTTAAGGATTCCTTATGTTCCTTTGTAGATCCACTTTGATCCATTCTAGGACATACTGACGCTTTTCAGAACAAATTTTGTCCATTTTGCAGGACGCCCTTTGTCTCTTTTTCTTTGATGCTTCGGCCCTTTTCAGTACGCACTTTGGCCCTTTTCATTATGCTTTGGCCCATTTTAATACGAACTTTGGCCGTTTTCAGGACGCAATTTGGCCCTTTCTATGATGATTTTGCCCGTTTCAGGACGCACTTTTTGGCCTATTTCAGGACACACTATCCATTTTCAGGAAGCACCTTGGCTCTCTTCAGGACGCACTTTGGCCCCTTTAATGATTTTTTGTGTTCTATTGTAGGCCATCTTTGATCTCTTCTAGGACTCAACTGACACCATTAATAGCAAACTTTGACCATTTTGATAACGCTTTGACCCTTATCAGAACGCACTTTGGTCCATTTCATGATACTTAGGCTTTTTTCAGTACTCACTTTATAACTTTGGCTCTCTTCAGGACGCACTTTGGCTCTTAAAGAATTCCTTGTGTTCTATTGTAGGCCCACATTGATCCCTTCTAGGATCCAACTGACGCCTTTCAGAACAAACTAGCCATTTACATAATGCTTTGGCCCTTTTAAGGCCACACTTTGTCCTTTGTTATGATTATTTGGCCCTTTTTATGACGCACTATGGCCTTTCTAACGATTCTTTATGATCCCGTGTAGACCCACGTTGATACTTTCTAGTACACACTGACACCTTTCAGAATAAACTTTGGCCATTTTCAGGACGTAGATAAAGATAACTACATAGTTTAGACCCAGTAATATCTGGGGTAGTTGTCTCGCCGCAGCGACTCAATTTCAACCAGTGTTCGTAAAGCGATCTCAGTCCCGCCAGGCGGAGCGATAGCGCGGGCTTGCGGAAAACGCTCGCCTGCCTTTCCCCGTAGTGCGAATTGGGTGCGGTTTGTGGTAGTGGCTCCTCCACCGAGGTGTGCTAGTCTGGTCCGTATCAGGAAACGTGGTCCGTCCGTGGTGATTTATCTAAGGCTTATAGCAGAGCTCGACAGTACGTCTCGCTGGTGGTCCGACTCTCGCAAAGAGCTTGTGACCGGCAAATGGAAAGCAGGAATCGTTGCCTCGAGGCCCTGCGTTCTCCCTACGGAGAAGGGCAGGCCGGCAGGCCAAATTGTGTCTCTAGTCCCAGTGAAATTCATCGCCGAGGTCGTTGGGATCCGTTCTGCACAGAGCGCTGCCATGCCTCCTCGAGCGAGCCCGGTCGGTCGGTCGTCTGGTGCGTGTGGGAGGCCCCTGTCAGGCGGTCCTAGGTCGACGGACGGAGTGAGGGACGGGTGGAACAACCGTCCGTCCGTCCCGTCAGTCGGTCCCTGCGGCCGTCCCAGTGAGGCTTTTTACACACCCTTCCTCCGCCGACCGGTGTGCGCAGTACGTACGTCTCCGACAGATATCTGGTTGATCCTGCCAGTAGTCATATGCTTGTCTCAAAGATTAAGCCATGCATGTCTAAGTTCACACTGTCTCACGGTGAAACCGCGAATGGCTCATTAAATCAGTCGAGGTTCCTTAGATGACACGATCCTACTTGGATAACTGTGGCAATTCTAGAGCTAATACATGCTTACCAAGCTCCGACCCTCGCGGAAAGAGCGCTTTTATTAGTTCAAAACCAATCGTCGTTTCCCCTCGCGGGGTTGCGGCGTCCCCACTGGTGACTCTGGATAACTTTGTGCTGATCGCATGGCCTCATGTGCCGGCGACGCATCTTTCAAATGTCTGCCCTATCAAATGTCGATGGTACGTGACATGCCTACCATGTTTGTAACGGGTAACGGGGAATCAGGGTTCGATTCCGGAGAGGGAGCATGAGAAACGGCTACCACATCCAAGGAAGGCAGCAGGCGCGCAACTTACCCACTCCCGGCACGGGGAGGTAGTGACGAAAAATAACAATACGGGACTCTTTCGAGGCCCCGTAATTGGAATGAGTACACTTTAAACCCTTTAACGAGGATCTATTGGAGGGCAAGTCTGGTGCCAGCAGCCGCGGTAATTCCAGCTCCAATAGCGTATATTAAAGTTGTTGCAGTTAAAAAGCTCGTAGTTGGATCTCAGGCGCAGGCGGGCGGTCCGGCTCGCGCCGGTTCACTGCCCGTTGTCTCCTGCCCTACCGTCTGCCGGCTCTCTCCCACGGGTGCTCTTCGCTGAGCGTCCTGGGTGGCCGGCGCGTTTACTTTGAAAAAATTAGAGTGTTCAAAGCAGGCCTCGGCTGCCTGAATAATGGTGCATGGAATAATGGAATAGGACCTCGGTTCTATTTTGTTGGTTTTCGGAACTGGAGGTAATGATTAACAGGGACAAACGGGGGCATTCGTATTGCGGCGTTAGAGGTGAAATTCTTGGATCGCCGCAAGACGAGCTACTGCGAAAGCATTTGTCAAGAATGTTTTCATTAATCAAGAACGAAAGTCAGAGGCGCGAAGACGACCAGATACCGTCGTAGTTCTGACCATAAACGATGCCGACTAGCGATCCGCAGGAGTTGCTTCGATGACTCTGCGGGCAGCTTCCGGGAAACCAAAGTGTTTGGGTTCCGGGGGAAGTATGGTTGCAAAGCTGAAACTTAAAGGAATTGACGGAAGGGCACCACCAGGAGTGGAGCCTGCGGCTTAATTTGACTCAACACGGCCAACACTGAAATGATTGACATGCCGAGACCACTCTTCTGGAGTCTAATATGGAACTGGTGCTGGACTTAGACCCCCAGAAATCTGGGGTTATGTCCCCTGTGGCTCGGTTTTGTCTGCATCCAGTGTTTGATAAAGGAATTGACGGAAGAGCACTATCAGGAGTGGAGCCTGAGACCTAAGTTAACTTACCACGCCAATACTGCAGAATGACTATCAAAAAGTACACCTTAGTGGGGTCTAATAGAGAACATGTGCTGGAATTAGACCCTCGAAAATCTTTGGGGCTACCCTTTAAGAAACTTGACTATCTCGCTAAGGGAATTGACGAAAGGGCACCACCAGGTGTGGAACCTGCGGCTTAATTTGACTGAACACGCCAATGCTGTAGAACAACTGACAAATTGAGAGCGCTGCCGTTTGGGTCTAATAATGAACGTACGCTGGTATTAGACTCACGGACGACAAGTCAGCTCAAATGAAAGAACGCTACGGAAATCGTGTTTAACTCCGCAGATTTCAAATACCTGGTCATTGACAAACAAAAGCCCTCAATAAATTCGTCTGACCAAATAGTGAACGGGTGCTGGAAATAGATCTGAAGACAGGTCAGTTTTACCCTACAAATGACAGGGCGTTGCTACGGAAAACCAGCTCAAATCGAGAGGAGCCGCAGACACTTTGGTTCACGTACCAGGCTGATAAGCCAAGGGCGCGAGGCTACCATGTGGGGGATTACGGCCGAACCCTTGAAAGCCGCAATCCCGCCCAAAATCTCAGCACCACTGTAATGGGAGGCTCCTACATGCTCGGGACCTGGGGCTTGCGCCCCAGCCCTATCAGGTAGAGCCACAGTAAGAGGTCCTTGCCGCCCGCAAATCAAAGCGGGCGGAAAACTGCTTGATACTCACCCTATACGGCGATGGGGTGCGAAAAACACCAACCAAAGACTTAGAACCTGGTCGGGGTGTCGAAAACAGTAGAGCAGCCACCACACTGTGAACTGTCAAGACTCAACCACTGACCATGAGAGTTGTCCGCACACCAGGCGATCAACATCTCTGTGACATTACCAGGCTTGTCCTCTGGCTAAATGCACTCCGGTTACGATATCTACCTCTGTACGTTATCAGCCATAACTATCATGCTGGACGCAGAAGAGATGCAGACCAGCGGACATTGCACACCTGCCCCACTGTGTCAACACCCCAGGTGGCGGGGAATGCTAGGCGTACCATCCCTGCATAGTGGCCAAGAAAATAAAGGGAAAAGGAGATACCCCACTCACATGCAAATGCTACGTTTCTGGCAGGACGTGACGATCCTGGGATACAGACACACTGGACTGCCTCTCTTCCGGGTAAACCAGTCCATCTCATATATCACATACCATCATTGCACCCTATAGACACGAGTAGTGAAGACTCGATAGTCTGGAAAGACAACTTCCATAGGAGAGAAAACTCTGATCGTAAACAACTGCTGCCTTGCAGATAGGCTGGGGACAGCCAAAGGCTAAGGAGGGCATCCCTACAGAAACGCCTGTTGAAATCGGATGCACGGGGCCGCAAGCCTAACAAAACAGTGCAACGTAAATCACAGTATGATGGCAGCACAACCTATTCGAAAAACGTATGGCGCTCATCCTGAGGAGACCCGCCAGGCAGCGATAGCGCCGGGCCCCACGCCTCGAAGGGGCCCATCCTTGACTACTGGTGGTCACCCACCCATGTGTCGTGGAGTCAAGGCACATGGCTATGGGGAAACGACTATTGGCCAAAACCTCAAGACCCTCAGAATATTACAGTGGAATGCGGAGGGAGTCATTAACAAAAAACTTTCCCTAACACATCACCTGCATGAAGGTAAGATTGACGTGGCATGTATCCAGGAAACGCACCTCAACGAAAACCATAAATTCTCAATCAGAGGATACCAGACTTTCCGTCTAGATAGAGAAGGCCACAAAGGAGGGGTCCTGATACTGACCAGAAACAGCATACCGAGTAGCGCGGTACCTGTCAATCACACCGGACAAGCAGAAATTGTAGGAGTTGACATAATGGCTCAAGAGACGAAGCTCCGCATTTTCAATCTGTACGGACCACCAAACAGAGACCTATCGCTCTCGAGTATGGAGGTCAGAGACTCCAACTGCATAGTGGTTGGAGATTTCAACAGCCACTCGGAGAGATGGGGATACTCTGACACAGACAGCAGAGGTGACGAAGTGGAAGATTGGGAGATAGATGCAAATCTCTCCCTAATCAATAGGCCGGAGGATAGCCCTAGCTTCTATTCAAGAACATGGCATACCACCTCGACTCCAGATTTGGCCTTCTCCACACAGGACATACACTATAAAATAGACCGCCAGGTGCTAAACCAACTGGCAGGTAGCGACCACAGGCCGATCAGGCTAACCATTGACATGGAAGTAGGCCCACAGGAAACAAAACCGCTCCCACGTTGGAATTACAAACGAGCCGACTGGGACAGATTTGCAATCCTGACAGATGGGCTGTGTGAAACCATCAACACACGAAACACCAAAATGAAGCCCATGGTAGAGAGCCTAAGCAAGGCAATAATGCAAGCCGCCACTGAAACCATCCCAAGAGGAGCTAGGAAAAACTATAAGCCCTACTGGAATGATGAGTTACAGAAAGTGGAAGATGCAGTAACAAATGCGAGGAACATGGCAGAACGAGAAAAATCCGTGGAGGCAAACATCGCCCTCAAAGCCGCCGCGGCGAAGTACAAACACACTCTCAAGCAAACAGCAAGAGAAAGTTGGAAAAATAAAACGGAAAGTTTAAACCTGGACAAAGAAGGGAACAAGCTATGGAAGCTAGTCAGAGCCATGAACGACGAAACCCCGTCAAATAAACAAATTACTATCAAGCAAGGCGAGAACTTGATCACAGGTAAGAAAGCCGCAAACGCCTTTGTCGATCACTATGCCAAAGCAAACCGCATCGAGGTCCCTGCAGATAAGCATACAGACATCAGCGAAGAGCTAAAGGGGCACGAAAACATAAATACGGCTCCTGAAGAGCACATGATGGCCAAACTAACAATGCGCGAAATGGAAGAGGCTATGAGAACACTAAAGAGAAGGAAATCTCCCGGAAAAGACGGGATAACAAACGAAATGCTGATGGGGCTGGGCCAAACAGCGAAGGAAAAACTACTATCAGTCCTGAACCAAAGCTGGAAAAGGGGTATTGTACCCCAGGCATGGAAAGATGCAATACTGGTACCAGTACCAAAAACAGGAAAGGACAAAACAGATCCGAATGGATACAGGCCCATAAGCCTACTGAGCTGTGTCGGCAAGCTGATGGAACGGATGATAAACACCAGACTGATGTGGCATCTGGAAGAAAAACGAATACTAATTCCACAGCAAGCCGGCTTTAGACAGCACAGATCCACTGAGGACCAGGTCATCCTCATAGCCCAGGAGATAGAAGATGCCTACCAGGCACAGAAACACACAGTAGCTGTTTGGGTGGATCTGGAAAAGGCATTTGACAAAGTCTGGAAGGATGGACTTAGAGTCAAGCTAAGAAGAAGTGATGTTTGTGGGAAGATGTACAAGTGGATCAACCACTACCTCAAACAAAGAACGGCCAGAGTCCAAGTACAAGGGCAGATGAGCAAAAAGGTGACACTCGAGCAGGGAGTACCCCAAGGGGGAGTACTGTCACCCACACTCTTCCTGGTATATATAAACGATATTACAGAGAATATACCAAGAAGAGTCCATAGCTCAATGTTTGCAGACGATCTGGCTATGTGGACCTCTGAAAAGAATCTCACCATAGCAAGAAATCGGATGCAAACGGCCCTAACATCGCTGGAAGAGTGGGCGAACTCATGGCTGGTCAAAATAAACGAGGAGAAAACCACGTGCACAATATTCTCGCTCTCATTACAACCCCAAAGTACCAAATTAAGCCTAAATGGCAAAATCCTGCAGCCAAACGACAACCCAACCTATCTGGGAGTCACATTTGATCGGCGCATGACATGGAAAAGTCAGATTGAGAGAAACCGAATGAAAGCCAGAGAAAGAATGGCGATCATGAGGAAACTTGCTGGCACAAGCTGGGGAGCAGACGAAGGCATACTAAAGAAACTGTACACTGGAAGAGTGAGACCAGTTCTCGAGTATGGCATCGCGGCATGGACAACAGCAGCGAAGGCGAACTTCGATAAAGTTAACAAACTTCAAAACCAAGCCATGAGAATCATAACTGGTGGCATGAAGTCAACGCCAATTGTAGAACTTGAAAAGATTACAAAACTGCAATCCATGACCGACAGAAGAGACTGCAGAGCCCAGCTGCAGTCAGAGAAACTCCGAAGACTGACGGACCATCCAATGTACCAGAGGCTAAACAATTTGGGAACTGGGAAACTAAAGCGGAGAAACTTTGCAGAAATAGCCAAAGCAAAGATGCACGAAGATCCCATAAACGCACTAACAACACCAAAACCCATCACTACTGTACGAAAACCTACTTGGAGGCAGGATATATTTCCAGAGGTGGTAGAAAATATACCAGGTATTGCAAACAAAAACTGCCAGACCGAAAAAGAAAGGAGAGACACTACCTTAAGCTTCATAACGAAAAGCTACCCAAGCATGGACTGGACCCATGCATACACCGACGGTTCTGTAACAAACACTACACAGAACGGAGGGGCAGGAGCATTCCTGAACCTACCAAATGGCAGAAAAATAACACTGTCATTCGCTACTGGTAAGTACACGAGCAATTTCAGAGCAGAGGCAGAGGCACTGGGGGCGGCAGTGGAAGAAATGGTAACACACAGTGAAAATGAGAGCCATATAGTCCTGCTGACAGATGCTCTCGAAGTAGTCACAGCGCTAAAAAGCCAGAAAAACACTGAGCTTAATGACTTAAGAGCAGCACTCTGCAAACTGTGCCAACAGTCCGCACCAAAAAGGGTAGTGGTACAGTGGGTTCCGTCACACTGCAACATCCAAGGCAACGAGGAGGCAGACAGACTGGCAAAAGAAGGTGCAAGGCTACCACAAATAGATACCAGTATGACGTACGAAGAGTCAAAACGGCTTATCAAAGCCAGGTACATGTCCAAATGGGAAACCGAACATACTGGTTACACCAAAAACGATGCCTATTACCAGTTGAACCGAAGAGAGCAGGTCGTTGTCTTCAGACTTCGCACTGGCCACAACAGACTGAGGTACCACCTCTTCAACAAATTGAAGATAGGGTGTACCGACGAATGCCCGTGCGGTACTGGTAAAATGACCACTGAACATCTGCTGCAGAACTGCCCGACATACGAGGATCAGAGAGAGCAGATGTGGCCATTGCCAGTGGAACTGCAAGACAAGCTCTATGGTAGTGGCGAGAGTCTCAGGATGACCGCCGCTTTTTTCGAGAAAATAATGGTTACTGTCTGACTGTGTACGCAGAAGAAGAAGAAGAAGAACAAATTTTGTCCATTTTGCAGGACGCCCTTTGTCTCTTTTTCTTTGATGCTTCGGCCCTTTTCAGTACGCACTTTGGCCCTTTTCATTATGCTTTGGCCCATTTTAATACGAACTTTGGCCGTTTTCAGGACGCAATTTGGCCCTTTCTATGATGATTTTGCCCGTTTCAGGTTTCACTTTTTGGCCTATTTCAGGACACACTATCCATTTTCAGGAAGCACCTTGGCTCTCTTCAGGACCCACTTTGGCCCCTTTAATGATTTTTGTGTGTTCTATTGTAGGCCATCTTTGATCCCTTCTAGGACTCAACTGACACCATTAATAGCAAACTTTGACTATTTTGAAAACGCTTTGACCCTTATCAGAACGCACTTTGGTCCATTTCATGATACTTAGGCTTTTTTCAGTACTCACTTTATAACTTTTGCTTTCTTCAGGACGCACTTTGGCTCTTAAAGAATTCCTTGTGTTCTATTGTAGGCCCACATTGATCCCTTCTAGGATCCAACTGACGCCTTTCAGAACAAACTAGCCATTTACATAATGCTTTGGCCCTTTTAAGGGCCACACTTTGTCCTTTGTTATGATTATTTGGCCCTTTTTATGACGCACTATGGCCTATCTAACGATTCTTTATGATCCCGTGTAGACCCACGTTGATACTTTCTAGTACACACTGACACCTTTCAGAATAAACTTTGGCCATTTTCAGGACGTATATTGACCCTTTTCAAGACGCACTGTGGCCTTTTTCAGGATGCACTTTGGTCCCTTTCATACTTCGGAGGTTTTCATGATGCTTTGGCTCTTTTCAAGACGCACTTTGGCTCTTTCTGAGATGGACTTTGGTCATTTTCATGACACACTTTGGCCCTTTTGATGATGCTTTGGCCCTTTTCAAGACAGGCTTTGGCCCTTTTCAGAACGCATTTTGGCCCTTTTCATGATACTTAAGCCCTTTTCAGTACTAACTTTGATCCTTTACAGGACGCACTTTGGCCCTTTTCATGATACATTGGCCCTTTTCAAGACGCATTTTTGCTCTTTTCAGGACGCACTTTGGAATATTTTATGATGCTTTTGCCCTTTTCCCGGACACACCTTGGCCCTTTCATGATAATTTTTCCATTTTCAATACGCATGTTGGCTTTTTCCAGGACGCTTTGTTCCTTATCAGGACGCAATTTGGCATGTTCAGGACGCACTTTGGCCCTTATCATGATATTTAAGCTCTTTTCAGTACTCACTTTTGACCTTTTCATGATAATATGGCTATTTTCAATACGCACTTTGGCCCTTTGGCCTTTTTCAAGATGCACTAGCTTGATTCAGGACGCACTTTGGTCTTTTTTAATGATGCGTTTGCCCTTTTCAGGACGCACTTTTCGGCCTTTTTTAGGACGCACTATCCATTTTCAGGACGCACTTTGGCTCTCTTCAGGACGCACTTTGGCCCTTTTAAGGATTTCTTGTGTTCTGTTGTAGGCCCACTGATCCCTTCTAGGACTCCACTGACACCATTAAGAACAAATTTTGGCCATTTTCATAATGCGTTGAGCCTTTTCATGATACTTAAGCTCTTTTCAAGTACGCATTTTGGCCCATTTCAAGACGCACTTTGGCCCTTTCCAGGATGCACTTTGGCCCTTCACAGGACCCACTGACGCCTTTCAGAACAAATTTTGGTCCTTTTCAGGACGCACTTTGCCCTTTCAAGGATTCCTTGTGATTATGTGTAGACGCACTGATCCATTCTAGGACCCACTGACGCCTTTTAGAATACATTTTGACCATTTTCAGGACGCATTTTTATCCCCTTCAGGACTCACTTTGGCCCATATTTATGATTATTTTGCCTTTTTCAGTACGCACGTTTTGGCCTATTTCAGGACGCACTATCCATTTTCAGGACTCACCTTGCCTCTCTTCAGGACGCATTTTGGCCTTTTAAAGGATTTGTTTTTGTAAACCAACTTTGATCCCTTCTAGGACTCCACTGACTCCATTAAGAACAAACTTTGGCAATTTTCATAACGATTTGACCCTTTTCAGGACGCACTTTGTCCTTTTTTATGATGCTTAGGCTCTTTTCAGGACGCACTGGCCCATTTCCTGACGCACATTTCCCCCTTTTCAAGACGCACTTTGTCCTTTTTATTTATGCTTCGGCCCTTTTTTGGACAAACTTTGGAGCTTTTTATTAAGCTTTTGCTCTTTTCGGGAAGTACTTTCGCACTTTTAAGGACGCACTGGTCCATTTCATGAAACACTTTGGCCCTTTTCAGGACACTTTGACCCTTTTAAGGATTCCTTATGTTCCTTTGTGGATCCGCTTTGATCCATTCTAGGACCCACTGACGCTTTTCAGAACAAATTTTGTCCATTTTGCAGGACTCCCTTTGTCTCTTTTTCTATGATGCTGCGGCCCTTTCAGGGCACACTTTGGCCCTTTTCATGATACTTCAGCCCTTTTCAGTACGCACTTTGGCCCTTTTCAGGACGCACTGGTGCATTTCATGACGCACATTGGCAATTTTCAGGACGCACTTTGGTCCATTTAAGGACTCGCTTTGTCCCTTTTCAGTACGCACTTTGGCCCTTCTCATTATGCTTTGGCCCATTACAATACGAACTTTGGCCATTTTCAGTTAGCACTTCTGCCCTTTTAAGGATTCCTTGTGTTCTATTGTAGGCCCACTTTGATCCCTTCTAGGACTCCACTGACACGATTAATAGCAAACTTTACCATTTTCATAACGCTTTGACCCTTTTCAGGACGCACTTTGTCCCTTTTTATGATGCTTCGTCCCTTTTTAGGACAAACTTTTGAGCTTTTTATTAAGCTTTTTGCTCTTTTCAGGAAGCACTTTCGCACTGGTCCATTTCATGACACACTTTGGCCCTTTTCAGGACACTTTGACCCTTTTAAGGATTCCTTATGTTCCTTTGTAGATCCACTTTGATCCATTCTAGGACATACTGACGCTTTTCAGAACAAATTTTGTCCATTTTGCAGGACGCCCTTTGTCTCTTTTTCTTTGATGCTTCGGCCCTTTTCAGTACGCACTTTGGCCCTTTTCATTATGCTTTGGCCCATTTTAATACGAACTTTGGCCGTTTTCAGGACGCAATTTGGCCCTTTCTATAATGATTTTGCCCGTTTCAGGACGCACTTTTTGGCCTATTTCAGGACGTACTATCCATTTTCAGGAAGCACCTTGGCTCTCTTCAGGACGCACTTTGGCCCCTTTAATGATTTTTTGTGTTCTATTGTAGGCCATCTTTGATCCCCTCTAGGACTCAACTGACACCATTAATAGCAAACTTTGACCATTTTGATAACGCTTTGACCCTTATCAGAACGCACTTTGGTCCATTTCATGATACTTAGGCTTTTTTCAGTACTCACTTTATAACTTTGGCTCTCTTCAGGACGCACTTTGGCTCTTAAAAAATTCCTTGTGTTCTATTGTAGGCCCACATTGATCCCTTCTAAGATCCAACTGACGCCTTTCAGAACAAACTAGCCATTTACATAATGCTTTGGCCCTTTTAAGGCCACACTTTGTCCTTTGTTATGATTATTTGGCCCTTTTTATGACGCACTATGGCCTTTCTAACGATTCTTTATGATCCCGTGTAGACCCACGTTGATACTTTCTAGTACACACTGACACCTTTCAGAATAAACTTTGGCCATTTTCAGGACGTATATTGACCCTTTTCAAGACGCACTGTGGCCTTTTTCAGGATGCACTCTGGTCCCTTTCATACTTCGGAGGTTTTCATGATGCTTTGGCTCTTTTCAAGACGCACTTTGGCTCTTTCTGTGATGGACTTTGGTCATTTTCATGACGCACTTTGGCCCTTTTGATGATGCTTTGGCCCTTTTCAAGACAGGCTTTGGACCTTTTCAGGACACTTTGACCCTTTTAAGGATTCCTTATGTTCCTTTGTAGATCCACTTTGATCCATTCTAGGACATACTGACGCTTTTCAGAACAAATTTTGTCCATTTTGCAGGACGCCCTTTGTCTCTTTTTCTTTGATGCTTCGGCCCTTTTCAGTACGCACTTTGGCCCTTTTCATTATGCTTTGGCCCATTTTAATACGAACTTTGGCCGTTTTCAGGACGCAATTTGGCCCTTTCTATGATGATTTTGCCCGTTTCAGGACGCACTTTTTGGCCTATTTCAGGACGCACTATCCATTTTCAGGAAGCACCTTGGCTCTCTTCAGGACTCACTTTGGCCATCTTTGATCCCTTCTAGGACTCAACTGACACCATTAATAGCAAACTTTGACCATTTTGAAAACGCTTTGACCCTTATCAGAACGCACTTTGGTCCATTTCATGATACTTAGGCTTTTTTCAGTACTCACTTTATAACTTTTGCTCTCTTCAGGACGCACTTTGGCTCTTAAAGAATTCCTTGTGTTCTATTGTAGGCCCACATCGATCCCTTCTAGGATCCAACTGACGCCTTTCAGAACAAACTAGCCATTTACATAATGCTTTGGCCCTTTTAAGGCCACACTTTGTCCTTTGTTATGATTATTTGGCCCTTTTTATGACGCACTATGGCCTATCTAACGATTCTTTATGATCCCGTGTAGACCCACGTTGATACTTTCTAGTACACACTGACACCTTTCAGAATAAACTTTGGCCATTTTCAGGACGTATATTGACCCTTTTCAAGACGCACTGTGGCCTTTTTCAGGATGCACTTTGGTCCCTTTCATACTTCGGAGGTTTTCATGATGCTTTGGCTCTTTTCAAGACGCACTTTGGCTCTTTCTGAGATGGACTTTGGTCATTTTCATGACGCACTTTGGCCCTTTTGATGATGCTTTGGCCCTTTTCAAGACAGGCTTTGGACCTTTTCAGTACGCACTTTGGCCGTTTTCAGTACGCACTTTGGCCTTTTTCAAGATACTTAAGCCCTTTTCAGTTCGCACTTTGGCCCTTTACAGGAAACACTTTGGTCGTCTTCATGACGCACTTTGTCCCTTGTTATGATACTTTGGCCCTTTTCAGAACGCATTTTGGCCCTTTTCATGATACTTAAGCCCTTTTCAGTACTAACTTTTATCCTTTACAGGACGCACTTTGGCCCTTTTCATGATACATTGGCCCTTTTCAAGACGCATTTTGGCTCTTTTCAGGATGCACTTTGGAATATTTTATGATGCTTTTGCTCTTTTCCGGACACACTTTGGCCCTTTCATGATAATTTGGCCATTTTCAATACGCATGTTGGCTTTTTCCAGGACGCTTTGTTCCTTATCAGGACGCAATTTGGCATGTTCAGGACGCACTTTGGCCCTTATCATGATACTTAAGCTCTTTTCAGTACTCACTTTTGACCTTTTCATGATAATATGGCTATTTTCAATACGCACTTTGGCCCTTTGGCCTTTTTCAAGATGCACTAGCTTGATTCAGGACGCACTTTGGTCTTTTTTAATGATGCGTTTGCCCTTTTCAGGACGCACTTTTCGGCCTTTTTTAGGACGCACTATCCATTTTCAGGACGCACTTAGGCTCTCTTCAGGACGCACTTTGGCCCTTTTAAGGATTTCTTGTGTTCTGTTGTAGGCCCACTGATCCCTTCTAGGACTCCACTGACACCATTAAGAACAAATTTTGGCCATTTTCATAATGCGTTGAGCCTTTTCATGATACTTAAGCTCTTTTCAAGTACGCACTTTGGCCCATTTCAAGACGCACTTTGGCCCTTTTCAGGATGCACTTTGGCCCTTCACAGGACCCACTGACGCCTTTCAGAACAAATTTTGGTCCTTTTCAGGACGCACTTTGCCCTTTCAAGGATTCCTTGTGATTATGTGTAGACGCACTGATCCATTCTAGGACCCACTGACGCCTTTTAGAATACATTTTGACCATTTTCAGGACGCATTTTTATCCCCTTCAGGACTCACTTTGGCCCTTTTCGGGACGCAAATTGGCCCTTTTAAGGATTCTATTTGTTCTATTGAAGGCCCACTTTGATCCATTCTAGGACCCATTAACGCTATTCAGAACAATCTTTGGCCATTCTTATAATGCTTTGGCCCTTTTCATGACGCATTTTCACTCATTTGTCCTTTTCATGATACTTAAGCCATTTCAGTACGCACTTTTTGGCCTATTTCATGTCACACTTTGGCCCATTTTTATGATTATTTTGCCTTTTTCAGGACGCACGTTTTGGCCTATTTCAGGACGCACTATCCATTTTCAGGACTCACCTTGGCTCTCTTCAGGACGCATTTTGGCCTTTTAAAGGATTTGTTTTTGTAAACCAACTTTGATCCCTTCTAGGACTCCACTGACTCCATTAAGAACAAACTTTGGCCATTTTCATAACGATTTGACCCTTTTCAGGACGCACTTTGTCCTTTTTTATGATGCTTAGGCTCTTTTCAGGACGCACTGGCCATTTCCTGACGCACATTTCCCCCTTTTCAAGACGCACTTTGTCCTTTTTATTTATGCTTCGGCCCTTTTTTGGACAAACTTTGGAGCTTTTTATTAAGCTTTTGCTCTTTTCGGGAAGTACTTTCGCACTTTTCAGGACGCACTGGTCCATTTCATGAAACACTTTGGCCCTTTTCAGGACACTTTGACCCTTTTAAGGATTCCTTATGTTCCTTTGTGGATCCGCTTTGATCCATTCTAGGACCCACTGACGCTTTTCAGAACAAATTTTGTCCATTTTGCAGGACTCCCTTTGTCTCTTTTTCTATGATGCTTCGGCCCTTTCAGGGCACACTTTGGCCCTTTTCATGATACTTCAGCCCTTTTCAGTACGCACTTTGGCCCTTTTCAGGACGCACTGGCGCATTTCATGACGCACATTGGCAATTTTCAGGACGCACTTTGGTCCATTTAAGGACTCGCTTTGTCCCTTTTCAGTACGCACTTTGGCCCTTTTCATTATGCTTTGGCCCATTACAATACGAACTTTGGCCATTTTCATAACGCTTTGACCCTTTTCAGGACGCACTTTGTCCCTTTTCATAACGCACTGGCCCATTTCATGACGCACATTTCCCCCTTTTCAGGACGCACTTTGACCCTTTTCATGATACATCAGCCTTTTTCAGTACGCACATTTCCCCCTTTTCAGGACGCACTTTGTCCCTTTTTATGATGCTTCGTCCCTTTTTAGGACAAACTTTTGAGCTTTTTATTAAGCTTTTTGCTCTTTTCAGGAAGCACTTTCGCACTGGTCCATTTCATGACACACTTTGGCCCTTTTCAGGACACTTTGACCCTTTTAAGGATTCCTTATGTTCCTTTGTAGATCCACTTTGATCCATTCTAGGACATACTGACGCTTTTCAGAACAAATTTTGTCCATTTTGCAGGACGCCCTTTGTCTCTTTTTCTTTGATGCCGGCCCTTTTCAGTACGCACTTTGGCCCTTTTCATTATGCTTTGGCCCATTTTAATACGAACTTTGGCCGTATTTTTCAGGACGCAATTTGGCCCTTTCTATGATGATTTTGCCCGTTTCAGGACGCACTTTTTGGCCTATTTCAGGACGCACTATCCATTTTCAGGAAGCACCTTGGCTCTCTTCAGGACTCACTTTGGCCATCTTTGATCCTTCTAGGACTCAACTGACACCATTAATAGCAAACTTTGACCATTTTGAAAACGCTTTGACCCTTATAAGAACGCACTTTGGTCCATTTCATGATACTTAGGCTTTTTTCAGTACTCACTTTATAACTTTTGCTCTCTTCAGGACGCACTTTGGCTCTTAAAGAATTCCTTGTGTTCTATTGTAGGCCCACATTGATCCCTTCTAGGATCCAACTGACGCCTTTCAGAACAAACTAGCCATTTACATAATGCTTTGGCCCTTTTAAGGCCACACTTTGTCCTTTGTTATGATTATTTGGCCCTTTTTATGACGCACTATGGCCTTTCTAACGATTCTTTATGATCCCGTGTAGACCCACGTTGATACTTTCTAGTACACACTGACACCTTTCAGAATAAACTTTGGCCATTTTCAGGACGTATATTGACCCTTTTCAAGACGCACTGTGGCCTTTTTCAGGATGCACTTTGGTCCCTTTCATACTTCGGAGGTTTTCATGATGCTTTGGCTCTTTTCAAGACGCACTTTGGCTCTTTCTGAGATGGACTTTGGTCATTTTCATGACACACTTTGGCCCTTTTGATGATGCTTTGGCCCTTTTCAAGACAGGCTTTGGACCTTTTCAGTACGCACTTTGGCCGTTTTCAGTACGCACTTTGGCCTTTTTCAAGATACTTAAGCCCTTTTCAGTTCGCACTTTGGCCCTTTACAGGAAACACTTTGGTCGTCTTCATGACGCACTTTGTCCCTTGTTATGATACTTTGGCCCTTTTCAGAACGCATTTTGGCCCTTTTCATGATACTTAAGCCCTTTTCAGTACTAACTTTGATCCTTTACAGGACGCACTTTGGCCCTTTTCATGATACATTGGCCCTTTTCAAGACGCATTTTGGCTCTTTTCAGGACGCACTTTGGAATATTTTATGATGCTTTTGCCCTTTTCCGGACACACTTTGGCCCTTTCATGATAATTTGGCCATTTTCAATACGCATGTTGGCTTTTTCCAGGACGCTTTGTTCCTTATCAGGACGCAATTTGGCATGTTCAGGACGCACTTTGGCCCTTATCATGATACTTAAGCTCTTTTCAGTACTCACTTTTGACCTTTTCATGATAATATGGCTATTTTCAATACGCACTTTGGCCCTTTGGCCTTTTTCAAGATGCACTAGCTTGATTCAGGACGCACTTTGGTCTTTTTTAATGATGCGTTTGCCCTTTTCAGGACGCACTTTTCGGCCTTTTTTAGGACGCACTATCCATTTTCAGGAAGCACCTTGGCTCTCTTCCGGACTCACTTTGGCCATCTTTGATCCCTTCTAGGACTCAACTGACACCATTAATAGCAAACTTTGACCATTTTGAAAACGCTTTGACCCTTATCAGAACGCACTTTGGTCCATTTCATGATACTTAGGCTTTTTTCAGTACTCACTTTATAACTTTTGCTCTCTTCAGGACGCACTTTGGCTCTTAAAGAATTCCTTGTGTTCTATTGTAGGCCCACATTGATCCCTTCTAGGATCCAACTGACGCCTTTCAGAACAAACTAGCCATTTACATAATGCTTTGGCCCTTTTAAGGCCACACTTTGTCCTTTGTTATGATTATTTGGCCCTTTTTATGACGCACTATGGCCTATCTAACGATTCTTTATGATCCCGTGTAGACCCACGTTGATACTTTCTAGTACACACTGACACCTTTCAGAATAAACTTTGGCCATTTTCAGGACGTATATTGACCCTTTTCAAGACGCACTGTAGCCTTTTTCAGGATGCACTTTGGTCCCTTTCATACTTCGGAGGTTTTCATGATGCTTTGGCTCTTTTCAAGACGCACTTTGGCTCTTTCTGAGATGGACTTTGGTCATTTTCATGACGCACTTTGGCCCTTTTGATGATGCTTTGGCCCTTTTCAAGACAGGCTTTGGACCTTTTCAGTACGCACTTTGGCCGTTTTCAGTACGCACTTTGGCCTTTTTCAAGATACTTAAGCCCTTTTCAGTTCGCACTTTGGCCCTTTACAGGAAACACTTTGGTCGTCTTCATGACGCACTTTGTCCCTTGTTATGATACTTTGGCCCTTTTCAGAACGCATTTTGGCCCTTTTCATGATACTTAAGCCCTTTTCAGTACTAACTTTGATCCTTTACAGGACGCACTTTGGCCCTTTTCATGATACATTGGCCCTTTTCAAGACGCATTTTGGCTTTTTCCAGGACGCTTTGTTCCTTATCAGGACGCAATTTGGCATGTTCAGGACGCACTTTGGCCCTTATCATGATACTTAAGCTCTTTTCAGTACTCACTTTTGACCTTTTCATGATAATATGGCTATTTTCAATACGCACTTTGGCCCTTTGGCCTTTTTCAAGATGCACTAGCTTGATTCAGGACGCACTTTGGTCTTTTTTAATGATGCGTTTGCCCTTTTCAGGACGCACTTTTCGGCCTTTTTTAGGACGCACTATCCATTTTCAGGACGCACTTAGGCTCTCTTCCATACGCACTTTGGCCCTTTTAAGGATTTCTTGTGTTCTGTTGTAGGCCCACTGATCCCTTCTAGGACTCCACTGACACCATTAAGAACAAATTTTGGCCATTTTCATAATGCGTTGAGCCTTTTCATGATACTTAAGCTCTTTTCAAGTACGCATTTTGGCCCATTTCAAGACGCACTTTGGCTCTTTTCAGGATGCACTTTGGCCCTTCACAGGACCCACTGACGCCTTTCAGAACAAATTTTGGTCCTTTTCAGGACGCACTTTGCCCTTTCAAGGATTCCTTGTGATTATGTGTAGACGCACTGATCCATTCTAGGACCCACTGACGCCTTTTAGAATACATTTTGACCATTTTCAGGACGCATTTTTATCCCCTTCAGGACTCACTTTGGCCCTTTTCGGGACGCAAATTGGCCCTTTTAAGGATTCTATTTGTTCTATTGAAGGCCCACTTTGATCCATTCTAGGACCCATTAACGCTATTCAGAACAATCTTTGGCCATTCTTATAATGCTTTGGCCCTTTTCATGACGCATTTTCACTCATTTGTCCTTTTCATGATACTTAAGCCATTTTCAGTACGCACTTTTTGGCCTATTTCATGTCACACTTTGGCCCATTTTTATGATTATTTTGCCTTTTTCAGGACGCACGTTTTGGCCTATTTCAGGACGCACTATCCATTTTCAGGACTCACCTTGGCTCTCTTCAGGACGCATTTTGGCCTTTTAAAGGATTTGTTTTTGTAAACCAACTTTGATCCCTTCTAGGACTCCACTGACTCCATTAAGAACAAACTTTGGCAATTTTCATAACGATTTGACCCTTTTCAGGACGCACTTTGTCCTTTTTTATGATGCTTAGGCTCTTTTCAGGACGCACTGGCCCATTTCCTGACGCACATT
>JAVGWX010000010.1:25333382-25441128 GCA_036924085.1 Ariolimax columbianus | reverse complement strand
GTCGACGACTTACACTTGTGTTCACGGATACGTGGAGTTGTTTTCCGTCTGGACTTGTTATTTCGTTCTTTTTTTGTGATTTCTTCCATCCGTTTATCCTGGTCTAGACGCCGGCTGAATGGTGCTACGCTTAAACTAGTTATACCTGTGTCGTAGCTCACGGGTTAGTTCTGCCGGTTCACCTTCACGAATATGGCGTGTGGGAATTTTAGATGCTACTATGATGAACTGAATACAGCTGGGAAGAGATGCCAGACTCACTCACACGCTGAGTGTTGTCCATACGACCTCTTGTGGTTATCGAAAAGGTACGACAAACTGCGTTAGATGCCTTCCCACCTTTCTACCCTGCGGGTTACATGTTTACGGAAAGGCTTCGGTGGTAACCCTGAGGCAAAATCTGCATCCTATGCTATCTCCAGTCGTCTCGATGAATGTCTTGCCACTGGCAAAAGGTAGCTTAGGCTCTGTGAGTGAGGTTGACAAAAGGCACAGTTTCTTCCTCACTTTAATCCAAATCTCCGCGCAAGTCACCCATTTCAGCGGACACAGCAAGAGATACGACTGTCCACACGGCTGAACAAAGAGAGTGGTCTTCATCACTTGTGATGGACAAACTATCAGGTACAGCTATTAACTGAGTGTGGATGTTGGGCCTTTACAATTGTCTTTGGTTCGTGATATGGCCTTCCAGCAACATATATACATGTTACATCCATTTTCTTTGTGTTGAATGAGACCAAAGTTAGTGCACCCAGCTGAAAACTAATTCATGGTGGTCTGCATATATATATATATATATATATATATATATATATATATATATATATATATATATATATATATACACACACACGCGCGTGCGCGCACGAGCACAAGCATGCACAAACGAGGGAGAGTAATCAAGTAACAGCAATTGTATTAAAACCATTCTTACAAGAGCGGGAACCAGACATTTTTGTGTCTTATTTTTCAACATCGTTCCCGGGCCTGGCAATAGACTGTGTCCACCTTTCTACTAGCTTGTGGATGCCCTCTAGAAAAAAGTCTTTTGGTATGACCATTAACCAATTTTTCACCGCGTCCATTACATCGTTGTCAGCTGCCTTGGGACCCATCTGCTACACATATTCCTATAACCGTGATTATCATGGACAATTTTATGCCCATCGCCATGACTCATGTTGAAATCAGCGGCTATTTCGTCAATAGTGAATTGTGAGTTGTCAGAACTAACTGGTCGATTTGCTGTTGCCACGCTTTCTGGTCTCCCACGCCGCGGTTCATCAATTACATTATGTCTTCCGTTTCAAAATCTTTTAACCCATTCATACACTCTCCTCTGATTCAAACAACTGTCTCCGCACGGAACCTTCATTCATTCTTCTGTAGATTTAAGAAGGTCTCACACCTTCTGACCTTAAAAAAAACGAATAGCTCCTTGTTGTTCTTTCACTGTACAAGTCATCAGTGAGGCGGCCATGTTGTACGCTGTATCGCGCATATTGCTCAATCATGTTCTTCTTGAATCGCAGTGTGGGACGACCGATTCTTCTAGCTCTAATGACTAGCTGGCCATAGAGGATATCATTTGACAGCCTCTCATTTTCCATGAGATAAACATGTCCCAACCATCGTAGACGTCGTTTGGCTTAACAGCGAGTACATGATGTGAGTGTTTGCTCTCTGTAAGACCACGTTATGTGACACTCTCTCTTTCCACCAAATCCTCAATA
Source organism: Ariolimax columbianus (assembly GCA_036924085.1). Lineage (NCBI taxonomy): Eukaryota > Metazoa > Mollusca > Gastropoda > Stylommatophora > Arionidae > Ariolimax > Ariolimax columbianus. Next base: position 25,439,392 of record JAVGWX010000010.1, on the reverse strand, counting down.
TACGCCATAGACACCTCATGGGAAATACGTTGAGTAGCCATTCCTGCTTAGTGTAAGCGCCCCAAGTCTCTCTTCGATACAGGAAAGTGCCAAGAACGCAGGTCGGATAGATCCTGGCCTTGGTGTAGTGAGACAACGCATTATTCTCCCAGACTCTCATGGTCAAGCGGGTCATGACGCTACTCGCTCTGCTAAGTCTACAGTATATCACCTTCTCGAGCGGGAGAGTGTTGTTGATGGCAGACCCCAAATAGGTGAAGCCGTTGAAGACCTCCAGAGTGACGCTATCAATATTCACGGAGGGAGAAGTGGTAATACCCTGTGCGCAGACCTTCGTCTTTTTCAGGCTTATGGTGAGCCCAAACTGCTTGCACCCCTCGGCGAATCTGTCTCACAGTCTCCGTAGAGCCTGCTCAATATTGGTCACTACAATCACATTATCTGCAAATGACGTCTTTCTAATGAGCACCGTCCTTAACTTAGTCATCGCACGCAGTCCGGACAGATTAAACAATCGCCAATCTGACCTAGTCTGCAGATAAACACCGTCCATGTACATATATAAGCGTACACTAGGAACATGGAGAGAAAGATCATCAAAAAGGGTTGACGGAAGCACACATCCCTGCTTCACTCCACTCTTGATGGGAAAAGAGTTTGAAGAATATCCATCGTATTCTTCTTCTTCTTCTTCTTCTGCGTACACAGTCAGACAGTAACCATTATTTTTTCGAAAAAAGCGGCGGTCGTCCTGAGACTCTCGCCACTACCATAGAGCTTGTCTTGCAGTTCCACTGGCAATGGCCACATCTGCTCTCTCTGATCCTCGTATGTCGGGCAGTTCTGCAGCAGATGTTCAGTGGTCATTTTACCAGTACCGCACGGGCATTCGTCGGTACACCCTATTTTCAATTTGTTGAATAGGTGGTACCTCAGTCTATTGTGGCCAGTGCGAAGTCTGAAGACAACGACCTGCTCTCTTCGGTTCAACTGGTAATAGGCATCGTTTTTGGTGTAACCAGTATGTTCGGTTTCCCATTTGGTCATGTACCTGGCTTTGATAAGCCGTTTTGACTCTTCGTACGTCATACTGGTATCTGTTTGTGGTAGCCTTGCACCTTCTTTTGCCAGTCTGTCTGCCTCCTCGTTGCCTTGGATGTTGCAGTGTGACGGAACCCACTGTACCACTACCCTTTTTGGTGCGGACAGCTGGCACAGTTTGCAGAGTGCTGCTCTTAAGTCATTAAGCTCAGTGTTTTTCTGGCTTTTTAGCGCTGTGACTACGGCGAGAGCATCTGTCAGCAAGACTATGTGGCTCTCGTTTTCACTGTGTGTTGCCATTTCTTCCACTGCCGCCCTCAGTGCCTCTGCCTCCGCTCTGAAATTGCTTGTGTACTTACCAGTAGCGAATGACAGTGTTATTTTTCTGCCATTTGGTAGGTTCAGGAATGCTCCTGCCCCTCCGTTCTGTGTAGTGTTTGTTACAGAACCGTCGGTGTATGCATGGGTCCAGTCCATGCTTGGGTAGCTTTTCGTTATGAAGCTTAGGGTAGTGTCTCTCCTTTCTTTTTCGGTCTGGCAGTTTTTGTTTGCAATACCTGGTATATTTTCTACCACCTCTGGAAATATATCCTGCCTCCAAGTAGGTTTTCGTACAGTAGTGATGGGTTTTGGTGTTGTTAGTGCGTTTATGGGATCTTCGTGCATCTTTGCTTTGGCTATTTCTGCAAAGTTTCTCCGCTTTAGTTTCCCAGTTCCCAAATTGTTTAGCCTCTGGTACATTGGATGGTCCGTCAGTCTTCGGAGTTTCTCTGACTGCAGCTGGGCTCTGCAGTCTCTTCTATCGGTCATGGATTGCAGTTTTGTAATCTTTTCAAGTTCTACAATTGGCGTTGACTTCATGCCACCTGTTATAATTCTCATGGCTTGGTTTTGAAGTTTGTTAACTTTATCGAAGTTCGCCTTCGCTGCTGTTGTCCATGCCGCGATGCCATACTCGAGAACTGGTCTCACTCTTCCAGTGTACAGTTTCTTTAGTATGCCTTCGTCTGCACCCCAGCTTGTGCCAGCAAGTTTCCTCATGATCGCCATTCTTTCTCTGGCTTTCATTCGGTTTCTCTCAATCTGACTTTTCCATGTCATGCGCCGATCAAATGTGACTCCCAGATAGGTTGGGTTGTCGTTTGGCTGCAGGATTTTGCCATTTAGGCTTAATTTGGTACTTTGGGGTTTTAATGAGAGCGAGAATATTGTGCACGTGGTTTTCTCCTCGTTTATTTTGACCAGCCATGAGTTCGCCCACTCTTCCAGCGATGTTAGGGCCGTTTGCATCCGATTTCTTGCTATGGTGAGATTCTTTTCAGAGGTCCACATAGCCAGATCGTCTGCAAACATTGAGCTATGGACTCTTCTTGGTATATTCTCTGTAATATCGTTTATATATACCAGGAAGAGTGTGGGTGACAGTACTCCCCCTTGGGGTACTCCCTGCTCGAGTGTCACCTTTTTGCTCATCTGCCCTTGTACTTGGACTCTGGCCGTTCTTTGTTTGAGGTAGTGGTTGATCCACTTGTACATCTTCCCACAAACATCACTTCTCCTTAGCTTGACTCTAAGTCCATCCTTCCAGACTTTGTCAAAGGCCTTTTCCAGATCCACCCAAACAGCTACTGTGTGTTTCTGTGCCTGGTAGGCATCTTCTATCTCCTGGGCTATGAGGATGACCTGGTCCTCAGTGGATCTGTGCTGTCTAAAGCCGGCTTGCTGTGGAATTAGTATTCGTTTTTCTTCCAGATGCCACATCAGTCTGGTGTTTATCATCCGTTCCATCAGCTTGCCGACACAGCTCAGTAGGCTTATGAGCCTGTATCCATTCGGATCTGTTTTGTCCTTTCCTGTTTTTGGTACTGGTACCAGTATTGCATCTTTCCATGCCTGGGGTACAATACCCCTTTTCCAGCTTTGGTTCAGGACTAATAGAAGTTTTTTCTTCGCTGTTTGGCCCAGTCCCATCAGCATTTCGTTTGTTATCCCGTCTTTTCCGGGAGATTTCCTTTTCTTTAGTGTTCTCATAGCCTCTTCCATTTCGCGCATTGTTAGTTTGGCCATCATGTGTTCTTCAGGAGCCGTATTCATGTTTTCGTGTCCCTTTAGCTCTTCGCTAATGTCTGTATGCTTATCTGCAGGGACCTCGATGTGGTTTGCTCTGGCATAGTGATCGACAAAGGCGTTTGCGGCTTTCTTACCTGTGATCAAGTTCTCACCCTGCTTGATAGTAATTTGTTTATTTGACGGGGTTTCGTCGTTCATGGCTCTGACTAGCTTCCATAGCTTGTTCCCTTCTTTGTCCAGGTTTAAACTTTCCGTTTTATTTTTTCAACTTTCTCTTGCTGTTTGCTTGTATTCTCTTGCTGTTTGCTTGTATCCATCGTATAAAACTAAGTAATTCAATTCAGTGTGAAAAGAAATTATCATGCTACGCAGTTTTAGAGAGCAGCCGATCTTCTGGAGGAGTTCGAATAGACCCTTTCTGCTAACCAAGTCGAAGGCATTGGTGAGGTCTAGAAACATCATATAGAGTGGCTGGCCCTGTTCTCTGCACTTCTCCTGGATATGGCTAAGAGAGGAAATCATGCGTCGATCTACCTACTCTGAAGCCACACTGAGATTCTGGGTACACCATGTCCGCGAACAGACTCAGCCCACTGAGAAGCACGTGGGCGTAAACTTTGTCAACAACGCTCAGGTGCGAGATCCCTCTATAATTATTGCAGTCCCCGCGGTCATCTTTGTTTTTGTAAATAGTCACAATGATGGCGTCACGCATATCTTGGGGGACCTCACCTTCCTCTCAGCAGATATATTATGAGGTCAAACGTCGGCTGAGATACTGCTGATTTTGCACATTTGATGGCTTCGAGCCATGTATGGGGGTGAAATAAACAAACACAGCCAGCACACGACGTGGCGACAGCAGTGGCGAAGCGGCCTGCAGTTCTCAGCCTCAAACAACCATCACAACCCCAATAATGGGAAAATGTCGTATTGACAGTTTTTTTAGGGTTTCGGACCATGCAGAAGTCGGATGCACTGAAATAAGATTTTCCGTTGTGCATACTCTTCCATGCACTTTATAATAAAATTGATGTTACTTAATTACTGTCTCTTGTGTGTGTGGGTGTGTGTGCGTGCGTGCGTGCGCGTATATATAAATGTAAATGCATAACTCTCCCATCCTGATCCAAGAAGGGCAACTTAAGCTCCCCACGACGCGTGGGAGCACAAGTAGGTGGAAAAGTAAAATAAGCCAGTTTATACACTCGCCTGTATGTTACAGGAGCTCAAAAGGGGGAGAAAGAGTACTACTACATTCGCCTACCAGGTCGTAAGTGGTTCTAAGTAGAGTTAGACATAGGACCGCTACTCCATCCTGTAGAAACTGTGAGTCGTAAGAAAAAAAAGAAGACGTTTACACCCAATGGTAGAAGAGAAGCGACTGGGTAAGGTTGTGCATGGAGCCGAGTATAGTTCAATAGCAGAGAGACGTAGAAATCATACCAATTTGTTTGACAACTTCTGCATGAGTAGATCCTGTGTTTGACAACGTACGAGTGAAACACGAAGCGTATACATGATAATGACACGTGGTTATACGTTACGAACTGGCTCGTGATTGTGGCCTGGTTATGTTTGGCGAAGATCATTGTTACCTGGTAAAGTTGTGGTCTGTAGTTGACGTCATGTGTGGTTGTGGAATTGTGAAGGTGTTTCTCAGAAAACAAAGACCATCCAAAGTTCTAGAAGTTGGTTACAAAGATTGGCAGGATACCACACATTTGGTTAGGGATTCTGGTTCAGAAGTGATGTGCAATACGGTCGATGTTCTACAGTACAGGGATGCATGTGGGGATACGGACAGGTACAGTAATAACGGGCGTTGTGTTAGTATGAATGTTGTACGGGGCGTGTTCAAATTAAACCAGCCCCAGTAGATTTATTACATTATGAAATGAACATCAGCAGGTGGGGCAGAATTAAACAAAGCAATTGTTATGAAGCAAGCATTCACCGAGGTTCGTTAAAGCAAGTTGTCATAAGCATGCAGACACGCATCCACTGCTTGGATAGACGTCGGATGTCGCACGAGAAGTCTACCAATAGAAGCCCTTCATGGAAAAAAAAATTCTTACTAGCAGAAACTTGTGATTTTAATTTCTTGAGATTTGGTGATCCTGGATGCTTACATTGCATGCTTTCTGTTTTGCTGCTCAGCTCAAAGTTGTGGTACCACGACTCATAACTTGCCACTAAGCGCAACAGAAATTCATAACCCTCCGCTTTATCACGCAGAAAGTGATTCAAACTCCAGCCCATACGTTCTTCCGTATGATGGTCGGTCAGCATCCGTTGGACCCATTGTGAACACACCTTCCTATATTTCAGTGTCATCCTTACCACAATTTGAACTGTCCCAAACGACACAGCGAATTCCTCTGCTAGTGAACGTAAGCTCCGGCGACGGTCCACCCGTATTGCTGCATCAATATCAGCGATTGCTTCTTCTGTCACAACAATATGTGTCTGACCTGGTCGAGAAAGATCTTTCGTTAACTCACGCCCTTCCCGACACATCCGTGCCCAGCCCTTCACTGTTGTCTTCTACACACTTGTGTCACCACACACTGCTTCCATTCTGCGATGAATGTCTACTGTTTGTCATCCTTCAGCTATTAGCAACCGAATCGCCGCTCGTTGTTCAACCCTGGACAGATTCCGTATCACACCCGCCATTTTCTCAGCGGTCTCCAGCAGAACCAATGAATGCGAGTATAGTGAACACGTACACACTTGTGTGTGCTTATTAAGTCAGATGTGGCATGGCGCAGCACGGACGTTTTTCATTTGAACACGCCTCCTATATCACCGTGAGCAAAGATTATACCTCTTGTAACCTTTTAATCGTGCCAAAAAGGCCACTAACGAGGGTTGTGTATCATTTGCTTGTTTTATTGGATTACCTATCCTACCTGGTTTGATTGATGTTATCGATGCACCCCATTTGTCTTAGCTATAAATGGGTACATGGCTACTGTTAGGGAAGGAATGCAACGAGGGTTACCTAATCTCAAATAAAGCTAAGGTGTAGTATAATTAAGTCTATACCACTTCATCTTAGACGACATTGTCCCCCAAGGTACGCCATTTTTTTATTTTTTTTCTTCGTTTGCCTTATTACTCTAATCTCCAAGGTGGTGTGCGTTGCACTGTGGTTTTTATTTTGCGCGTGTCGGCCCAGTGCATCCGACTTCAGCATGCATTCTATGTAAGGGTCTGTTTTCTCCTGCATTTTCTAAGCTTCCCCGGGGTAACGGCTGGTGCTGTGATGGGGATCGAACTCAGCACCTTCCGGCTGTGAACCGTGCCACTTAACCACTAGGCCATGCCGTCCCTTATACGCCTATTTAAACAACACAGTCTTTTTGGTGCATCTGAATGTATAAACCATTGTGTGGATGTGGTTTAGCCCTTATATGGGCTGTGCGTGTGCTGTCGACGTACGACATTTTTCTCATCGTTGGGGTAGTCGACGGTTTTTAAAAGATAACTAAAAGCCGCTTCGTAACTGCTGTCGCCACGTCGTGTGCTGGCTTTGTTAATTTATTTCACCCCAACAGAAAAACAACAAATGCCTTACCGGGGATTCGATCCGCTGCCCACCTTGTCGACAGGTAGGCATCGAAACCATTCGGCCACGCGCTCCAGCGTGTGCTGTAGTGTAGTGTTTCTGTTGGTCTGGTCTATGTTGTGGTTAGGGGCTTTAACTTTTACATAGTTCAACTGTTTGGTAGTATTGTGATTCTTAAATAATCACAAGAGATCCAGCCCACTCAGCCGTATCTGTTCAAACTCTTGTAGGACAAAACCAGGTGAAACAGGAAATCTTGGATAGGACACACATCACGAAATTGCAGCATCACCAGACAATCCATGTGTGGGGAAAACATTCAATAGTTGGACTGTCACATCTGTGGCTTTTGGATCTGGCACTTCCGCTTTCTGGAAGTTTCTTTATTTGGGTTAACTATGTGCGAAGAGTAATCAGGGGCAAGTTGTTGTTGCTGTTGTTGTTGTTTAATATCCACAATGAGTAAGTTTACTCTTTTGTGCGCCCTGAAAAGAGCGTTAAGTGGCGGGTTGTAGTAGCTTTCCTCACATCCCGATGAAGGTGACCCGCGGTTCTCCAGGCGGTTGTGTTATGCTTGGCTTCATCTGCGTTGCGTTCACTACTACCGGGATCACATCAATCCACACCTCGTCAGCCAGGCTGCCTTGAAAACAGCCTGTTTCCAGGGAATGCTACACGGAAGAGAGATTGTGGTCTTGGTCAGTGTATTGACGTCCTGATCAGTATGTTGTGTATGACCCTGACGCGACGTCCTGGCCAGTATGTTGTGCTTGACCCTGACGCGACGTCCTGGCCATTATGTTGTGCCTGACCCTGACACGACGTCCTGGTCAGTATGTTGTGCCTGACCCTGACGCGACGTCCTGGTCAGTATGTTGTGCCTGACCCTGACGCGACGTCCTGGTCAGTATGTTGTGCCTGACCCGGACGCGGCGTCCTGGTCAGTATGTTGTGCCTGACCCTGACGCGACGTCCTGGTCAGTATGTTGTGCCTGACCCTGACGCGACGTCCTGGTCAGTATGTAGTGCCTGACCGGACTAGCGTCCCAGTTCCTCACCAGGGGCAGGTAAAACATACACAAAAAAACATGATCAAAACCTTTACCTCACGTCTTGTTTATGGTTCAGGAAACAACCCAGCAGTCTGTTCAGCGAGGTGGAGATCAACAGAGCAATCCACATATTGGTAAGCTTACCGAGAAGCTTCAGATTGCTCTAAAGACGGGTCCCAGTTCACCTAAAGTACGCTTCGGGATGTAAGCAGCGCCACTGTAACCTGCAACCAAAGAGACATAATGAGTTAACAGCACGATCGGGAGAAAAGGGGGGGGGGAGAAGAAGATATTAACTTCTGGTCAGTCACAACATACTGATTGTTCATGTTAGTCAGGGTCAGGCAAAATATACTCGCCAAGACCTTCACCTCGGCTTTCTCGCAGCCCTCCATGGAAATAATTTTTTCCTGGAAGCTTGGCTAACGGAATGAGGGATCGACGTGATCCCACTAGTAGTGAGTGATACGCAGAGGATGCCAAGCAGAGCACAACCGCCTGGAGGACCCTGGTCCACATTCATCAGCACGCTCAGGATGTAAGCTGAAACCCGCCATCTAACGTCCTTTTCAGGACGCACAAAAGAGTAAACTTACTCATTGGGAGCATTCAACAACTCAGCAGGACTATCTTCAAACAATAACAACAACAACAACACCAACAACGACAACAACAACAACAACATTTGTGTTAACTCTTCCTAGTCCTTGTTTGTCACTACCAACACGTCAGCTGGTGATTACTTCTCCTTCCGCTTTTATTCTGAAAAGGAGGCTTGTGTTGTGACGTCGTGATATCTGCGCCTTTCGTCCCGGCACATCCGATTTCACAAAGGCATTTTGGGGACCGAGTTTTCATTCCATTGTCGATCTCTATTTACTTAGCCAGGCTGCATGGTTGCAGCCTGTCGTCAGGGTAGCTACTTGGAGGCAGAATAAGGGCTTGGTCAGTTGTTGGTTACTGACCCTGATGCAAGCTCGCATCAATGAGCTGCTGGCTGCTGTAGGCTCATTCATTGCGCTGCATCTTCAGCCCTAGCAAGTGATTTGAAGTTAGTTGTTCTTTTTGTTGAATATCGCTTTTGGGCTTCGTTTTCTCTAAGACTGTCACATCATCCCTTCTTCTGTTAGTGGGAACAATCCAGGCCACGAGACGTTTACTGGCTTCGTCTATCCAAAGACTGTCACATCATCCCTTCTTCTGTTAGTGGGAACAATCCAGGCCACGAGACGTTTACTGGCTTCGTCTATCCAAAGACTGTCACATCATCCCTTCTTCTGTTAGTGGGAACAGTCCAGGCCACGAGACGTTTACTGGCTTCGTCTATCCAAAGACTGTCACATCATCCCTTCTTCTGTTAGTGGGAACAATCCAGGCCACGAGACGTTTACTGGCTTCGTCTATCCAAAGACTGTCACATCATCCCTTCTTCTGTTAGTGGGAACAGTCCCGCCACGAGACGGGCATGAGCTGGGCTTTTGCAGTCTGAGACTACATTGCGCATGTCTGGAGAACATTTGATTTAGTTAAATTGAAAAACCGTCGTTAATTCCAATTCCGGCCATGATCTAATTTGGAACCTCCACAATAAGTCCATGAGCTGGGCTTTTACTTTCAGACGCATTGTATTGCTCGTGCTTTTGGGTAATTTGGTTATATTTGAGAACTTGTCCTCAATTCATGGCGTCACTACAGACAAGAACAAAATGAATGGAGATATATTCGCTCCACGAACACAATAGGGCATGGATTTATACGCGCGCGCGCACGTGAATGGGATTTGATGTGAAGCAATCAGATCGCTAATTTTGTCGGCTGTGAAAAATGGAGAACAAGCTCCAAATATTGATAGGGTCATTTATCGGGTCAAAGATGGAGACAATGTCGATATTGATAAATAATACGGCCCATAATATCGGTTGTTTGCGTGTGTGATTATTGTGAAATAGAATAGTGATGGCAGACCAAACTGTTTTCTCCAATATGAGACAAATATTGACATCCAAACAAAAAAATGACAAATTAAAATTGAGAGTAATCAAGTATTTGCTGTACGCATCATTATTGCTGCACGCATCATTATTGCTGCACGCATCGAAATGCCGACGATGGGCAAATGGTTACAAGAGAAATACATTTTTAGAAATGTGAATGTGGAGATGAATTACGCCCATCTTGTGGAGAGAAAACGGAACAAATATGGACATCTTGGAGATATCAGGGGTGAACAGAGAATGAATAAACGAAGAGTCCGCCAGTTCAAATAGTTTGGTCGTGTAAAGACAAAAGACATTGCTGAAAACTGTACTAGAATGAAGAGTAAGTGGAAAACATCCTCCCATAGGGAAGGGATGCTGTAAGTGGGAGATGGACCAAGTATACAATAGGACTATTACATCATACAATAGGACTATTACATCATACAATAGGACTATTACATCATACAATAGGACTATTACATTATACAATAGGACTATTACATCATACAATAAGACTATTACATCATACAATAGGACTATTACATCATACAATAGGACTATTACATTATACAATATGACTATTACATCATACAATAGGACTATTACATCATACAATATGACTATTACATTATACAATAGGACTATTACATCATACAATAGGACTATTACATCATACAATAGGACTATTACATTATACAATAGGACTATTACATCATACAATAGGACTATTACATCATACAATAGGACTATTACATCATACAATAGGACTATTACATCATACAGTAGGACTATTACATCATACAATAGGACTATTACATCAGACAATAGGACTATTACATCATACAATAGGACTATTACATCATACAATAGGACTATTACATCATACAATAGGACTATTACATCATACAATATGACTATTACATTATACAATAGGACTATTACATCATACAATAGGACTATTACATTATACAATAAGACTATTACATTATACAATAGGACTATTACATCATACAATAGGACTATTACATCATACAATAGGACTATTACATTATACAATAGGACTATTACATCATACAATAGGACTATTACATTATACAATAGGACTATTACATTATACAATAGGACTATTACATTATACAATAGGACTATTACATCATACAATAGGACTATTACATTATACAATAGGACTATTACATTATACAATAGGACTATTACATTATACAATAGGACTATTACATTATACAATAGGACTATTACATTATACAATAGGACTATTACATTATACAATAGGACTATTACATTATACAATAGGACTATTACATTATACAATAGGACTATTACATTATACACTATGACTATTACATTATACAATAGGACTATTACATCATACAATAGGACTACTACATCATACAATAGGACTACTTCACCATACAATAGGACTACTCCACCATACAATAGGACTTCTTCACCATACATTAAAACTACTCCACTATACAATAGGACTTCTTCACCATACATTAAAACTACTCCACTATACAATAGGACTACGTCACCATACATTAAATTTACTCCACTATACAATAGGACTACTTCACCATACATTAAAACTACTCCACTATACAATAGGACTACTTCACCATACATTAAAACTACTCCACTATACAATAGGACTACTTCCCTCTTATACATTAAAACTACTCCACTATACAATAGGACTACTTCACCATACAATAGGACTACTTCACCATACATTAAAACTACTCCACTATACAATAGGACTACTTCCCTCTTATACATTAAAACTACTCCACTATACAATAGGACTACTTCACCATACAATAGGACTATTACATCATACAATAGGACTACTTTACCATACAATAGGACTACTTCACCATACAATAGGACTACTTCCCCATACATTAAAACTACTCCACTATACAATAGGACTACTTCACCATACAATAGGACTACCACCATACAATAGGACTACTTCACCATACATTAGGACTACTTCACCATACAATAGGACTTCTTCACCATACAATAGGACTACTTCACCATGCAATAGGACTACTTAACCATACAATAGGACTACTTCACCATACAATAGGCCTACTTCACCATACAATAGGACTATTTCCCTATACAATAGGACTTCTTCACCATACAATAGGACTACTTCACCATACAATAGGACTTCTTCACCATACAATTGGACTACTTCACCATGCAATAGGACTACTTCACCATACAATAGGACTACTTCACCATACAATAGGACTTCTTCACCATACAATAGGACTACTTCACCATACAATAGGGCCACTTCACCATACAATAGGACTACTTCACCATACAATAGGACTACTTCACCATACAATAGGACTACTTCACCATACAATAGGACTACTTCACCATACAATAGGACTACTTTACCATACAATAGGACTACTTTACCATACATTAAGACTACTCCACTATACAAAAGGACTACTACACTAACAATAAGATTACTGCACTATACAATAGTTGTTTGATGATGGAAGGAGAAATAATGACATTACTGTTGTTGTTCAAAAATAGAAGAGAAATAATGACATTACTGTTGTTGTTTGAAGATATTCGTAGTGAATTCTTCACTCTTGACAAATTTTCTCTGGTAGTGGGTTACAGTGGCTCTTAATGCATCCCATGGTGTACTTAAGAAGAAGGACCATGACCCATCTCGCTGTAGTGCAATACAAGACTTTTCCACAGGCTCACCACTACGGGGATCACAGTTCCGTGTCCCATCTCATTGGTATGGCCACTGTAACACAGCCTGTTTCTTGATTCATGCCATGGATTGGAGCTGGGAATGTCGGTTGGTGTTGTTGCTAATACCACTCGTACTTAGGTACTCTTGACAACTTTCTTTGGGCACGAGTTACAATGGCTCTCCTCACATACCGAGGCGTTCTTGAGAAAGGGAACAGGGGCCCTTCTGGCTATAGTGCAATGCAAGGATCTTCTGTAAGCTCACCACTATGGGGATCACAGTGCTGATTCTCATTTCGTTAGGTAGATTGCCATGAAACAGTCTGTTTTAAGGGAAAATTGCTTGTAAGGTAGGTGGAGTCTTGATCAGTATGTTTCACCTGACCCTGACTACACAGTCTGATCAGTATGTTTTACCTGACCCTGACTACACAGTCTGATCAGTATGTTTCACCTGACCCTGACTACACAGTCTGATCAGTATGTTTCATCTGACCCTGACTACACAGTCTGATCAGTATGTTTCATCTGACCCTGACTACACAGTCTGATCAGTATGTTTCACCTGACCCTGACTACACAGTCTGATCAGTATGTTTCTGCCTGACCCTGACTACACAGTCTGATCAGTATGTTTCTGCCTGACCCTGACTACACAGTCTGATCAGTATGTTTCACCTGACCCTGACTACACAGTCTGATCAGTATGTTTCTGCCTGAACCTGACTACACAGTCTGATCAGTATGTTTCACCTGACCCTGACTACACAGTCTGATCAGTATGTTTCTGCCTGACCCTGACTACACAGTCTGATCAGCACGCTCAGGATGTAAACTGAAACCCGCCATCTAACGTCCTTTTTCAGGACGCACAAAAGAGTAAACTTACTCATTGTGAGCATTCAACAACTCAGCAGGACTATCTTCAAACAATAACAACAACAACAACAACAACAACATTTGTGTTAACTCTTCCTAGTCCTTGTTTGTCACTACCAACACGTCAGCTGGTGATTACTTCTCCTTCAGCTTTTATTCTGAAAAGGAGGCTTGTGTTGTGACGTCGTGATATCTGCGCCTTTCGTCCCGGCACATCCGATTTCACAAAGGCATTTTGGGGACCGAGTTTTCACTCCATTGTCGATCTCTATTTACTTAGCCAGGCTGCATGGTTGCAGCCTGTCGTCAGGGTAGCTACTTGGAGGCAGAATAAGGGCTTGGTCAGTTGTTGGTTACTGACCCTGATGCAAGCTCGCATCAATGAGCTGCTGGCTACTGTAGGCTCATTCATTGCGCTGCATCTTCAGCCCTAGCAAGTGATTTGAAGTTAGTTGTTCTTTTTGTTGAATATCGCTTTTGGGCTTCGTTTTCTCTAAGACTGTCACATCATCCCTTCTTCTGTTAGTGGGAACAATCCAGGCCACGAGACGTTTACTGGCTTCGTCTATCCAAAGACTGTCACATCATCCCTTCTTCTGTTAGTGGGAACAATCCAGGCCACGAGACGTTTACTGGCTTCGTCTATCCAAAGACTGTCACATCATCCCTTCTTCTGTTAGTGGGAACAGTCCCGCCACGAGACGGGCATGAGCTGGGCTTTTGCAGTCTGAGACTACATTGCGCATGTCTGGAGAACATTTGATTTAGTTAAATTGAAAAACCGTCGTTAATTCCAATTCCGGCCATGATCTAATTTGGAACCTCCACAATAAGTCCATGAGCTGGGCTTTTACTTTCAGACGCATTGTATTGCTCGTGCTTTTGGGTAATTTGGTTATATTTGAGAACTTGTCCTCAATTCATGGCGTCACTACAGACAAGAACAAAATGAATGGAGATATATTCGCTCCACGAACACAATAGGGCATGGATTTATACGCGCGCGCGCACGTGAATGGGATTTGATGTGAAGCAATCAGATCGCTAATTTTGTCGGCTGTGAAAAATGGAGAACAAGCTCCAAATATTGATAGGGTCATTTATCGGGCTCAAAGATGGAGACAATGTCGATATTGATAAATAATACGGCCCATAATATCGGTTGTTTGCGTGTGTGATTATTGTGAAATAGAATAGTGATGGCAGACCAAACTGTTTTCTCCAATATGAGACAAATATTGACATCCAAACAAAAAAATGACAAATTAAAATTGAGAGTAATCAAGTATTTGCTGTACACATCATTATTGCTGCACGCATCATTATTGTTGTACGCATCATTATTGCTGCACGCATCATTATTGCTGCACGCATCATTATTGCTGTACACATCATTATTGTTGTACGCATCATTATTGCTGTACGCATCATTATTGTTGTACGCATCATTATTGCTGTACGCATCATTATTGCTGTACGCATCATTATTGCTGTACGCATCATTATTGCTGTACGCATCATTATTGCTGTACACATCATTATTGTTGTACGCATCATTATTGTTGTACGCATCATTATTGCTGTACGCATCATTATTGCTGTACACATCATTATTGTTGTACGCATCATTATTGCTGTACGCATCATTATTGCTGTACGCATCATTATTGTTGTACGCATCATTATTGATGTGCTTATCATTATTGCTGTACGCATCATTATTGATGTGCTTATCATTATTGATGTACGCATCATTATTGCTGTACGCATCATTATTGATATGCTCATCATTATTGCTGCACGCATCATTATTGTACAGCATCGAAATGCCAACGATGGGCAAATGGTTACAAGAGAAATACATTTTTAGAAATGTGAATGTGGAGATGAATTACGCCCTTCTTGTGGAGAGAAAACGGAACAAATATGGACATCTTGGAGATATCAGGGGTGAACAGAGAATGAATAAACGAAGAGTCCGCCAGTTCAAATAGTTTGGTCGTGTAAAGACAAAAGACATTGCTGAAAACTGTACTAGAATGAAGAGTAAGTGGAAAACGTCCTCCCATAGGGAAGGGATGCTGTAAGTGGGAGATGGACCAAGTATACAATAGGACTATTACATCATACAATAGGACTATTACATCATACAATAGGACTATTACATCATACAATAGGACTATTACATCATACAATAGGACTATTACATCATACAATAGGACTATTACATCATACAATATGACTATTACATTATACAATAGGACTATTACATCATACAATAGGACTATTACATCATACAATAGAACTATTACATTATACAATAGGACTATTACATCATACAATAGGACTACTACATCATACAATAGGACTATTACATCATACAATAGGACTACTACATCATACAATAGGACTACTCCACTATACAATAGGACTACTTCACCATACATTAAAACTACTCCACTATACAATAGGACTACTTCCCTCTTATACATTAAAACTACTCCACTATACAATAGGACTACTTCCCTCTTATACATTAAAACTACTCCACTATACAATAGGACTACTTCACCATACAATAGGACTACTTCACCATACAATAGGACTACTTCACCATACATTAAAACAACTTCACCATACATTAAAACAACTTCACCATACAATAGGACTACTTCACCATACAATAGGACTATTACATCATACAATAGGACTACTTTACCATACAATAGGACTACTTCACCATACAATAGGACTACTTCCCCATACATTAAAACTACTCCACTATACAATAGGACTACTTCACCATACAATAGGACTACCACCATACAATAGGACTACTTCACCATACATTATGACTACTTCACCATACAATAGGACTTCTTCACCATACAATAGGACTACTTCACCATGCAATAGGACTACTTCACCATACAATAGGACTACTTCACCATACAATAGGCCTACTTCACCATACAATAGGACTATTTCCCCATACAATAGGACTTCTTCACCATACAATAGGACTACTTCACCATACAATAGGACCACTTCACCATACAATAGGACTACTTCACCAAACAATAGGACTACTTCACCATACAATAGGACTTCTTCACCATACATTAAAACTACTCCACTATACAATAGGACTTCTTCACCATACATTAAAACTACTCCACTATACAATAGGACTACTTCACCATACATTAAATTTACTCCACTATACAATAGGACTACTTCATCATACATTAAAACTACTCCACTATACAATAGGACTACTTCACCATACATTAAAACTACTCCACTATACAATAGGACTACTTCCCTCTTATACATTAAAACTACTCCACTATACAATAGGACTACTTCACCATACAATAGGACTACTTCATCATACATTAAAACTACTCCACTATACAATAGGACTACTTCCCTCTTATACATTAAAACTACTCCACTATACAATAGGACTACTTCCCTCTTATACATTAAAACTACTCCACTATACAATAGGACTACTTCACCATACAATAGGACTACTTCACCATACATTAAAACTACTTCACCATACAATAGGACTACTTCACCATACAATATGACTACTTCACCATACATTAAAACAACTTCACCATACAATAGGACTACTTCACCATACAATAGGACTATTACATCATACAATAGGACTACTTTACCATACAATAGGACTACTTCACCATACAATAGGACTACTTCCCCATACATTAAAACTACCCCACTATACAATAGGACTACTTCACCATACATTAGGACTACTTCACCATACAATAGGACTTCTTCACCATACAATAGGACTACTTCACCATGCAATAGGATTACTTCACCATACAATAGGACTACTTCACCATACAATAGGCCTACTTCACCATACAATAGGACTATTTCCCCATACAATAGGACTTCTTCACCATACAATAGGACTACTTCACCATACAATAGGACCACTTCACCATACAATAGGACTACTTCACCATACAATAGGACTACTTCACCATACAATAGGACTACTTCACCATACAATAGGACTACTTCACCATACAATAGGACTACTTCACCATACAATAGGACTACTTTACCATACATTAAGACTACTCCACTATACAAAAGGACTACTACACTAACAATAAGATTACTGCACTATACAATAGTTGTTTGATGATGGAAGGAGAAATAATGACATTACTGTTGTTGTTCAAAAATAGAATAGAAATAATGACATTACTGTTGTTGTTTGAAGATATTCGTAGTGAATTCTTCACTCTTGACAAATTTTCTCTGGTAGTGGGTTACAGTGGCTCTTAATGCATCCCATGGTGTACTTAAGAAGAAGGACCATGACCCATCTCGCTGTAGTGCAATACAAGACTTTTCCACAGGCTCACCACTACGGGGATCACAGTTCCGTGTCCCATCTCATTGGTATGGCCACTGTAACACAGCCTGTTTCTTGATTCATGCCATGGATTGGAGCTGGGAATGTTGGTTGGTGTTGTTGCTAATACCACTCGTACTTAGGTACTCTTGACAACTTTCTTTGGGCACGAGTTACAATGGCTCTCCTCACATACCAAGGCGTTCTTGAGAAAGGGAACAGGGGTCCTTCTGGCTATAGTGCAATGCAAGGATCTTCTGTAAGCTCACCACTATGGGGACCACAGTGCTGATTCTCATTTCGTTAGGTAGATTGCCATGAAACAGTCTGTTTTAAGGGAAAATTGCTTGTAAGGTAGGTGGGGTCTTGATCAGTATGTTTCACCTGACCCTGACTACACAGTCTGATCAGTATGTTTTACCTGACCCTGACTACACAGTCTTCTTCTTCTTCTGCGTACACAGTCAGACAGCAACCATTATTTTTTCGAAAAAAGCGGCGGTCGTCCTGAGACTCTCGCCACTACCATAGAGCTTGTCTTGCAGTTCCACTGGCAATGGCCACATCTGCTCTCTCTGATCCCCGTATGTCGGGCAGTTCTGCAGCAGATGTTCAGTTGTCATTTTACCAGTACCGCACGGGCATTCGTCGGTACACCCTATCTTCAATTTGTTGAATAGGTGGTACCTCAGTCTATTGTGGCCAGTGCGAAGTCTGAAGACAACGACCTGCTCTCTTCGGTTCAACTGGTAATAGGCATCGTTTTTGGTGTAACCAGTATGTTCGGTTTCCCATTTGGTAATGTACCTGGCTTTGATAAGCCGTTTTGACTCTTCGTACGTCATACTGGTATCTGTTTGTGGTAGCCTTGCACCTTCTTTTGCCAGTCTGTCTGCCTCCTCGTTGCCTTGGATGTTGCAGTGTGACGGAACCCACTGTACCACTACCCTTTTTGGTGCGGACAGCTGGCACAGTTTGCAGAGTACTGCTCTTAAGTCATTAAGCTCAGTGTTTTTCTGGCTTTTTAGCGCTGTGATACAATAGGACTATTACATCATACAATAGGACTATTACATCATACAATAGGACTATTACATCATACAATAGGACTATTACATCATACAATATGACTATTACATTATACAATAGGACTATTACATCATACAATAGGACTATTACATCATACAATAGAACTATTACATTATACAATAGGACTATTACATCATACAATAGGACTACTACATCATACAATAGGACTATTACATCATACAATAGGACTACTACATCATACAATAGGACTACTCCACTATACAATAGGACTACTTCACCATACATTAAAACTACTCCACTATACAATAGGACTACTTCCCTCTTATACATTAAAACTACTCCACTATACAATAGGACTACTTCCCTCTTATACATTAAAACTACTCCACTATACAATAGGACTACTTCACCATACAATA
Organism: Ariolimax columbianus; assembly: GCA_036924085.1. NCBI lineage: Eukaryota > Metazoa > Mollusca > Gastropoda > Stylommatophora > Arionidae > Ariolimax > Ariolimax columbianus. The sequence continues at coordinate 25,420,160 of JAVGWX010000010.1, read as the reverse complement.
GGACTACTTCACCATACAATAGGACTACTTCACCATACATTAAAACAACTTCACCATACATTAAAACAACTTCACCATACAATAGGACTACTTCACCATACAATAGGACTATTACATCATACAATAGGACTACTTTACCATACAATAGGACTACTTCACCATACAATAGGACTACTTCCCCATACATTAAAACTACTCCACTATACAATAGGACTACTTCACCATACAATAGGACTACCACCATACAATAGGACTACTTCACCATACATTATGACTACTTCACCATACAATAGGACTTCTTCACCATACAATAGGACTACTTCACCATGCAATAGGACTACTTCACCATACAATAGGACTACTTCACCATACAATAGGCCTACTTCACCATACAATAGGACTATTTCCCCATACAATAGGACTTCTTCACCATACAATAGGACTACTTCACCATACAATAGGACCACTTCACCATACAATAGGACTACTTCACCAAACAATAGGACTACTTCACCATACAATAGGACTTCTTCACCATACATTAAAACTACTCCACTATACAATAGGACTTCTTCACCATACATTAAAACTACTCCACTATACAATAGGACTACTTCACCATACATTAAATTTACTCCACTATACAATAGGACTACTTCATCATACATTAAAACTACTCCACTATACAATAGGACTACTTCACCATACATTAAAACTACTCCACTATACAATAGGACTACTTCCCTCTTATACATTAAAACTACTCCACTATACAATAGGACTACTTCACCATACAATAGGACTACTTCATCATACATTAAAACTACTCCACTATACAATAGGACTACTTCCCTCTTATACATTAAAACTACTCCACTATACAATAGGACTACTTCCCTCTTATACATTAAAACTACTCCACTATACAATAGGACTACTTCACCATACAATAGGACTACTTCACCATACATTAAAACTACTTCACCATACAATAGGACTACTTCACCATACAATATGACTACTTCACCATACATTAAAACAACTTCACCATACAATAGGACTACTTCACCATACAATAGGACTATTACATCATACAATAGGACTACTTTACCATACAATAGGACTACTTCACCATACAATAGGACTACTTCCCCATACATTAAAACTACCCCACTATACAATAGGACTACTTCACCATACATTAGGACTACTTCACCATACAATAGGACTTCTTCACCATACAATAGGACTACTTCACCATGCAATAGGATTACTTCACCATACAATAGGACTACTTCACCATACAATAGGCCTACTTCACCATACAATAGGACTATTTCCCCATACAATAGGACTTCTTCACCATACAATAGGACTACTTCACCATACAATAGGACCACTTCACCATACAATAGGACTACTTCACCATACAATAGGACTACTTCACCATACAATAGGACTACTTCACCATACAATAGGACTACTTCACCATACAATAGGACTACTTCACCATACAATAGGACTACTTTACCATACATTAAGACTACTCCACTATACAAAAGGACTACTACACTAACAATAAGATTACTGCACTATACAATAGTTGTTTGATGATGGAAGGAGAAATAATGACATTACTGTTGTTGTTCAAAAATAGAATAGAAATAATGACATTACTGTTGTTGTTTGAAGATATTCGTAGTGAATTCTTCACTCTTGACAAATTTTCTCTGGTAGTGGGTTACAGTGGCTCTTAATGCATCCCATGGTGTACTTAAGAAGAAGGACCATGACCCATCTCGCTGTAGTGCAATACAAGACTTTTCCACAGGCTCACCACTACGGGGATCACAGTTCCGTGTCCCATCTCATTGGTATGGCCACTGTAACACAGCCTGTTTCTTGATTCATGCCATGGATTGGAGCTGGGAATGTTGGTTGGTGTTGTTGCTAATACCACTCGTACTTAGGTACTCTTGACAACTTTCTTTGGGCACGAGTTACAATGGCTCTCCTCACATACCAAGGCGTTCTTGAGAAAGGGAACAGGGGTCCTTCTGGCTATAGTGCAATGCAAGGATCTTCTGTAAGCTCACCACTATGGGGACCACAGTGCTGATTCTCATTTCGTTAGGTAGATTGCCATGAAACAGTCTGTTTTAAGGGAAAATTGCTTGTAAGGTAGGTGGGGTCTTGATCAGTATGTTTCACCTGACCCTGACTACACAGTCTGATCAGTATGTTTTACCTGACCCTGACTACACAGTCTTCTTCTTCTTCTGCGTACACAGTCAGACAGCAACCATTATTTTTTCGAAAAAAGCGGCGGTCGTCCTGAGACTCTCGCCACTACCATAGAGCTTGTCTTGCAGTTCCACTGGCAATGGCCACATCTGCTCTCTCTGATCCCCGTATGTCGGGCAGTTCTGCAGCAGATGTTCAGTTGTCATTTTACCAGTACCGCACGGGCATTCGTCGGTACACCCTATCTTCAATTTGTTGAATAGGTGGTACCTCAGTCTATTGTGGCCAGTGCGAAGTCTGAAGACAACGACCTGCTCTCTTCGGTTCAACTGGTAATAGGCATCGTTTTTGGTGTAACCAGTATGTTCGGTTTCCCATTTGGTAATGTACCTGGCTTTGATAAGCCGTTTTGACTCTTCGTACGTCATACTGGTATCTGTTTGTGGTAGCCTTGCACCTTCTTTTGCCAGTCTGTCTGCCTCCTCGTTGCCTTGGATGTTGCAGTGTGACGGAACCCACTGTACCACTACCCTTTTTGGTGCGGACAGCTGGCACAGTTTGCAGAGTACTGCTCTTAAGTCATTAAGCTCAGTGTTTTTCTGGCTTTTTAGCGCTGTGACTACGGCGAGAGCATCTGTCAGCAAGACTATGTGGCTCTCATTTTCACTGTGTGTTGCCATTTCTTCCACTGCCGCCCTCAGTGCCTCTGCCTCCGCTCTGAAATTGCTTGTGTACTTACCAGTAGCGAATGACAGTGTTATTTTTCTGCCATTTGGTAGGTTCAGGAATGCTCCTGCCCCTCCGTTCTGTGTAGTGTTTGTTACAGAACCGTCGGTGTATGCATGGGTCCAGTCCATGCTTGGGTAGCTTTTCGTTATGAAGCTTAGGGTAGTGTCTCTCCTTTCTTTTTCGGTCTGGCAGTTTTTGTTTGCAATACCTGGTATATTTTCTACCACCTCTGGAAATATATCCTGCCTCCAAGTAGGTTTTCGTACAGTAGTGATGGGTTTTGGTGTTGTTAGTGCGTTTATGGGATCTTCGTGCATCTTTGCTTTGGCTATTTCTGCAAAGTTTCTCCGCTTTAGTTTCCCAGTTCCCAAATTGTTTAGCCTCTGGTACATTGGATGGTCCGTCAGTCTTCGGAGTTTCTCTGACTGCAGCTGGGCTCTGCAGTCTCTTCTGTCGGTCATGGATTGCAGTTTTGTAATCTTTTCAAGTTCTACAATTGGCGTTGACTTCATGCCACCTGTTATGATTCTCATGGCTTGGTTTTGAAGTTTGTTAACTTTATCGAAGTTCGCCTTCGCTGCTGTTGTCCATGCCGCGATGCCATACTCGAGAACTGGTCTCACTCTTCCAGTGTACAGTTTCTTTAGTATGCCTTCGTCTGCTCCCCAGCTTGTGCCAGCAAGTTTCCTCATGATCGCCATTCTTTCTCTGGCTTTCATTCGGTTTCTCTCAATCTGACTTTTCCATGTCATGCGCCGATCAAATGTGACTCCCAGATAGGTTGGGTTGTCGTTTGGCTGCAGGATTTTGCCATTTAGGCTTAATTTGGTACTTTGGGGTTTTAATGAGAGGACTACACAGTCTGATCAGTATGTTTCACCTGACCCTGACTACACAGTCTGATCAGTATGTTTCATCTGACCCTGACTACACAGTCTGATCAGTATGTTTCACCTGACCCTGACTACACAGTCTGATCAGTATGTTTCACCTGACCCTGACTACACAGTCTGATCAGTATGTTTCACCTGACCCTGACTACACAGTCTGATCAGTATGTTTCTGCCTGACCCTGACTACACAGTCTGATCAGTATGTTTCTGCCTGACCCTGACTACACAGTCTGATCAGTATGTTTCACCTGACCCTGACTACACAGTCTGATCAGTATGTTTCTGCCTGACCCTGACTACACAGTCTGATCAGTATGTTTCACCTGACCCTGACTACACAGTCTGATCAGTATGTTTCTGCCTGACCCTGACTACACAGTCTGATCAGTATGTTTCACCTGACCCTGACTACACAGTCTGATCAGTATGTTTCTGCCTGACCCTGACTACACAGTCTGATCAGTATGTTTCACCTGACCCTGACTACACAGTCTGATCAGTATGTTTCACCTGACCCTGACTACACAGTCTGATCAGTATGTTTCACCTGACCCTGACTACACAGTCTGATCAGTATGTTTCACCTGACCCTGACTACACAGTCTGATCAGTATGTTTCATCTGACCCTGACTACACAGTCTGATCAGTATGTTTCATCTGACCCTGACTACACAGTCTGATCAGTATGTTTCACCTGACCCTGACTACACAGTCTGATCAGTATGTTTCACCTGACCCTGACTACACAGTCTGATTAGTATGTTTCACCTGACACTGACTACACAATCTGATCAGTATGTTTCACCTGACCCTGACTACACAGTCTGATCAGTATGTTTCACCTGACCCTGACTACACAGTCTGATCAGTATGTTTCACCTGACCCTGACTACACAATCTGATCAGTATGTTTCACCTGACCCTGACTACACAGTCTGATCAGTATGTTTCACCTGACCCTGACTACACAGTCTGATCAGTATGTTTCACCTGACCCTGACTACACAGTCTGATCAGTATGTTTCTGCCTGATCGGATGTTATTTTCCTTTCCATAGGGTATTGGTCAGCATGTTTCACCTGACCCTGACTACACAGTCTGATCAGTATGTTTCTGCCTGATCGGATGTTATTTTCCTTTCCATGGGGTATTGGTCAGCATGTTTCACCTGACCCTGACTACACAATCTGATCAGTATGTTTCTGCCTGATCGGATGTTATTTTCCTTTCCATGGGGTATTGGTCAGCATGTTTCACTGAGTCTGACACAAAGAACATTATACATTTTGTGAGAACTATTCCATGTGCTGAATAGAGATAAAAGATGGTACAACCATCTCATGAGAAAAGGCACCCTGATTAACTACCACTGCATGCATATAACAAGGAGATTTGGTTACAAAGCATGAAAAAGTCAATGTGGCAAATGGATAGATGGTAAAAGTAGTCCCATAGCAAGCACTGCTGTTGGGAATGAAGTGTTAGAGTCTTCATTTTATTAGATCTCAGCGTTTTATGAGACGGCGTTGCCTATTTCCATCCTCGCTGTCTTTGTTTCGCTAACAACAGCCAGGTAGTTAACTGGGCTAACTGAAGCCTTTCAATAATGGGGTTGAACACTGCACATTTTCCTGTGAAAAGCTAGCACTCTACCCACACTACTGCTCAGACACTCATAGATAGATAATATCTTCTTTGTGTTTGTACTGAAAAGGACGTTATGTCGTGGTTTACAGCGATGCTTGATACATGTACCTGTTGGCACAACCCATCCAATTTCAGCAGGATTTTTTGGGGTCTGTCTTTGCCTTCCCACTGTGATCCCTATTCTCTTAACCAGACTACGCTAACGCAGCCTGTTTCCAGGGCCTCCATTTGTAGAATAGGGTCTTGGTCAGCTGTGGTTCACTGACCGTGATGCAAGCAGCCAACTATGAGTCACTACCTGCCGTCAGCTCACTCACTGTGCTGCATCTTTCACTTTGATAGAGAACACAAAATAAATCCTACATCAACATGAGCTTACAACAACAGTCGCAACACACTTGGTTGAAAAAAAGACAACTTCAACTCCCGATACGCTTAACTGCAAGAGTGGATGGAAAAAAGTCAAGTATAGAGGCAGGAACTGACTCACAAATCAATTTCCTATTTTCTCATATTTCCATTATCTAAAAATCCACATTAAACTGTTGATGATGCCTCTTATTTTGTGGTCAACTGTCTGCAGGTTCCACAAGAGAGGCAAGGCCACATCTAATGTGGAATACCCAGCTTATGGAGTGACAGGTCCCATTAAGGAAAGGATTCCTTCCCCTGGTGACAGAAAGTTGGCTCAAAGTGCCCAGATGTACCACTACCAGCATCAGAAACAGCAGATGGTAGCTATGGAGAGGTGAGAGTTGTCTGTCTTGGTTGATGGGTTGGCCAGATGGTTACAGTGGTGAGCATTGTCTGTCTTAGTTGGTCAGATGGTAGCCATGAGGAGGTGAGCATTGTCTGTCTTGGTTGGTCAGATGGTTGCCATGAAGAAGTGAGGGTTGTCTGTCTTGTTTGGTAGGTTGGTCAGATCGTTGCCATGAAGAGGTGAGTGTTGTCTGTGTTGGTTGGTCAAATGGTTGCCACGAAGAGGTTTACATCGTCTGTCTTGGTTGGTGGGTTTGGTCAGATGGTGGCCATGAAGAGGTGAGAGTTTTGTCTGTCTTAGTTGGTGGGTTGGTCAGATAGTTGCCATGAAGAGGTGAGCGTTGTCTGTCTTAGTTGGTCAGATGGTTGCCATGGAGAAAAGAGTGTGCTCTGCCCTGAGTTTTTGGTTGAATGATTGATTCTATTCTTCTTCTTCTGCGTTCGTTCTCAATATCCCGCTACCAAGCCCTGAACAGGGCATTGTAAGTAGCAGGATGTAGTTCAGAGAATGGAATGTGTTGTGTCGCTCATTTACAGCTTGACTTCGAAATATGCACCTTTCGGTCCGACACATCCATCTTGGGCAGGATTGATTCAATGATTTCTTGGTTGTTCAGTTAACTGATCAATTGGTTGAATGATTGGTTCAATGATATTCTGGTTGGTCAGTTAACTGATTGGTTTGTTGAATGATTGATTCAATGATTTCTTGGCTGGTCAGTTAACTGATTGGTTTGTTGAATGATTGATTCAATGATTTCTTGGCTGGTCAGTTAACTGATTGGTTTGTTGAATGATTGATTCAATGATTTCTTGGCTGGTCAGTTAACTGAATGGTTTGTTGAAACATTGATTTCTTAGTTGGTCCGTTAACTGATTGGTTTGTTGAATGATTGATTCAATGATTTCTTGGCTGGTCAGTTAACTGATTGGTTTGTTGAAACATTGATTTCTTAGTTGGTCCGTTAACTGATTGGTTTGTTGAATGATTGATTCAATGATTTCTTGGCTGGTCAGTTAACTGATTGGTTTGTTGAATGATTGATTCAATGATTTCTTGGCTGGTCAGTTAACTGATTGGTTTGTTGAATGATTGATTCAATGATTTCTTGGCTGGTCAGTTAACTGATTGGTTTGTTGAATGATTGATTCAATGATTTCTTGGCTGGTCAGTTAACTGATTGGTTTGTTGAATGATTGATTCAATGATTTCTTGGCTGGTCAGTTAACTGATTGGTTTGTTGAATGATTGATTCAATGTTTAGTTGTTTGGTTGATTAATTTGTTGATTGGTTTGTTTATTGTTTGGTTAGTTGATTAGAATGTTAATTTATTGGTTGGTTGAAATATTGATTTATTGCTTTATTACTTGGTCATTTAACTTTTTATTAGGTTGATTGTTTGGTTGATTGATTTGTTTATTGGTGTGTTCAATAGGTGGTTTGTTGGTAGACTGGTTGGTTGAATGATTTTTTAGTTCATTGATAGATTGGCTCCAAAAATTACTCTATCAACTAAAAACTCACCATACAGACATGATACATCTCATGATTCAGATCTTGTTCTTCTTCTTCTTCTTCGTACGCTGTCAAACGTCAATCTGTATTTTTTAGAAAAATGCAGTGGTCATCAATCAGCTGTCGACATTGCCTGATTCAGATCTGAAACACATCAAAATACAGACATAAAAGTCAGCACAACGTAGACATGACAACCCCACAACACAGACTTGAAACACATCATGACCCATAACATAAAACACCCATAGTACAGACATGAAACACCCGCTGTACAGACATGAAACATCCGTGGTACAGGCAAGAAGCATGACACAACACAGACATATCATGACCCATAACATGAAACACCCGTGGTACAGGCATGAAACACCTGCTGTACAGACATGAAAAATCCGCTGTACAGGCATGAAACATCCATGGTACAGGCATGAAACACCCGTGGTACAGGCATGAAACACCCACTGTACAGACATAAAACACCAGTGGTACAGGCATGAAACACACATTGTACAGGCATGAAACACCCATTGTACAGGCATGAAACACCCGCTGTACAGACATGAAACACCTGTGGTACAGGCATGAAACACCCGCTGTACAGACATGAAATACCCACTGTACAGACATGAAACACGCGTGGTACTGGCAGAAAACACCCGTGGTACATACATGAAATATCTGTGGTACAGGCATGAAACACCCGTGGTACAGGCATGAAACATAACACAAAATAGACATGAAACATTTCAGAATCACACCAGTCACACCAGCAAAATCTCACTTAAAAAACTATGTACTCCTCAGAGCAAACATTGAAATGAAACATGACGCGTCAGAGGACGACTCGGAGGAGGACAATATAGAAGGGGACTACACAGTGTATGAATGTCCAGGATTAGCTCCGGTAAGGATAATGGTGATTTCAATTGTACATTTATGACACCAGTCATCATTAAAAGGTGCAGTTTTCTTTCATGTACCATATATGTAGCTCTTATTACTTTTCAATCCATGCCTCTGTTGTGTTCATATCATATCTGTCCACTATGTTGCTAGGCATCATGGGAAAGTGCAAATTCTTATGTGTGTCATATATACGGCTGTAATTTTTTTCAATCACTTATGTTTTTTTTAACATGTCTGTATCTAGTGGTCTTAGGAAAGGAAGAATAGCATCACTACATTTCTTCTTCTTCTTCGTTCTTTCTCAATCTCCCACTACCAAACCCTGAAAGGGCTTAAGTAGCAGAATGTAGTCCAGAGAACAGAATGCGTTGTGTCGTAGTTTACAGCTTGGCTGTGATATTTGCACCATTCGGTCCAACACATCCGACTTCAGCAAGCATTTATTGAGTACCGGGTTAGCATTCCCTCTTCGATCCCTTCTCCTTAGCCAGTCTGCCCTGCTGCAGCCTGTTATCCAGGATCACCACATGGAGGTGTAGAAGTGTCTTGGCAGCTTGGGTCGCTGGCCCTGACGCTAGCAGTCAGCTATGAGTCGCTGACCGCTGTGCATCTTGATCCCCATCACTGCATTTTAATGTCGTTGTTTGCAACCCATGACCGACAGAAGAGACTGCAGAGCCCAGCTGCAATCAGAAAAACCCATGAACGCACTAACAACACCAAAGCCCATCCCTACTGTACGAAAACCTACCTGGAGGCAGCATATATTTCCAGAGGTGGTAGAAAATATACCAGGTATTGGAAACAAAAAACTGCCAGACTGAAAAAGAAAGAAGAGATACTGCCCTGAGCTACATATCGGAAAAATACCCAAGCATGGACTGGACCCATGCATACACCGACGGCTCTGTAACAAACACTACACAGAACGAAGGGGCAGGAGCATCTCTGAACCTACCAAATGGCAGAAAAATAACACTGTCATTCGCTACTGGAAAATACACAAGCAATTTCAGAGCGGAGGCAGAGGCACTGAGGGCGGCCGTGGAAGAAATGGTGACAGGTAAAAGGAATGAAAGCCACATATTCCTGCTTACCGATGCCTTGACCGCAGTCACAGCACTGAAAAGCCAGAAAAATACTGAGCTAAATGATTTAAGAGCAGTACTCTGTCAACTATGCCAGCAGTCCGCACTGAAAAGGGTAGTGGTGCAGTGGGTTCCATACCACTGCAACATCCAAGGCAACGAGGAGGCAGACAGACTGGCAAAAGAAGGTACAAGACTGCCACAACCATATACTAGTATGACATACGAAGAGTCAAAACGGCTTATTAGACATAGATACATGACCAAATGGGAAACCGAACATACTGGCTACACCAAAAACGATGCCTATTACCAGTTGAACAGAAGAGAGCAGGTCGTGGTCTTCAGACTTCGCACTGGCCACAATAGACTTAGGTACCACCTATTCAACAAATTGAAGATAGGTGGCACTGACGAATGCCCGTGTGGTACCGGGAAAATGACCGCTGAACATTTGCTGCAAAACTGCCCGACATACGAGGATCAGAAAGAGCAGATGTGGCCATCACCAGTGGCAACACTAGACAAGCTCTATGGCAGTGTCGACAGCCTCAGGATGACGGCTGCTTTTTTCGAAAAAATTAAGGTTGATGTTTGACTGTGTACGACGAAGAAGAAGAAGAAGAATGTCGTTGTTTGAAGCTACTCATGTTGAGTTGAGTTGACTCCTATTGGGTTACAGTGGCTCTTCTTACATTCTGAGGCGCACTTGAGAAGGTGGACCTAGGTCTTCCTGGCTGCAGTGCAATATGAGGCCTCTCAGTAGACTCATGGCTATTGGGATTGTAGTGTCGATCCTCACATCATTAGCTAAACTGCTGTAACACAGTTTATTTACATGAACATGAGGTGAGGTTTTGATCAGTATGTTTCACATTCTTCTTCTGCTGCGTTCATCCTAAAAAAAATATTGTGTTGTATTGTACAGTGAGTCTGTGATATCTACAACCTCAACTCGAAGCATATGATTTCAGCTGGGTTTTTTTTGGGTACTGGGTTTGCTTTCCCTATTGTGATCAGTATTATCTTAATCATACTATATTAGTGCAGCCTGTTTCCAGGGCTGGCACTTGGAGGTGGTATAGGGTCTTGGTCATCTCTGGTTTTGCTGATCCTGATGCAAGCAGCCAGCTATAGTTCACTGGCTGCTGTCAGCTTATTTACTGTGCTGCATTTTCAGTCCCAGTATGCGGGTAAGAGGGTAAATGTATTTAGTATCTAGGAGTCAGGCATGGCTCAGGTGGTGTATGGCTCAGAGACCTGGAGCCTGAAAAAATGCGACACCTCGAGACTTGAGGCCTTTCATATGCAAAATCAGTGACACATCCTTGGCATTCGTTGGTACGATTTCGTCCGGAATGTAGATCTTCCTGCAAGGACACATCTCCCCCTGTCTCGGTTATTCTGGAATGTCGCAGCATTCCCCTGTTTGGTCATGTCTTCCGACTGGACAAGGAGGTCCCAGCTCACCAGATTCTTCAAAAGACAGTCAACAGTGCTAACGGCGTCTACCCTCCTGGCTGGAAGCGCCGGAGAGGTCGTCCTCGAAACACGCGGCTCCAACAGGTAGCAGCCTCCCCATCTGCCTTAGAGTAGGCCTGGCAGTACGCAGTTACAACTGGACATGGTGGTGTTCATCCGACGCAACGGGCCTCAGACATTATTATTATTAGTCAGGTAAAAAATATAGGAGCCAGGCATAGTGTTGGATGAAAAGTTCTTCTTAGGGTTGTGCAACATGCTCGAGGATATGGCTGAATTCTTCTTAACCATTTACAGTCCGGCCTAATTGATTAGGTTTGCGTTTTAACCCCTTGCAGTCCGGCCTAATTGATTAGTTTTGTGTTTTAACCAACAGAAGAAGAAGAAATTATGGGATATAATATTATCATATTCTGTAAAAACGTGATGGGAGATATTGTGTGAGTAATAACGATACTGGTCCTGGAATCGTAGGTGCCATAAACGTTTCTAGGTGCCATAAGCAACATTTCTAGGTGCCATAAGCACCATTTCTTGGTTCCATAAGCACCATTTCTAGGTGCCATAAGCATTATTTCTAGGTGCCATGATCATTTCTAGAGGACATAGCAACATTTCTAGGTGCCATAAGCACCATTTCTTGGTTCCATAAGCACCATTTCTAGGTGCCATAAGGAACATTTCTAGGGGACATAACACCATTTCTAGGTGCCATAAGGAACATTTCTAGGAGACATAGCAACATTTCTAGGTGCCATAGCAACATTTCTAGGTGGCATAAGGAATATTTCTTGGTGCCGTAAGCAACATTTCTAGGTGCCAAAACAACATTTCTAGGTCGCATATCACCATTTCTTTGGGCCATAGCAACATTTCTAGGTGCCATAGCAACATTTCTAGGTGACATAAGCACCGTTTCTTGGTTCAATAAGCACCATTTCTAGGTGTCATAATCAACATTTCTAGGTGCCATAGCAACATTTCTAGGTGTCATAGCAACATTTCTAGGTGCCATAAGGAACATTTCTAGTTGCCATAAGCACCATTTCTTAGTGCCAAGGCAACATTTCTAGGTGCCATAAGCAACATTTCTAGGTGCAATATCAACATTTCTAGGTGCCATAAGGAACATTTCTAGGGGACATAGCAACTTTTCTTGGTGCCACAGTGTCCTGGCATCCAGAATTTGTCATGTCCTGGTTTATGGTTTCTACATTTAACTAAGTCTTTCATTTACTATTGCAAATTGTATTTTGTTTTCATGCCACATCCTTGATAATGTTTCTCATTCTGAATTTGTCACTTTATCTTTTCTCATGGTTTTAATGGGACACCATTTAACTGTAATCTTGGCATCCTGTCTTTCTCATCTACAGACAGGAGAGATGGAAGTCAGGAATCCACTCTTCCGAGGAGAGGAAACCCCAGTCACATCTGGGCAAGATATAACAGGCAAACCGCATGAACAAGAACCATCACACAAATCTGAATACCCATGAAATTTTCCTGCTCTTGGAACAACATCTGCATCTCCCCTGACTGGTTTCACTCATTCAGCAATATCCCACATGAAATCCCCACACACAAATTTATCTTTCTTACTTACACTTATCCGTTGTTTAAAAAAAGATACCAGAGGAAATGTACATTTTGTTTTTATAATTTATATTTTTAAAACAGTAATTTTTTTCCTTTAATAGTTCACATTCCGTGAAGATGAAATGCACACACACATACATGCATATGTATATATATATATATATATATATATATATATATATATATATATATATATATATATATATATATATATATAGATATACATACATGGTGATCAAGATTTACAAGAGGGTTGCGTTCCTTAAGCACTCAATTGAAACTGATTATGGTATAACTCAATTCACTACAATATATTATGGGCTTCTGGGTGCACTTTTTTTTCCCGATGTAAAAATTACGCACAATATCACTTACTCATGACCTATATACCTTAACACATTAACTACCGTGAGCAGCTCACATCATGCAAAGAGTTTTTCAGTGCAAATCTTAAGTTAACAATAAAATAAATTAAAAATACACTTTTATATCCGGTTCACAGAAAGTATAAATTTTAAAGCCACTTCATTAAATTGTAAATTTTATTTCTTCAATTCAGTAGTACATGTTGTATTAAGTAATGTCTCATTAACATGTCACACATTACATATCAAACTGTTCAGAATTAAATGCAGAATAGAATGAATAGACTACATTTGATATGTAGGTTTTTATAATAGTTATTATGGTGATCTATTTTTGTTATTTTCAACAACAACAACAAATATTTATGGTTACCAGCCAGTTATTTATCTGTACACCCATACATGTATGCAGCAGTCATTTTCCATTAAAAAAAACCTACATAGAAGGTCATCTTACAAGTTTCACCTAATTAAGGGTAGTCATTTTCACAATATAGACATTTTTTGTGCACTTGGAAAGTATATATATATGTATATATGTGTGTATATATATATATATATATATATATATATATATATATATATATATATATATACATATATATATATATATATATATATATATATATATATACACACACATATATATACATATATATATATATACTTTCCAGTGTACAATAAAATATATATATATATATACAACAGCTACTACATCCACAACTGCAGCAACAACAGTAACTACAACTGTTACTACATCCACAACTACATATATATTTATACATATGTAATATTTCTAGAACTAAATGTGAAATGATCACATGTTTCTACTATGAATCCACTCTGACAAACAAAATCTTTAGAAAATCAAAAGCTAAATATCTAGACTTCCTGCATTTACATTTACACCTTCACCAACTAAAATGATAAAACACCTTCACCAACTAAAATGATGAAACACTTTTCAGCAACTAAAACTTGCAACCTGTTTAAGCTTTTTTCTTTCAAAATGTTATTTTGAATTCTTGTATGTCAAGACCCTTAGAATTTGATCGCCTTGTATTTATATTTAAATTCACTTTATTTGATTAGATTTGTTGTTGTGTTTAGATGGGGAGGGTGCTACTTAAACCCACAAAAGAATTATAACTATTATGTTGTCGTGGTGTCTTTGTGTAGTTGTTGTCTTGTGCCATGTATTGTTATAACTACAACAGCAATAGTTACTACAACCACAACTACAGCAGCAGCAGTAACTACAACAGTTAGTACATCTACAACTACAGCAGCAGCAGTAACTACAACAGTTAGTACATCTACAACTACAGCAGCAGCAGTAACTACAACAGTTAGTACATCTACAACTACAGCAGCAACAGTAACTACAACAGTTAGTACATCTACAACTACAGCAGCAGCAGTAACTACAACAGTTACTACATCTACAACTACAGCAGCAGCAGTAACTACAACAGTTAGTACATCTACAACTACAGCAGCAACAGTAACTACAACAGTTAGTACATCTACAACTACAGCAGCAGCAGTAACTACAACAGTTAGTACATCTACAACTACAGCAGCAGCAGTAACTACAACAGTTAGTACATCTACAACTACAGCAGCAGCAGTAACTACAACAGTTAGTACATCTACAACTACAGCAGCAGCAGTAACTACAACAGTTAGTACATCTACAACTACAGCAGCAACAGTAACTACAACAGTTACTACATCTACAACTACAGCAGCAGCAGTAACTACAACAGTTAGTACATCTACAACTACAGCAGCAGCAGTAACTACAACAGTTAGTACATCTACAACTACAGCAGCAGCAGTAACTACAACAGTTAGTACATCTACAACTACAGCAGCAGCAGTAACTACAACAGTTAGTACATCTACAACTACAGCAGCAGCAGTAACTACAACAGTTAGTACATCTACAACTACAGCAGCAGCAGTAACTACAACAGTTAGTTCATCTACAACTACAGCAGCAACAGTAACTACAACAGTTAGTACATCTACAACTACAGCAGCAGCAGTAACTACAACAGTTAGTACATCTACAACTACAGCAGCAACAGTAACTACAACAGTTAGTACATCTACAACTACAGCAGCAACAGTAACTACAACAGTTACTACATCTACAACTACAGAAACAACAGTAACTACAACAGTTACTACATCCACAACTATAGCAGTAACAGAAACTACAACTACAACAGCTACTACATCCACAACTGCAGCAGCAACAGTAACTACAACTGTTACTACATCCACAACTACAGCAACAACAGTAACTACAACAGCTACTACATCCACAACTACAGCAACAACAGTAACTACAACAGCTACTACATCCACAACTACAGCAGCAACAGTAACTACAACAGTTACTACATCCACAACTACAGCAACAACAGTAACTACAACAGCTACTACATCCACAACTACAGCAACAACAGTAACTACAACAGCTACTACATCCACAACTACAGCAGCAACAGTAACTACTACCACAACTGTTGCAGCAACAGTAGCAGCTACCACATCAATAGTTACTACAACTATACCACTGTCTTGTTACTACCAATGAAACTCCAACCACAATTACTACAACCACAGTTACCACTATCACAACCACAGGATTAATATGTACTGTGTACGCTGTAATCATATTAATTTGTGTCCCTGAATTCTCAAGTCTGCAGATTTCTGACAGTTCTCAAATAAAGACAACACTGCTTTACCAATTAAATCAAACACACATACAAGTACATCAGTCCCACAGTATAAAAAAGTTAAAATACGGTTATTTTATCTATCTATCTTTAGTCCACTTGTGTTGTTAGACGTTGTGGGGAGGTGTGACCTCCTTTTTTCATATTTTTTGGCAGGCAAAAATCCGCTGGTGACTTGCCAGATCAAATAACGTTATTAGTAAATGTAAACACTCATAGAAGCAATTGTGTGTCAGTGTCACTTGGAATACTTGGAATCCTGGTATTCAAACAGGTATGTTGTTAATGTCTGTTGCCAGGTAGCAGCCGAATGCTATCTGTAGTGGGTATTTTAAACTTCCTGCGGCTTACTAGGCCTGGAGGAAGGTACAAATAATTTGGGTAGATTTTTAACTAGTTTTTTTATTTTGTCTGGGCAGTGGCCTACTCTTTTCGATTTCTGTCAAGGGATTTTTAACATGCTCAATACTGAACATGGGAGTCCGATCTCACTACCCAGAGATAAAGGGAATTTTTACCAGAAGATCCGCGTGAAAAAATCCCGGTCTCCACCGTGATTTGAACCCACAACCTCTGGCACCCGAGCGGACACTTTACCTCGTGATACTGTCATGTGAACACAAAATAAACTATGTAAGGAGCAGAAAGTCTTCATCAGGGAAGTCTTCATCAGGGAAGTCTTCATTAGCGAAGTCTTCATCAGGGAAGTCTTCATCTTCATGTTAAACACAAGGAATGATAAGACAAAGAACAGCACAAATGGAACTGTTAGATAATTCTAAAAGATGAAGATGGAGTGGTTAAAAAGGTGTGGCAATGCTATGTTAAACACAAGGAATGACTAAAATAAGACTAAAAAGAAATGGGGGTTAACTTAACGTCTGGTTTAGAGGATTCTACAGATAACCAGTTTCTCATTTCAGTCATATAGTTTCATTACAAAGTGACCAGCGGACTTGAAATTGTCGTGCCGCCTGAAGTCGCCCCTGTGCGGTAATGCTGGCGCTGGAAGGGTCTGGGCTGATGGATCTGGGGTTGGTATTGGCCATCTCTTTCCTGATCAGAAGGTCAGTACTGATCAGGATTGTAGGTTTCATTACTTCTGTCTGGCTGCAGCACCACTGCCTCTGCCGCCCTTTGTTTACTAGTAAATTGGCTGCCACTTGAGGAAGTGATGCTGGAATGTGTTTAAAAAAAATAGATTTTCTGCATGATATCTCTATGAAAATGGGCTGTATATAGAAAATGCTAGTAATATTGATGGAACGATGATAATTGACTAGGTCACGGTGACCTACAACATTCAATGACATAAGCAACAACTGGTTTGAGCACACAATGTGAAGCGCTGGGCAGACGGAAATGTAACGTACAAAATAACTACCACACCAATTAATGAACACAATGGTGGATTCAGACTTAGCATGACTTAGTCATGCAAGTGAGAGAATGATTTAAAATTAAGGTTGTGCAAATATTCTCTCCTTTTTCGCTTCGGCACATAATAGTGCATTTAATATTCTATTTGTATTTTGTCGA
The DNA here is from genome assembly GCA_036924085.1 of Ariolimax columbianus. NCBI lineage: Eukaryota > Metazoa > Mollusca > Gastropoda > Stylommatophora > Arionidae > Ariolimax > Ariolimax columbianus. The sequence continues at coordinate 25,402,635 of JAVGWX010000010.1, read as the reverse complement.
ATAGTACACTGCAGTTGAATACAAAAAGTACAAGGTCTGTTCAGCACTTCCAGTAACACTCAGGCAATAGATGTTGTCTTGTTTCAGAGATTGTTCAGAGATTTTTTCTTAATTTGAAAGTAAAAGCATGTTTCGTGCGGCAGTGAGTGTTGAACTACAATCAATTTCGATATAGCCCCTACCAACAAAAATCCAGAAATATCTAGTAGGGGATCTTTGAGCTGGATAAAAAATAATTTAGTAGTCACCTAGTGGTTTAAATAATACCAAAACCTTTTATTGTATTTTTGTTACACTGTAGCACTCTGAACCTTCACGTGTTTGTTACTGATTACTTTAAAATTAAAAACGTTGAGAGACTTTATGAACTTTATAATTAATAAAAATATTACGAGACTTAATGAACTTTAATTAATAAAACGTTGTGAGACTTTATAATTAATAAAAACGTCGCGAGACTTATGAACTTTATAATTAATAAAAACATTATGAGACTTAATGAATACAATTTATTGTGCCAAGCATTTCATTATTATTCATGTTCCTATTTGGACTAATAGTTATGTGCTTGTGTTCATATTTAGCAGAATACAAAAAATCTACCATTTAGTCCTGTGTCTTCCCTGATTTGCCTTTCGGACTCACGTTTAACTATTAGTAGTAAGTTTGTGGGTGGTTTTCTAATTGTGGCTTCAGGCGTTTCCATGTTAACATTTAGCCAACCCAGAAGTGTAGGACCTGCACTATGCCTTTGTCAGTGCTGGTAACTGCTGAGCTGTGATTGTATGAGGTCTTGCCAATGGGCATTTACCCACCATCACTCTAGGAGGTATGTCAACCTTGATGGCACTTTCTAAGGACAGACCAGATGGATTTACATAAAAGGATAGCTTTTGGTGACCTGGCATCAGGCACTTGACCTGCTTGATTTTTTTCTTTCTTCTTCATCGTATGCAGTCAGACAGCAACCATTATTTTTTCTAAAAAAACAGCGGTCATCCTGAGGCTGTCGACACTGCCATAGAGCTTGTCTAGTGTTGCCACTGGTGATGGCCACATCTGCTCTCTCTGATCCTCTTATGTCGGGCAGTTTTGCAGCAAAGGCTCAGCGGTCATTTTCCCAGTACCACACGGGCATTCGTCAGTGCCACCTATCTTCAATTTGTTGAATAGGTGGTACCTCAGTCTATTGTGGCCAGTGCGAAGTCTGAAGACCACGACCTGCTCTCTTCTGTTCAACTGGTAATAGGCATCGTTTTTGGTGTAACCAGTATGTTCGGTTTCCTATTTGGTCACGTATCTAGCTGTAATAAGCCGTTTTGACTCTTCGTATGTCATACTAGTATTTGGTTGTGGTAGTTTTGCACCTTCTTTTGCCAGTCTGTCTGCCTCCTCGTTGCAGTGGGATGGAACCCACTGCACCACTACCCTTTTTGGTGCGGACTGCTGGCATAGTTGACAGAGTACTGCTCTTAAATCATTAAGTTCAGTATTTTTCTGGCTTTTTAGTGCTGTGACTACGGCCAGAGCATCTGTAAGCGACCTGCTTGATTTAATACCAGGATTACAGTACCATTCAGTACAGCACTATCAAAAACCATTATTAAGTACATCCCTATAAAAAGGTGTATTAGAAGTAATTATTTCAGAGAAGCACCTGACTCAATGGTTTCAATGCCTACCTGCTAGGGAGGGAAATGGATCAAATCCCTGGTAAGGCAGATTATGTTTTTCTTTTGGGGTTGAAATAAACAAACCTAGCCAGCACATGACAAAGTGACAGCAGTGTCGATGCGGCATGCAGTCCTCAACCTAAAAACCCCTGGACTATCACAGTAATGGGAATAAAGTCGTACGCCACTTTGATATTTCAGCAAGAGTGGTCAGGATAAGACAAGGACAAGAAAACATTGAATCTCGGGGGAAAAAGAGCGAAATGCATTATTAGCCATCAAGTTTGAGACACCTAATGATGAAGTGAAGATTTAACGGTTTACAAGTTCCAGACAATTATCTTCTTATTCATATTTTCTGCATCTGGTCAAACAAGAAAAACTCTTTTTGTTTTTTAAGAGCTGAGCAATTGTCAATGTTTGTTTCCATTGGTAGCTGTTTCTGGAAATTGATTGATGGCTGGCTGATGTATGGTGTGGTCTAGTAGCTAGTGTCAGTAAGGTTACCTGTTGCAGGTAAAGGGAACATGTCGTTTGACATTAGAGGCCATCTGAGCACATGAAGAGCAATTTACACAAACAAGGTCAATTTGACAATTGAATAGATTATATCATTTGGCAAGGTCATCTGACCATATCAAGGTCATATAATTCCAAAAATGTTATCTAATGCTAGTCAGGTCATTTGATGAAAGAAATTGACATAGGTCATTTTGCATTAATGGAAGTTACCTAAAACTAACGAAGGTCAAATAACTTTTGTAGCACTAGCAAGATTGTTTGATATTTGACCTTGCATGGACGTGTAACTCTGCAAAGGTCACCTAACATTCAGATAGGTCATATTACAGGTCGTATAAAATTAACAAGGTTTTGTAGCACTAGTAATGCTGTGTTTTCACTGTAAGCTTCATGTAATGTTCAGAAACGTATTCTAATAATATACCGGCCATATAAAGCTAGCAAGATCATTTAACACTAGTACGGGCGGGGGGCCACTCTTCCCCTTCTCTCTCTTCTCTCACCTCACTCTGTTTCATTTGACTCTATCCTACAGTCACACTCTTGCACAACTTTCACACGCGCCCTCGTAGTAAAGCCCTTCCATTGCACTTTGGTTGGGCTAGCTTCTGAGGGCGCACAAACCTAGTATAGGTACATACAGATGCACACATGCATTCAAGCACTGGTTTATGCGTCCTGATATCGCCCAATTGACTACGGTCTGGGGTGGAAAATGGCGCGCCTCCGCCAGTAGAAACTAGTGAGGCAAACATCTAAGCAAAAAAAAACACTAGCACGGCCATATAACACTAGCAAAGGTCATCTGATCCCAGCAAGGTCATAGAACACTAGCAAAAGTCATCTGTTCCTAGCATGGTCGTAGAACACTAGCAAAGGTCATCTGATCCTAGCAAGGTCATACAACACTAGCAAAGGTCATCTGATCCTAGCAAGGTTGTAGAACACTAGCAAAGGTCATCTGATCCTAGCAAGGTCACAGAACGCTAGCAAAAGTCATTTGATCCTAGCAAGGTCGTAGAACACTAGCAAAACTCATCTGATCCTATCAAAGGTCTTGTCATCCTAGCAAGTTCATATATCACTACATTGGTCATCTGACCATATCAAAGTTGTAGAACACTAGTAGCAAAAGTCATTGTAATCTGAACCTAGCACAGTCATAGAGCACTATTCTATACGAACAGTGGGTCAGATGTACATTATCTTATATTATATTTTCATGAAATTAACTATTTGGTAAAAGGGTTGTTGTACCGAAATGTTTTCACGACTATGATGATGATCTGTGATTATAAGATGTAACTGAAAATTTACTAAAATATTTCATATTTTTATTTGTACAGACATTATTAATCACATATTGGTTTATTATGTTTCAAAATATCTAGGTCCTTCCTGAGTAGGTAAAGACTAGGACCACTGTAACATTCCAATCATGTCGCAAAAGGTGAGGTTGTGCATGCAGCTAGAAACCTCATCTTGTTGTCTTTCTTCTTCTTCGGTGTTCGTTCTTCTGAAAAGGATCTGGTGTAGTAAACAGAGAGGCTGTGATATCTGTGTGTTTTGGCTCGGCACATCCGATTTCAGCTGGCTTTTTTGGGTACAGGCTTTGCCTTCCCACTGGGATCCCTATTCTCTTAGCCAGACTACATTAGTGCAGCCTGTTTCAAGGGCCCCCGCTTGGAGGTGGAATAGGTTTGGAACCATGTTGCAAGCTGCCAGCTATGACTTGCTGGCTATTGTCAGCTGATTCACTGTGCTAAATCTTGGCTCTGTCATGTCCAAAACTACTTGTACTTCATGCTTGTTTTGGTAAGTGGGTTACAGTGGTCTTTCTTTTATCCTGGGACATCCTGAAGAAGGTAGACATGGTGCCTGTCCCTTCTGGCTGTAGTGCAATGCAAGGCTTCTAAGTAGGTTCACTATAAAGGGAATCAGTGTTAATCTTGGTCAGTATGTTGGGTCTTGATCGTATGTTTCACCTGACCCAATCATGAGGTCTTGTGGTCAGTATGTTTCACCTGACCCAGTCATGAGGTCTTGTGGTCAGTATGTTTCACCCAACCTGACATGAGACCTTGGTCAGTAAGTTTCACCTGACCCAATCATGAGGTCTTGTGGTCAGTATGTTTCACTCAACCTGACATGAGACCTTGGTCAGTATGTTTCACCTGACCCAATCATGAGGTCTTGTGGTCAGTATGTTTCACTCAACCTGAGATGGGACCTTGGTCAGTATGTTTCACTCAACCTGATATGGGACCTTGGTCAGTATGTTTCACTTAACCTGAGATGGGACCTTGGTCAGTATGTTTCACCTGACCCAATCATGAGACCTTGGTCAGTATGTTTCACTTAACCTGAGATGGGACCTTGGTCAGTATGTTTCACCCAACCTGACATGAGACCTTGGTCAGTATGTTTCACTCAACCAGAGATGGGACCTTGGTCAGTATGTTTCATCAACCTGACATGAGGTTATTGGTCAGTATGTTTCACTCAACCAGAGATGGGACCTTGGTCAGTATGTTTCACCCAACCTGACATGGGACCTTGGTCAGTATGTTTCACCCAACCTGACATGGGATCTTGGTCAGTATGTTTCACCCAACCTGACATGGGACCTTGGTCAGTATGTTTCACCCAACCTGACATGAGACCTTGGTCAGTATGTTTCTCCTGACCCAGACATGGGACCTTGGTCAGTATGTTTCACCTGACCCAATCATGAGGTCTTGTGGTCAGTATGTTTCACCCAACCTGACATGGGACCTTGGTCAGTATGTTTCACCCAACCTGACATGGGACCTTGGTCAGTATGTTTCACCCAACCTGACATGAGACCTTGGTCAGTATGTTTCACCCAACCTGACATGGGACCTTGGTCAGTATGTTTCACCTGACCCAGACATGGGACCTTGGTCAGTATGTTTCACCCAACCTGACATGAGACCTTGGTCAGTATGTTTCACCCAACCTGACATGGGACCTTGGTCAGTATGTTTCACCTGACCCAGACATGGGACCTTGGTCAGTATGTTTCACCTGACCCAGACATGGGACCTTGGTCAGTATATTTCACCTGACCCAGACATGGGACCTTGGACAGTATGTTTTACCTGACCTGACATGGGACCTTGGTCAGTATGTTTCACCCAACCTGACATGGGACCTTGGTCAGTATGTTTCACCCAACCTGACATGAGACCTTGGTCAGTATGTTTCACCTGACCTGACATGGGACCTTGGTCAGTATGTTTCACCCAACCTGACATGAGACCTTAGTCAGTATGTTTCACCTGACTATGGCGTGTCTAGGTTACAAACATCATCATGTAAAACAATGGCTGAGGTAACCGCCACAACTAGTGCTCAGATTCCCTATAAGAGGGAAATGTGTAGTCGGGCTCCTGTGCCTCACATGGAGCGAGAAGGTGAAATGAATTAATGAATTTTTTAAAAGAACCACAAATTATAATTTTTTTTGGTTTGTTTACTTAATGAGTGCGTGACTGAGTGGTTAGGATACCTGTCCTAGAGGACACAGGGTTGAACCCTGGCACACATTAATTTTATACTGATGGAGATGAAAAAGAAACCTATACTGCACACTGTATGGTGCTGCAAAAACAAGCGTTCTTTATTTCTCAGCTTTATAAATCCTCCTGATGAACATCAGCAATGGGGGAATGCCATTTGTTATAGTTTCTGTTTACCTGTTAGAATCTGTTATATTTGAAGAATTGGTCTGTTCAATCTGTTATATTTGAAGAATTGGTCTGTTCAATCTGTTATATTTGAAGAATTGGTCTGTTCTGTCAAGCAATTTACATTACTAAACTCCTGGAGACCCATAGGTACTCAGTCCCTTTCAGCATAATGGTGAAGGTTAGATATGGATGGTTCCTGTAGCTCGCAGGTTGTACACACTACTCCTGTCTTCTCAGGCAACTGTCTCTGCTGGACCCACGCCTGATTTCAAAACTTTCATCAGTTGTAGTGTTATCATACAAAAAGGTGGTTGATCCTCTTCTTCTGTCCTAGTGCCCTTGCTATATTGCATCGCAGAGAGACAGGATGCATAGATTTCTTGTTATCGTCAAGTGGAAGGTTGTGCTGTCACTAGGTGTAACTTCCTGAGCGTGTCAGAGACACCCTTGATCCACCGACATTGAGGTCTGCCCCTTGCTCGTGGACTGGAGATCTGCATATGATATGCTCTTGATGCAGGCTGGTCAAAATGCATTCTAAATGACCAAACAACTTAATTTGTTGGGAGTCAATGTAGGCATTAACTGGGTTTGTCCTCACTGTCTGCCTCAGTGTGGTGTTGCGGATTTGGTCATGAATTGTCTGTCCGGCTGCACTTTTCACACATCGCATCTGAGAGATTTGGTGGTTGATGGACTTCAACAATGTCAGCAATAGCTGTTTCCAAATATATTATTGATTTCTTTGATTGTAGCTGTTATTTATCTAATGCTACATAGATACGTTTTGTAGATAAGAATAGCACCACTGCCACACTGAGAGAATGTCATAAGAGGTGAATTAAAGTGCGGTTTAAGCCCTTTAGGGTAGAAGATTCTCTGGGTGTGTGCGCGCGACAGATTAGAATAGGGTGACTGCCATCCTGAGAACATACTAAAAGAGGCAATTAACCCCTAGGTGTGTGGTGTAGCAATCTGAGTTTTGTAAATCTCTTAGGGTAGAAGAATCTCCAACTCATGTGGTAATTGAGTTGTTTTTTTGTAAACAAATTAATTTGACACAAAACAACACAATCACAGTAATAATGTCCACGTTTCTAAAATTTTATTTACTGTAATAAAACATGTCAGTTGTTAAATCACCCACATATTTAACAAAAGGTTTCATCAAGAACAACCTTAACATGAATAAGGAGCAACAATTTAAAGTATGAGAAAAGTGATGTGTTGTTGACCTAGATCTGCAGAGCTGTTGACTCCTTCACAGCTAATGCCAGGTTATCTTACCATCATAGATCTAAGAATATTTTTTTTATTGTGACTTTCCTACCCTTCCTCAACTTGAGTTGGGATCATGAGGTGTATCACACCATTCAGACATCTCATGAGCTCTATCCAATCTCCCAGACATCTCATCTCATCATGAGTTCTATCCCACCTCTCAGACATCTCACATCATGAGCTCTATCCCATCTCATCATGAGCTCTATCCCGCCTCTCATCTCATCATGAGCTCTATCCCATCCCCTCGGTACACAAACAACTGGGGCATTGTTTTAGTTTTTATTTCCTGAGTGGATCCTGGGGCCCCTTAATGGGGAGTAAAGAACAGATCCACCACTTATCCATACATAAAGAGAGCTGTGCATGGGGCTAGCAATCTAATCGCGTAGAACAAATTGTCACAGAAACCACCACTACAGTTCGCAATCTGCTTTGGAGAAATCTTCATAAAGGAGGTCAAGTCTGGATGGAGCGAGAAAGCAACGAGAGGAAGAATAGTTTCTACAGGATGATGAGGCAGTCAACCACATGCATGCTCAAATCCACTCCCCCCCCCCCCCCCCCAAATAATATGATCCAGAGATCTTTTCTTCTTGTGCGTATAGTTTCTATGGGTTCGGATAGCCGACCACATGCACAACTCTCCTTCAATAATAACCCTTTCAGCTTCAACAAATACATGACAAGTCATCAAATATTCTCCTGTCCATATGTTAACATTTTTGTGGCTTAAAGTTTCTACACGATGTGGCAGCCCATGCCCAACCCGCCCTTTACAGTCCAAATTGTCCATTGCAGTCAACTAGAGTGACACCACTTAGTGTGATTTATCTGAAGTCACATATTAACCATATCTTGTTATTTAGCTAAATTTGGATTATAAACAAACTTTGCGTAGTAGATAATTCAATTCCTTACAGAATTTTTAAATGACAATTTTAGTTCAAATGCCTTTTTAAAAAATTTTTGTTACATGTAAAATATATACAATTACAGTTCTTGTCTTGGTCATTAAGACTAACATCTTGTAAATTAGGTTGGACTGTAAAGGGTTAGTCCCCTCTTAGGACATGTCTGACAGGTTAGGGTTACTATTTATTGCTTCCATTCCAGACTTCAGTAACATACCCGGCCTCTCCAAATTTGCATAGCTAATGGACTGCTATTGATCTGAGGCCTCCCAAGGAATTATCTCATCCTGCACACAGCCACCTCTCAAATCTCCCACTCAGCCATCTAACCATCACTAGGTTCTCTCGCTAATGCATGCAGCCAGGAAAATGGCCACATTAAGACAAAGATCCATCGTAATGTTGGACAATCCTGGGGGACGAACACACCCCCCCCCCCTCTCCCCATATGCTACGGGTTATCCGTTCCATCTCTATCCAATATCCCTCTTGTCTTGACGGAGGACTTTCTATTTTAGATGAGTTGTATTCTTCCTTTTGTGGTAAAAAATTTCTACAAAATGAGATGAGATAGCCAGCCCTGTGCCCAACACTCCTTAGTTACCTTTTACAACATACTTAACAAGTTTACAGTATTTCTATTATTTACTCCCTTTCGGGTCCGGGCAACACTCAGACAAGAGACTACTTTGACCGTAAACTAATATAAGACAACGAGGAAGGGAACTTGTCACTCCATCTCACAATAGGTGAGACCTCGCACAAAACGTCTTAACACTTCATCCCAACGACAGCATCTGCTATATGCTTATCGTTTTATAATAATTTTGTTTTTGCTTGAATAAAACACCTGTATTTGTTAATGGCTGCAGCTGTACCTAATTGTATTGGCTGTCTTTGTTACATATTTTGTAAGTTGTTGGGTATTTTCGTTTAAAAAAAAAATCCCAGATGAAGGTATTGTGGTCGTAATGTGGGTGCCCCTGGTACGCTAACTGGGCCACAGCTATCTCTATTGACTATTTGTTATGAAGGTGGTTTTGTGTATTTCCTATTTTCTTGTCACCCCTTCTCCATCAGAGCTTGTTATTCAGTTATATTTCACACTGGAGGGGCGCTATAGCTGAGAGGTAAGATGCTCGTCTCTTAAGCAAAGAAACGAAAGGGTTGGGTTTTGAATGAAGGTAATGGAACTCCTACGAAGGCTCACTACCCCCTCTCCCTCCCCAACTGCTTCAACTTGTAATAAGCATAATTTTTTGTGTAGCCAGTATGCTCTGTTTCCCATTTGTCCATGTATCTGGCCCTAATTAACCTTTGGGACTCTTCTTAGGTCACACTTGAATCTGGTTGTGGCAACCTTTCACCTTCTTTCGCCAGTCTATCTGCCTTCTCGTTGCCTTGAATGTTATAGTGGGATGGGACCACTGTAGTACGACTCTTTTGGGTGTGGACTGCTGGCATAGTTGACAGAATACTGATCTTAGGTCATTTAGGTCTGTTTTTTTTCTGTAATGAGGGATTGTCTACTTCATCCAGTAGAAACTATAAAAAGAAAAAAGTCATTTATACCAAACGGTAAAAGACTCTACAACCCATGGTAGAAGTCAAGGCAACTGAAGACACAAGTCAGCGACTATATCTAGGATGATGATGATAAGTCAGACAAGAGCACTGTCTCCCTGGCCTGCATGCTTATCAGGTTTAGACTGGATATAAATGTGAGTTATGTACTTTTTTTTCTTTATCTTCATATGGCTCGTTGCATGGGACATCCGCTGCAGCTGAAATCCTACCAGGTGACCTGTATCAAAGCGTTTAGTGGTTTCTGTATCAATTCATTGTGCATGATAAGGTTGCTAGTCACATGCACATCCCTCTTAAGCTACCTATTAGATTACCCCTCTAAGGTAGAAGACTCTTCAACTCTTGACTTTGCACAGCTGCCCAATTTCTTCTCCTCCATAGATTCTTGATCAACAACTGGCAAAGTGATCAGTGACCGCCACACCCGATGGCACATTTAAGGGCAGTAACAAAACTCCCTCCACTTTAGCCAGTCTGAGACCATCCTTCGTACAGTGCCACAGCTGTGGTTCATGACTTCCATTTCAACTTTCACCTTCCCTTTGGGGTCCAGAGCAAGGTGGTTCTGCTGTGATCCAATTCTATCATCGACCTCTCATGATGGTGTGGATATCTTTGTTGGCTGCTCTAGGCTACACCCCCACTTATCAACGATGAAAAAATAACAAATCTGGCATCGGATGTGAAAGAGCAATCAGCTATACAGCCATATTGTCAACAAAATTACCTATATACAATTTGCTGATAAAATATACACATTAAATATACACAAAAAACATGATAACTATACAGTTTCTGTTTGACAGATACATCTAGTGACTGGTGCCAGCAATCCATCCCATGTTGAACCTAGGAATCCTTATTAGGGACCAAAGAATAGGAACACTGCACCCCACTATCAATCAAAATCTTTCAGCCCCCTGTGAAGCACAAGTCTTCAACAGATACGTGTCAAGTCCTCCTCAGACATCTCAGGTTACAGTGTTACTATTCTTTGCTCTCCTTTCAGGCTCCTGTAACACTTAAACGACCCTATAATGTATGATGTAAAATATGTGAGTAAAGAGAATTGTGTCAGAGGAAAGCAACCTCATCATGTAAATTACTAAGGAAACCACTACTGCAAACAGCATGTAAATAGTTTGATGTAGGCTTCCTACAAGGAGGCAAACTGTAGTGGTGGCCCCATGCTCTTACTGCAGCAAAATTGGAAGAATATTTGTTATTGTGGGCAAACGAAAGAATATTTGTTATTGTGGGCAAACAAACTGATAACTTTAACATTTTTGAACGACCGCCCATCTGCATGATATCATGCACCAACAGAACAAGTGCAGAGGTTTTCATATTTGGGCCAAATTATTACGGAGGATGCCTGCTGCTGGGTTGAAATTAGAACTAGGACCGCAATAGCAAAAAAGATATTCATTGGGAGACAAAAACTTTGACCAAGTAACATCAATATTGAGCTTTGGAAAAGAATACTCACTGACCCGTTGCATTGTACGGCTCTGAGATGTGGACTCTAAATAAAAGGATGAAAAGGCTTTTCAGATGTGTTATCGCAGAATGCAGATAGCAAGTCGGACATAAAAAAGGTCAAATGAACAATGGCTTAAAGATATAGGATCACAAAGACAACTAATGGCAAATATACAAAAAGGTAGATTGACCATGGCTTGGTCATAACATGAGACATGGAGGATTACTATTGAAAATTGAGCAAGACAAAATTCAGGGGTAAAGAAGGTCTCCAACAAACGATTACATAACACAGGCCTACATGATCATCGGGGTGCAGACTTATACTGAGCTGATGAGATCGGCTGAGAACAGAGGACAGTGGTGTGACATGATCAGAAGACTCCAACACCAGTCTCTGGACTGACTAACAGAGGACAGTGGTGTGACATGATCAGAAGACTCCAACACCAGTCTCTGGACTGACTAACAGAGGACAGTGGTGTGACATGATCAGAAGACTTCAACACCAGTCTCTGACCTAACTAACCTGACGATGTTCCAAACAAATTGGAAGTTGGAAGTTACTAAAAAAAATTTGTAAGCAGCCCCACAGTAAACACTGCTGTTGGGGATGAAGTGTTGAGAGACTTCATTCCACAGCTTCTTTATGAGGTGGGGCCAGTTCCCTTCTTCACTGCCATTCCTTCCCTAACAGTAAGTACGCCTGGTAACTATTTATAACTGGGTCAACTGGTGCATGCCGGTAACTTTGCTGTGAAAAGGGAGGGCACATTGACTATGCTAATCAAAGGCTTATTAAAAGATACACATAAAGCCATCCTGACACCTTGCAATAGTGGCTAAATATTTTGTTTAGAGTTATTCTTGCCCCTTTTATCATTCCAGCTGGAGTATAAGGCCACCAATACAGTTATCCTCCTTTAGGAAGACTTCACTTAAAGCACTTTGAATGCTTTTGCAGTGATGGTATCTGTAGCAATTTGTGTAACACAGTGTGGTCACTAGGCCGGTGCACAAATATCTTTTACAACATGCATGGATGTACAATGGTCCTATTCTTTCCTCCCTAGTAAGTGACCCCAGGAACCATGGATAGTTAGTATGTATGAATATATTGTTGTTCTTGTGTCTCCATTGTGGAACTAAGATGCAAACATATCCATATTCCACTCAACATGGACCTGAACATTATCCAATCACAACACACTCCAGAATGCTGACTGTGTATTTGTAGTCCCTTTCAGTCATGGATGACTATAGGATGTTATGACTTGGAGTGGCCTTGTCTTCACTTCTCTGTGTTGCATTAGTTTCTCTTCACCAAGCGTGATGTAGCCCTTCAGGGCACATCTCCACTTGGCTAGGTCTGAAGCTTTGTCTTCCCAGGATGTCAGACTCATGTTTAGGACCTTCATATAATAATTACACACATCTTTGGACCTCAATTATGGTCGGTAGACCTTTTGCCATTTGCCAACTGTCCATTGAGGATATCTTTGGAAATGGGACCACCTTCCAGCTGTCTAGTACCATGTGACCAGCTTTGTATACACCCATACAAAACCACCAATCATCTCTTTGAGTGCCAGGCCACCAATCATCTCTTTGAGTACCAGGCCACCAATCATCTCTTTGAGTACCAGGCCACCAATCATCTCTTTGAGTACCAGGCCACCAATCATCTCTTTGAGTACCAGGCCACCAATCATCTCTTTGAGTACCAGGCCACCAATCATCTCTTTGAGTACCAGGCCACCAATCATCTCTTTGAGTACCAGGCTATCAACAATATAAGGAAAACGTTTCTTCTTCTGAAGCCAGATAAATGGAACACTTTGTAAGGTACTACACAACTAATAAACACATGTCGATACCATTACATGGAATTGGGCTAAAGTGTAAGAGCTTGAGTGCTGCTTGATCCATAACAACATCATGTCTTCATTGGAATGTTTGGATGTGTTAGTAATGGTGATAACTGGTATATCACAGCTTTCTATCTCTCGGTTCATTCATTGTCATCTGTGAACATTGCTTCTATATCTTCATACTAAATACCGAGAGCTGGTATAGATATATTGTTGATCATTTGTCTTTATGTATTCATTGGAATGTTTTAATGTTAGTAATGATGTTAACTGGCAGGCCACAGCTTTTTTCAATTCTTGCTTCCATCTCCCTGTCCATTCATCCGTGATCTCCCTGTCCATTTGTCTATCACCCCCCTGTCCTTTCATCTGTCATCTCCCTGTCTAGGAACATGATCACAACACTGAGAGCATGTCATAAAAGATGAATAACAGCGTAAGCTAACCCTATCTAGTATAGAAGACCCTCCAACTCTGACCATCAACATAGACCAAAAGCTTGCTGAATGTGTAATAGCCTTCTGAAAAAAAACTCTAGAAACAATAGCCCATATCTGATACAGGACTACAAGAGTGAATAAATTATTTTCCTGGGGACCAGAAAAAAATAGATGATGAAGATATACAGAAAGATAAACACTCATGTAGAAGAAGATTGCTCAAGAAACAATGCTCTTTGGCCAGAGAATGGGAGGTTTGGGGCATGGCAGAGCATGGAAACCAAACTTGATGACTGTATGACTATTTCTGGTGTGTGGGTGAAGATGGATCCAACATCGACTTCCTCTTCGCTGTTTCCTTGGAAATATTCTGATGAAGCTTGTTAAGACGGTCCTAAACAATGATATACAAGAAAACATTTGATTAGACTAGAAAAATAAAGGTATGGAAAGCATGGTAAACAGATAAAGGTGGAGGTAAAGCAGATATTGTAGTTTGGGATGAAGTGTCACAGGCTTCATTGTAGTAGGTCTAAGCTTTTCATAAAATGGAGTGTCTTCACTACATTTCCTTCCCAGTAAGCCAGTGTATTATAATATGGTCTAGCCCAGGCATGTGCAACTTCATCAAGAGCACGGACCAGACAGCTATTTTAAAATTTATCGGCAAGTCATACAGTATGATGTTATTTTAAACTGTAAAGATATTGGTATTTACTTACTAACAAAAATCTTCAAGTTTTTGGACATTAAAAAAATATGTATGCCATTATGCAAAGTTATGGTATTAGTATAAAAAATGTACACGTAGATTAACAGTTAAACATTCATCAAAAGAGATCTTTATTCAGCTATTTATTTTTTAAATTTAAAAAATAAATAAATATAACTTTGTTAAGTTCGCTCTAGGAATAATATTAGATTAGCTTAAGGTTGTTAAGTTGCATTTATAGACATGCATTTGGTATTCTTGTCCTCATCTTAGATTTAACAAACCTAGAAAAAAGATTGCTCATAGGTGTATGTGCTTCCAAATGAACATTACTCTCTTCCAGTTAAAAGGTTTAAGTTTCTGATATATAAATATATATATTTTTGTGTGTGCGCTGCACAATGTTTTATATCTTGTGCCTGTCGGGCCAGTGAATCCGACTTCGGCATACATTTTATGTACGTGTCTGCTTCCTCCAGGATTTTGTAACGGATTGCTTCCCAGAGGTAACGGCCGGTGATGTGACCGGGAGCAAACCCAGCACCTTCGGATTGTGTTCCGTGTCACTTAACCACTAGCCCACGCCGCCTCCATGAATATTTTGGATAAAAGTCAGTTGGTGAAACATCTTTCATTATTTTTGTCTTCAGATCTGAGTTCTTTTGTAGTCCAATTAGTTTTATTTGACAAACGGAGAAGAGAAGATTTTAAATTTGTTTCTTGTGTTAAAAAATCACGGAATCTGGTGTTGAATTCCTCATTTAAGGCTTCAACTCATCCACAAATGAATCACAACCAAAATCCAGGTTGTGCTTTGCAGGTGTGGGAAAATGGTAAGTATTGCCTACCTTGTCCCAGAGTAGAGTTTATTCTGAAATAATTTATGTGGGGACGGTGTGGGCTTTTGGTTAAGTGACACGGATCTCAATCCGAAGGTGCTGGGGTCGCTTCCCAATCACAGAACCCAGGAGCAAACCCTTAGAAAATGCAGGAGGAAGTAGAACCTTACATAAAATGCATGCTGATGTCGGATGCACTGGCCGACAGGTGCAAAATAAAAACATAGTGCAACGCACACTGCCTTTGGGAACAGAGAAATAAGATTTATATGTCCATATTGCTTATCAACCGTCCTTCAGTTTGTAACTTAGCATTGAGTTTGTTAAGATGAGTTGTAACGTCTGCAAGAAATGCCAGATCACAGCCAGCTTTTGTTTTCCAACTCTCGCAGAGGTTTTCCTTTCATGTCCATGAAAACAGATATCTCATATTTCAAAACATAAAACCTCTTCAGCATCTTCCCTTTAGTTAATCAACACACTTCACAGTAAAAGGTGAGGTTGCCATGGCTTTTGATTGAATGTCTTACATAAATTCTTGAAATTGGCGGTGGTTTAGTACCCTAGACTTGAAGAAATTGATGCAGGAAACTGATGTTTATCCATCACATGTGATGCAGACCCCTCCATTTGTTCAGATGTGTGGTCAGTCTTTTCTCTTGCTGTCCGCTGAAATGGGTGACGTGCTTTGATTTGAATTAAAGTGAGGAAGAAACTGCGTCTTTTGTCAACCTCACACCCTGGTCCTGAGCTACCTTTGGCTAGTGGCAAGATTTTATCAAGACAACTGGAGATAGCACAGGATACAGATTTTTCCTCAGGATTTACCCCCGAAGCCTTTCCTGTAAACAACAGGTATCCCGCAAAGCACCGGAGCGGGATGACATCTATCGTTGTGTCTCTTGCCTTTTCCATAACTGCAAGAGGTCGTAGGGGCATCTCTCCTGGGCTGTGTTCTAGTTCATTATAGTTGTGGCTAAATTTCAGCCACACCAAAAGCGTCGCTGTCTGCAGCTAGGGTGAAGGGCGCCAATCTCGTTAAGTTCAGTCGGGTGAACTAGACCGTGAAAATACGACACAGGTTTAAGTGTAGTGCTAATTCATTTAGCAGATGTCTAGATCAGGATAATCGAAGGAAAAAAAACTAAAACCGTATTAACCAGTCCAAATGGAAATTTAGCACAGAGTTTTGTTGGTGTAAAAATGCAGTGATACACACACATATCTTCAGTATTGATGTTCATACAGACTATAGAGATTGAAATGGTAAGATAGGATCACTAATATTGAATTGCCGGAGAAAGCCAGACAGAACATAGAAATTGAAATGGTACGATAGGATCACTAATATTGAATTGCTGGAGATAGCCAGACAGAACATAGAAATTGAAATGGTATGATAGGATCACTAATGTGGTGACCCTAGAAACAGGCTGCACTAGTGAAGTCTGGCTAAAGAATGGAGATCTCAGAAGAAAGGCAAAGACATTACAGCCTAGTTTTAAACTATGACACAATGTCCTTTTTTGGATGAACACCAAAGAAGAGGAAGAAGAAGAAGAAGTAAAGCTCTTGATCTGACATGTACTTCATGACAAAGGACCAAAATGAGTTTAAACAACATGCTATGGGTTATAATAGCTTATACAGATAAGGTGAGTGAGCAAGTCCAAGTAGCAGTGAAAAGAACAAATGAAATGTTGGGTATGATAAAAAGAAATATTAAAAATAGGAGCAAGGAAGTGATAGTCAAACTGTATAAAGCATTAGTTAGACCTAGATTGGAGTACTGTGTACAGGTGTGGAGTCATTATTATAGAGGGGATATAAACATGCTGGAAATTATACAGAACCACTAAGTTGATAGTTGGATTCCAGAATTACAGTTATGAGGACAGACTAAGAAAAACCAGCCTTCAGTGTCTAAAAAAAAAATTAGAATTTAAGGTGATAAGTAAACACAGGTTTATAAGATAATCAAATGAAAGGATAAATTAGACTATAATAAGTTTTTCAAAATACAGCCAGCTACAGGAACAAGAGGGCATAGTCACAAATTAATTAAAGAAAGGTCCAGATTAGATACAAGGAGGTATTTTTTTACTCAGAGAGTGGTGAATGCATGGAATGCATTGCCACATGAAATAGTGGAGGCAGGGTCAATTAATGAATTCATGAGTAGATAGGCATTTTTAGATCAAGTGAATGTAAATAAACTGGTTGTATACAGACCTTGCAGAGTCTTCTAAACCAGTATAAAGATATTAAGTTAAGTTTTAAGTCCACATTTAGCTATCCGGCACTTGATATGTCTGACTAAATACATGGATTACGGATGGCATGTGCAGTGACCGGTTTAGTCTGGATGTTGTCACTTGATCTATTCTTGTTATAAGGAGGAGTATGGACTAGGAAGAAAAGAAATTTGTAACACTTCATCTCCAATAGCAGTGGTAGTTATGTGAATGCTTTTCAGTCACAAAAACATGTTATATTCAAAACTTAGCACATTTTCCAACATCTATGTAATTAAAAAAAGCATTGGCAAAGAGATTCACAAAAACAAAACTACATACCTGAACATTTTGCAGAATACTGTTAACAAGCATGACTCGCCTGCGGGAATTATTGAGTTTTTTCACATACATCTCTAGCTCTACTGGGACTGTGTCACCCTCAGCTATCTTGTTTAGGTCTGTGAGTAGAGGGAAATAATTGCACAGATTATGTTTGGGTTTGTAAGAGAAGGGGAATAACTGCAAAGTATACCGATGTTTACAACTATGGCTGTACTCAATATTTGCTCTGTATTTTTGTAATCAAATTTTCATAGTGTGATTTAAAATAATATGAAAATGGTTTAGTGCATGCAAAATAAACTTTTCCGTAACAGATTTTATTGTTGTTTGTACACATGCAGGGATACTTCTTAGTTCTTAGTCGACCTGTACTTCTACCGTGGTAGATGCCCCAGTGCAGGTTCCAGCTCTGGCATGAGCTGGATTTCCTGCTTAGCAGGCCAGGCTCGAGCAGCTCATCACTCCGCTATGTTGGGACAAGTGGAGCGGAGGGTGGTTAACCGATGTGTGAGTCCATCTCAATAGACTCAAACACTAGAGCAAAGAAGGCCTGTTAGGCGCCATATTTGCTGCTCTAAACAAGCCACCTAACCATGCCATGTCACACAGTTAGTCGCCTCCTACCATATGCTATCTGTGAGACAGTGGTGCCATTCTTGTCCTTGTCATACACAAAGACCCCGGCGGACCACTCAGTACTACACTTTTGTACAACGAATATCAAGTTCACCACAAATGTAGAAGTAGTACAGCTAACTCCGGTCCTCTCCTCTTCTTACCTCACACTATGTTTCATTTAACTATCCAACAATCACACTCTAACACTGCTACCACATCCTCAGAGTGAGGCTCTTCCATTGCATTTTGGTTGGGTTGACCTCTGAGAGCCTCAAAACTAGCTTGGTACATACAGAAACACACACGCATCCAAGCACTGGTTAACACGCCCTGATATCCCCTAAAAGGCTGCGGCCAGAGGTGGAAGGACACGTGCCTCCGTCAGTAGAAAACAGAGAGGCTAACACTTTAATGAAGAAAAAAAAGTACTACATCATTTAGAAATAGATTACCACAGGCCAATCCAAATTTCAATAAACCTGAGCTGTCGTCCTCATAACCAACAATACAGAGTCATAACACTGCTCAATGATACCAAGCTTGTAGATCAAATCATACAGCAGGACTGGCCAGTCTATGGATCATTAACACAGCATCTTGGCAACTTGTTAAGATACTTAATAACTGTGTCGATGGTGTAAATGTTCATAAATACAAAAGGTGCATTTGAATTAAGGAAAAGACGAGACAATTATTTGACATAATGTCGAAGCTGTACTGGACAAAATCGTCCTACACGAACTGAAAAAGAGAATGGGTCACTAGCTGAAGTACAACTATGAGCAACATTAAACACAGCTGCCAGTTGAAGCAACCAAAGCTAAGGACAGTCTATTAAAGTGCAGTAAAACTATGTAGCAGTAGAAAGGCCTTTGTAAAGCACTTAAAAGGGACAATACCATCATAAATGATAGATGATGTGTCAAAGTCAAGTATAAACAGTATTTTACTGACTTCTTTTTATTGAAGACTGAAATCACCAAAATGGCAACTAGCAACAGAAATAGAACCTGTTGCAATGATTGAACTTGATGAGATCCTCTATGTTATCAAGTACCGCAGTCAAAATCAGACACAGCCCCCAGGAACAGATGGGTTAACTAGACATCTTTAAAGCTGGGGGCGAAATTCTAGCTACTCAGCTGGCTAAGCTATTTAATAAATACTTCAAAACAGAACAAATTCCTGACTAATGGAAATCTTCAAAGACTTTTCTATTTCACAAAAAAGAAGATATATAACCTCTTGGAAACTACCATCAAATTTGCCATCTACTGATAATATACAAGATATTTACTAGAGTTGTGATCAACATAATCAACAGACAACTCAACATACATCAACCTCAAGAACAAGATGGATTCAGGAAAGGGTTCTCTGCCACTAACCACCTTCGCCTGATGCACCAACTGATGGAGAGAGCGTGCAAACTGCGCATACATCCTTATGTCTTCCATTTATTGATGACCTATTGGAAGGTGTTTACAATGGGTATCAATACTTCAGTTTCTTGCTAACCACCATTTGAACTGTCCCTAGCTACACAGCGAATTCCTCTGTTAGCGAATGTAAGCTCCAGCGACAGTCCGCCCGAACTGCTGTATTAATTTTGGCGATGGCATCTTCTGACACAACAATATATGCCTGACCTGGTCTCTGAAGATTTTTTGTTAAGTCACGTCCTTCTTTAAACATCATTGTCCAGTTCTTCACTGTTGTCTTCGACACACTTTTGTCACCATACACTGCTTGAATTCTGTGATGAATGTCGACATCCTTCAGCTGTTAGAAACTGATTCATTGCTCGCTGATTAACTCTGGACGGATTCCGCAGCACACCCGCCATGTTTTCAATGGTCTGCTGAGGAAACTATGAGTCGGAGGATAATAAAATTTGGTAAAACTTGATGGTTGTTATGTGCTGTTTACACCCGAAGCAACATCATCATGCGCATCGTACGTATGTTCAGTTGGTGCAGTTAGGTCCGGTTTCATTTTAACACGCCTTGTATAATGTGATGCGTATATATGAATGCCATTTTATCTTTGAATTTTGAATTGTAATATTAGCCCCAGTGATCTGACAGGGTCTGTATGTATGACACGGACAAGAATAGCACCACTGCCCCACAAAGAGCATGTCGTAATAGGCAACTAATTGTGTGACATGGTATAAGACTGGCCATGGTTAGCTGGTTTGTTAAGAGCAGCATAGATGACGAATAAAAGGCCGCAGGTCTACTTTGCTCTAGTGTTGTGAGTCTATTAAGATGGACCGCTAAGCAGGGAATCCTTCTCTCGGGTACATCCAGCTCACGCCAGAGCTGGGACCTGCACAAGGGCATCTGCTCCTGTAGAAGTACAGGTTGACAGACTAAAAATATTACAGTTGAGTGTATACCAAAAGTGATCCTTGAACTTCATTAAAAAACTATTCAGTAGTCAGTTGTATTGAACAGTATAAGATGGCAAAAGAAGGTGCAAGACTACCACAAACAGATACTAGTATGACGTACGAAGAGTCAAAACGGCTTATCAAAGCCAGATACATGACCAAATGGGAAACCGAACATACTGGTTACACCAAAAACGATGCCTATTACCAGTTGAACCGAAGAGAGCAGGTCGTTGTCTTCAGACTTCGCACTGGCCACAATAGACTGAGGTACCACCTATTCAACAAATTGAAGATAGGTGGTACCGACGAATGCCCGTGCGGTACCGGTAAAATGACCGCTGAACATCTGCTGCAGAACTGCCCGACATACGAGGATCAGAGAGAGCAGATGTGGCCATCACCAGTAGAACTGCAAGACAAGCTCTATGGCAGCGGCGACAGCCTCAGGATGACTGCCGCTTTTTTCGAAAAAATAATAATTACTGTCTGACTGCGTACGAAGAAGAAGAAGAACAGTATAAGAAACATTTGCCCTAACAACACTGTAGACCTTTGAACTGGCACATATATGCTGTTGATTACTTTAGATTTACTAAAAATGTCAGTAGACTTGATGAGTCCAAATTATGCCACGTATTCATTTAATTTTCTGTTTTTAGCCAAATATGTATATGCTTCTATTCATATTCTGCAGATTATTAAAAACACTATTCAAAGCAGCCCTAGTTTAAACCAATGTAAGTCTTCATCAGGTACTTGATCCCAAACATTTGCAAAGTTTCAACTTTTCTTACCCTCACAGAAGCTGTCAATCTGTTGCCTCAATTCCATCTGACTCTGTCTGCAAACAAGCAACAATAACAGGTTTACTAGTGTTAAATGAGGTTACTTGATGAACCTAATCTATCTGGTTTTCCTTGGAACATAGGGCTGATATCTGTTCCTGTTTTGGGTCATCTTCTTGACTCCAGCTGTACCAGCCTCCTCTTCCACCGTTGCTTCCGTAGGAGTTTCTTGATCTCCTCACTCATCTCTTTCCCTGTGAGTTCCAATCCAGCATATGTCTGGTTATACTGACAGGCTTCTTTCTGAGAGTGTGTCTATTCATTTCCCTTTTTCTCTTACCAATCTCCCGCTGCATTGATTGTTGTCACCTTCTTTGTCCCAGGTCAGTGTCTGCTGTTACCTAATACAAAATTCACCTTTCACCTTTTTGCTCCAATGTGAAACATTGCCCACCATCAGCCGGATCCCTTTAAAGAAAGTATGTTTCCAAGCAATTGTAATCACTGACCTTTTAGCTAGAATGTGATGCATAGGTTTTTATGCTTTAATCACCTGTAACAACATGCTTGGAATATGAGTGGCCCCATTCCTTTCATTCCGAGTACCACTCGAGTCTAACACAAAGTAGCTGCACCTAATTTTAGGCCATGTTCTTGAGTTATGTCCATGATACTCCATGCAGCACTGGCCTCTCCTTCCACTCAGTCCACTCCACTGTTATCACAATTTTGAAGTTTTCTTTTGAAGCCTCTTCCTATATGTAATATTCTAAAGTCAACATTTATACAAACAAAAGACTGTTTTACATCAAAAGTTGCATGAAATGGATCTCTAACAACCTATTCTTCTTGTCTTTTTTCACTCCAGCTGGAAAATATAACACCTCTACAGTTAATTGAAGAAATAGTGAGCTATGTATAACGACTTAGTCAGTTAGTCGTAGTAGAGTTAAAAAATAGTAGATCTAAGAAAGAGTAAAGACCAAGTTGAAGTACTACTAGTACTAGACTAGGCCTGGCTATACAATATATTATTACTTATTTATTATTACTGCCTAAATTACAAATTAAATACTGACAGTACACTAGCTGTCTAGACTAGTAACAGTATTACTAGTTAGTAGATAGTATTAGTAGTAGTGCTACTAGAGGACTACTGTCTACTACTCAGTACCAGTTAGTTACTGGTGACAGGTGTTACTACTAAAGACTACTAGTACTACTACTAGTACTATTATTACTACTAACCATTAGTACTAAACTTCTACTACTAGTAGTAGTACTAGTTAGCTAATGAATATGAATATTATTTATTATTAAATTAGAATTAGACTACTCCTACTCTTACAGTTACAGACTTACACAGTACTTCTACCTAACTACCTACCTAGACTAGTACTCGACTATAAATACTAGTCTAGTACTACTAACTTAACTAACTAGTAATAGTATTACTATTATTTTATTAGTAAATAAAAAAATATTAGTATTACTATACTTTAACTATTTATTACTACTGACATCTCATGTATTTCTATAACTATACAGTATACTATAAGTATAACTAACTTAACTATGTCTATAGTATAGTCTACTCTATAACTATAGTTGATAGTTGATAGTAATAATATTACTACTACTACACTTACGACAATGATGAATTTTAAATGTACACCCACAATCGTCATAAAATATATACCTAACACTCTGCACACTCTGGTCAACCTCGTCGACTGCAGGTTTTAAAATATCGATAAGTCCCCTAGTGATTGCGTCTCTATTCTCTGTGTCTAGCGGTTTCTCTCCATAGTACGCCATTCTCTTGTCCGCCATGACACCAGATTTCTTTCCACTCCCACAGCCTACTTCCGTTGGAGAATAAAAATGCAGGCACAAAACAAATTACTGACTTATTTAGTCGTTCCTTGTCTACCTTGGAGCAGTGATACCACTCCATATCAATAATGAAATAATTAAAATTACATAAATTGTATAACATGCAAATAAGAATCTTTAGCTAAGGCACTAGTAAAGTTATCACATTTTCCACGAAGTAACCACACCAATGAGAATACTGATGGGGGAACTAACACGCTAAAGTGTGGGCAGACAACCTGGGTTACGAACAGATGGGAAGACTTGGAATGGGACAGATGAACGAAAATAGAGAAACGCTTGCAGAGTTATGTGCGCTAAATAAAAGGATATTTGAGAGAAGCATATTTCCACAAAAGATTGTAGACAAGGTCACATAGAAATCACCAGACCACAGAATAAAAAACATATCGACCATACCTGTCAGTCAAGCGTTCAGATATGCACTACACGATGTTAGAGTAAAGTGTAAAGAAGACGCAGATTCAGACCAGCACCACATGTTGTTGGGGATCTAGCAGCTCAAACTAAAAAAAAGCATTACTTAAGGGTAACAAGGAGAACGGGACATGATGTACATCTATTACAAGACCGCAGAAAAGAAGACGGGATATAGTATAATACTTAATAACAGATACCAAGTGCTATAACAGTTACACGAGGACTATGAGATGGACATTAATTGTATATGCGAACAGGCTTAAAAGATGGAAAACGCCATGTGAAGAAACTATTCTATAGGATTCCAGAAAATACAGCAGAAGGAACGGATCACAACAGAGACATTTCATAAATAGAATCAAGTAAAAAGAAGTAAGCTATACTCAACAAGTCAGAAATCCAGTGGACACGCTGTGGTGCATGTAGTAGAGCCTGTGATAATTGAAATGAAA
This sequence comes from Ariolimax columbianus, assembly GCA_036924085.1. Classification (NCBI taxonomy): domain Eukaryota; kingdom Metazoa; phylum Mollusca; class Gastropoda; order Stylommatophora; family Arionidae; genus Ariolimax; species Ariolimax columbianus. The sequence goes on along the minus strand of JAVGWX010000010.1, from coordinate 25,378,453 downwards.
AGAGCAGGATGGTAGTGATGTTCGAGTAAGAACATTAGACAATTAATGAAATTCCTACCCCCCGCGAGTGGCTGGGACTAAATCCCGGGGGAACGAATATCTGCATCCTGTGCTATCTTCTGTCATATCCACTACCACGTCTTGCCACTGAACCAATGTCGCTCACGAAGAAAGAATACGTTTGAGGACTAGTGTTTCTAATTGACTTAAATCTCACTAAAGCGCAAGTTCAGCGTCAGACCCAGGACGACCCTCCCCCCACAAAAAAACAACAACCGCTTCCCCCTCCTCCTCCTCCCCCCCCCCACAATGTACTGTCGCAGTCATCATAATGTCATGTGTTGGGTAACAGCTATGTCGGCCTTATTTTTGAAAGTCCTTTCATTAGTTTGCTGATTTAATTTGTTCTGTTTCAGGTTGTGAAAATTTTATAGAAACTGTTACTTGCAAACATATCAGTAACCAACCACAGAACACACGGACAGTGCTGGTTTCAAACTGTGAAACGGTTCTCCGCTATTTAGAATCGACGCCACTGCACTCCTGGCAGACCTATAGGTGTTCCAACCCATTCAGCAAAGGACGAAATGTGCCAGATACTAACAGCTCCTGTAACTAGCGGGTACAAGAAACTATTGTTTTTCTTTGAAGCTATTCGCGCTGAGGTTAGTGCTTGAGGACAGTTCTACGGTTATAGTGGGTCTTCTTACATCCCGTGGCGTACTTCAGAAAGTAGATCAGGGTCTTTCTGGCTGTAGTGCAATGCGAGACTTCTCAGTAAACTCACTGCTATGGGGATTACACCTCGTTGCCAAACTACATGGTTGCCAAAGTCAACCGGTAGGGCACACGATGATGATAAGGATATTGATGATGACTCTGATGATGATGTGAGATGGTTGGATTAATGGGGGAAGAAATTTCCATAATTGAGGTCACAATTTGGAATTTAGTACACAGAGGAGAGCACGTTTTCATTCCAAGAATTTTGGATCAAGATGCTGACCAGTGCATGAGCTGAGGCAGTCAATGACCCATAACCGACTACTAGCACCAGGGTCAGCGAACCAGAGCTGCCAAAACCCTTCTACACCTTCACGTGGTGATCCTGGATAACAGGCTGCAGCAGGGCAGACTGGCTAAGGAGAAGGGATCGAAGATGGAAGGCTAACCCTGTACCCAGACTGGCTAAGGAGAAGGGATCGAAGAGGGAAGGCTAACACAGTACCCAGACTGGCTAAGTAGAAGGGATCAAAGAGGGAAGGCTAACCCAGTACCTATAGATGCCATGCTGACGTCGGATTTGTCGGACAGAAAGGTGCAAATATCGCAGTCAAGCTGTAAACTACGACACAACGCATTCCCTTCTCCGGACTACATCCTGCTATTCGCAAAGCCCATTTCAAGGCTTGGCATCTGGATTTTGAGAACGAATGAAGAAGAAAAAAATTCCAAGAATTTCGATGTTTTTGCTTTTTTTGTTGTTTTATTATTTGTTTTTTGTTTTTTTGCGTTCGCCTTATTTCTCTAATTCCCAAGACAGTGTGCGTTGCACTGTGGTTTTTATGTTGCGCCTGTAGGCCCAGTGGATCCGACGTCAGCATGTATTTTGCACAAGGGTCTGCTTCCTCCTGCCTTTTCTAAGGGTTTGCTTCCCCGGGGTAACGGCCGGTGCTGTGTTGGGGATCGAACCCAGCCCCTTCTGCTTGTGAGCCGTGCCTACTAGGCCACGCCGTCCCCATCCGATCTAAAAATCATTATTTCACGTACTCGAGTATTAACATCTAGATAATATTATTGCGGTTTGTTCCCTTTGTACACCAACCGAACAAATGTTCCTGTCAAGTGAGATGACCATCAACAGACTTGCTAACGAGGTGGGAAATGGGTGGTTGAATCAGTTCAGTTCAGTTCATCCCGTAACCCATCAGGTCGTTGGGGCACACACGAAGACACTCCCAAAATCCCACGCCATCCCTCTCTGTCTGTCGCCGCCTGACGTATCTCACCGGGACGAAGGGGTCACTCAGTGATGTTGTCCACCCATCTCTTCCTTGGACGTCCTCGCCCTCTCTGTCCCGGTACGGAACCAAAGAGTATCGAGTTGGTAATTCCGTTGGACGTCGCGACGTGCCCGCACCAAGCCATCTTTCGTCTTTTAATAGCTGTGAACAGATCTTCAAAAGGATCAATAGCGTCTTCAACTCTCTGACGTATTACTACGTTCGTGACACGATCTTTATATGTAACATTTAAGAGTTTTCTATAGCACCTCATTTCCATTGCATGTATTCTGCCCTGGATATCTGCTGTAATGGTCCAGGTCTCGCCTGCATACAGAAATATTGATAGCACCAAAGAGCGCATAAGTCTAACTCTTATGCCGAGGGCGAGTCTCTTGTCTTGCCATATAGGTTTCAGCCGAGTCAGCGCCGCTGTTGTTTGTGCTATTCTTGCAATTACCTCTGGCTTCGATCCCTCTCCGCTGATCAATGATCCCAGATATTTGAAACGTTTTACCACCTCAAGTTCCTGCCCACTTGCCTTTATAACAGATTTAAACCTTGTTTTGTCATTGGTCATGAGCTTTGTTTTATCTGCATTTATTTCCATACCAAAACTCAGGGCCGCTCTATCAAATCTACCAATCAACTTTTGGAGTTCCCTTTCTGTGCCTGCCAATACATCAATATCATCTGCAAATCGGAAGTTTGTGATAAGCCTGTCCCCTATTTTAACCGTGCCAACATGTCCTTTTAAGGTCGTCTCCATTATTCTCTCCAAGAATATATTGAAGAGTGTTGGGGAGAGTATACCCATGGATGGTGTTAAATCGACGTGATTCCCGTAGCATTGAGCGACACGCAAATGAAGCCAAGTATGCACAACCTTCAACACCATGCTCGGGGTGGGAGGAAAGCTACTGCAAACCTCCTACTGCAACCCGCCTACTGCAACCCGTTGCTTAACACCATTTTCAGGGCGCACAAAAGAGTAAAGTTATTCATTGTGTGCATTTAACAAGAACACCAACAAAAACAACAACAACAGTCGTTGGATAATAACTGACGAGACAGAAAGACCTTCACACAAAATGGCGTCTTTCAAAGATGCAACAAACTCCATGAACTTCACGTTGATAATTCTGGAATCTTGGTAGGAGGGGGGGGGGGGGGGGCACGTTGAAGCTGTTAGCGACACTGCTTTCAAGGCAGGAACAAACTCCATGAACTTCACTATGATAATTCTGGAATCTTGGTAGGAGGGGGGTGGGGGACACGTTGAAGCTGTTAGCGACACTGCTTTCAAGGCAGGAACAAACTCCATGAACTTCACTTTGATAATTCTGGAATCTTGGTAGGAGGGGGGGGGGATGGGGTAAGGGGGGGGGGACACGTTGAAGCTGTTAGCGACACTGCTTTCAAGGCAGGAACAAACTCCATGAACTTCACTTTGATAATTCTGGAATCTTGGTAGGAGGGGGATGGGGGGGGGGTAAGGGGGGGGGGACACGTTGAAGCTGTTAGCGACACTGCTTTCAAGGCAGGAACAAACTCCATGAACTTCACTTTGATAATTCTGGAATCTTGGTAGGAGGGGGGGGGGGGGGTAAGGGGGGGGGGGCACGTTGAAGCTGTTAGCGACACTGCTTTCAAGGCAGGAACAAACTCTCTCCACTTCAATGTGATACTTCTTATATTCTTGACTTATGGCTGATAAAACAGTCGGCAACCTTCAAACCCGATTACTGCTTTCAAGGCAGTTTTGGATCTTGAGAATATGGGAGTCAAACAGCTGCGACACCTGGTACAAGAACAAGGAACACACTTCTTCTTCTGCCGTCATTGCTTATTTACACTAGGACTCCTGATTCTCTAATACAGTTTACTGTTTACAGTTTGCTGTCTACAGTCTGCTGTCTACAGTTTGCTGTTTTTTTCAAGGATTCCAAAACCACCGCACAGTCTCTCCTTGAGGGGAGTAGTTGTGGGCCACCCCGTCAGATCTGAGTGATAGGTTAGCATCCCTCAAGTACATGTTTGCCAGTTCTCTGACATGAATTCCGTGTACAGGTGGCGTCTCCTTCTGTATGTTGTCAGTTCGGAGACGATGTATGATAACCTGATTTGATTTCTGTACTGTTCGTAGTATCGATCATCTCCGAACTTAAAACATGCCCAATGGATGTAACACAGTTTCATTCACCTGTTCGATTATTTATCGTCCTCTTCTTTTCCAATCAACTGATTTTCTTCTTCTAGTCAGGCAATATCAGAGAAATGTATGATGACATTAATAATGTAACAGTTCCCGCCGGAGCAAGGGGAGTTTAGGATGCCTGAACATGTTAAAGCTTAAAGCTACATGAATGCATGTCAAGGTCACTCACCGTCTCAGCAAAGGAGAACAGAGTTGGGTTAAGGAATGTGGACAGGTAGAAACTGACCACTGGCCTTCCGATTTTGGTAGGGGGAGATTGATTGACAGACGAAATTGGCAGCGGGGCTTGCTGCGAGAGGAATGAGTGACAGGTGTGCAAAGTGTTTCGTTCCAATTAGGATTGAAGATGACCATTACCTGAGATCGATTGGTCAAGCTCTGGCCTTGCTTGAGGATATATAACTCGAGACAAAGTTTAGCTCGGGAGGCTGGAGGAGAGATGGAGAGTGAGGGAGAGAGTGAGGCTGTATGGAGGGGAGTGAGAGAGAGAGAGACTGAACGTGGATCGTATGTTTAACTCACCGACTTAGATAGAGGAGCGATTGATAAACGGTTGGACGAATGTTTAGTGATAGAACAGGATCGCTCAAATAGGTGTGTGAGTTTTGCATTAATAGATAATCTGAAAGTGTGTTTGTAAGCAAGGACACATTGTGAACGAGTTATGTCGAGATCGCCCGCCTGAGGGGATTTCAGTGAGGAAGAGTATTTGATAAGGTGTGTTGAAGACGCAGTTAAGGCGATGTGTGTGTGATGTAATTGCAAGGCAATAGAACTGGGTTTTTAGATAGTTGGGAATTCCATCAATAGCTAATGCTTACAATTCCCATTTTAGTAGAATGTTTAGTTAAGATATGTATTATATTGTGTTTGTAATTTCTCTACTCATTCTATGAAATGAGTATGATATAATAAATATGCCACCTGCTGTGTGATATGTCATTTACTGAGTACGGTCATGATGATGTGGATGAGTGTGAGAATGTTCTAAGTTTAGAATAACGGCCAGGGCAAGCAGAGGATCTGCTACAAATAAAGTCATTGGTCCAGTGCGCAGGAAGACAGTGCCGGTGAAATCGGTCAGTGACGAGAAAATAACTGACAAAGTAAGGCCGATAGAGCAAAGGGTAGAGCATTACTCTGATCTCTGCTCATGCGACAGTACGGCAACTCCCACGGCTCTTGATGATGTTCAAGGTTATCCTAGAATGGAGAAGCAGGACGTCGAACCATCTTTAGAAGATCTCAATACAGCCATTGACAGCTTGGCGCTGGGCAAAGCAGTGGGAAGCGACGGGATTCCCTCTGTTCTGATTAAGTATTGTAAAATGCACTCTTGAATTCTCTACACTTGTTGCTATACCAGAGTTGGAAAGAGGCCATCATACCCCAAGATATGAGAGATTCAAAAATGGTCACTTTATACAAAAATAAAGGTGATAGAAGGGACTGTAATTATTACTGCGGCATCTCACTGCTCAGTGTTGTTGGCAAAGTCTTTACCAGAGTGATCTTACTGCGGCTACACAAACTGGCTGAGCTCGTGTACCCAGAGTGATCTTACTGTGGCTACACAAACTGGCTGAAGGCGTGTACCCAGAGTAACAATGTGGATTCCGATCTGGAAGATCAACAATCGACATGATGTTCTCTTTACGACAGCTACAACAACAATCACGCGAGCACAACAAGCCTTTTTATGTCGCTTCATTGACCTGACAATGGCATTCAACTTCGTTAGCAGGGCTGGACTCTTCAAAATCCTTTTAAAAATAGGCTGTCCTAACAAACTCCTGCAGCTTATAGTGTCATTTCATGAGGACATGAAAGAAACAGTCAAATTCGACGGTAAAACATCACCTTCATTTAATATTCAATGTGGCGTTAAACGAGGCTGTGTCATGACCCCAAACGAGGCTGTGTCCTGGCCCCAAACGAGGCTGTGTCATGGCCCCAACACTATTTGGAATCGTCTTTGCTCTGCTACTGAAGCACGCATTTGGTAATGCAACAGAATGTATTTGCCTTCACAGTAGATCAGATGGTCGTCTGTTTAATCTTACGAAACTCAAAGCTAAAACCAAGATCATTAAGGTTACTGTCAGGGACTTGTTATTTGCTAATGACGCTGCAATTGTTACCACAATGTCCATGTTCCAGAGATTAATAGATCGCTTGTCCCAGGCGTGCAAAGATTTCGACCTCACAATAAGCCTGAATAAAACAAATGTACTGGGACAAGACGTAGATACTACCCAACCTATCACTATAGATAACTATGAACTGGCAACTGTGAACCAGTTCACTTACATAGGGTCTCTTATCAATGATACGCTCTACCTAGACTTTGAATTGGGCAATCGCATTGGCAGAGCCGCTACCATATTTTCTCGTCTTACAACACGTATCTGGGAAAACCCCAAGCTTACAGCCAAGACCAAGGCCATGGTCTACAATGCCTGTGTTGTCAGTACGCTTCTATATGGCAGCGAAACGTGAACAACATATACCAAGCAAGAGTATAGGCTCAACACCTTTTACCTACAGCGCATGAGATCCATCCTTGGCATCTCATTAAGAGATATGGTTACAAATACGGAAGTGCATTGTCGCACCGGTCTTCCAGTTATGTACACCCTCCTTCGCCAACGAAGACTGTGATGGCTTGGTCATGTTCGTCGCATGGACGACGGTCGCATCCCTAAAGACATTCTCTATGGACAGCTGGTGTGTGGTAAAAGAACAGCTGGCCGACCACAGCTGCGGCTTAAGGACACATGTAAGCGGAACATGAAGGCTATGGGCATGGATCTAACATCTTGGGAAAACATAGCTGCAGACCGATCCAAATGTAGATGTAACCTGAAGAGCCATCTGTAACCTGAAGAGCCACCTGTAACGTGAAGAGCCACCTGTAACCTGAAGAGCCACCTTAGACTGGGCGAAAATAAGCTCATGCAACAAAGGGAAGTAAAGAGAGAACACCGAAACAAAAAGGAAAACCAAAAACACTCAGTAGGGAGTTGCTACTCCAAGGTCGCATCAACATAAAGTCAGATATGACTGAAATGGGGCTACTACTAAGTCCGGTGAGGTTCACGATCAACTGATGCTAGGCTTCTAGTCCGGTGAGGTTCACGATCAACTGATGCTAGGCTTCTAGTCCGGTGAGGTTCACGATCAACTGATGCTAGGCTTCTAGTCCGGTGAGGTTCACGATCAACTGATGCTAGGCTTCTAGTCCGGTGAGGTTCACGATCAACTGATGCTAGGCTTCTAGTCCGGTGAGGTTCACGATCAACTGATGCTAGGCTTCTAGTCCGGTGAGGTTCACGATCAACTGATGCTAGGCTTCTAGTCCGGTGAGGTTCACAATCAACTGATGCTGTGCTTCTAGTCCGGTGAGGTTCACAATCAACTGATGCTAGGCTTCTAGTCCGGTGAGGTTCACGATCAACTGATGCTAGGCTTCTAGTCCGGTGAGGTTCACGATCAACTGATGCTAGGCTTCTAGTCCGGTGAGGTTCACGATCAACTGATGCTAGGCTTCTAGTCCGGTGAGGTTCACGAAGGAGACTGTGCGTTTCAGATTTCCGCTGGTCCCCCACAGCTTTACTTCCTCAGGCCAGACTGCTTCTGTTTGGTATGCATAGGTAGAGCAGTCCTGCAGAATATGTTCTGGTATTTGCTTGGGTGCTCCACAACCGCACGTGGCGGTGTCTCTGTGACCCATTCTGTGGAGGCGGACCTTGAGTCTGCAATATTCTGGTCTGAGTCTGAAGATCTCTGTCTGCCCATCTCTGCCAAGTTTGTCAATGCTGTCATGTTTTTGGCTTGTATTCTTTGTGCTGGTCTCTCCACTCTGTCCTTTTTTTTTTTGCTTAGATGTTTGCCTCACTAGTTTCTACTGGCGGAGGCGCGCCATTTTCCACCCCAGACCGTAGTCCATTGGGCGATATCAGGACGCATAAACCAGTGCTTGGATGCATGTGTGCGTCTGTATGTACCTACGCTAGGTTTGTGCGCCCTCAGAAGCAATCCCAACCAGAGTGCAATGGAAGGGTCTTACTACGAGGGCGCGTGTGAAAGTTGTGCAGGAGTGTGACTGTAGGATAGAGTCAAATGAAACAGAGTGAGGTGAGAAGAGAGAGAAGGGGAAGAGTGGCCCCCAGGGTGAGATCTCTCTCCATTCTGTCCTCCTGAGAGTCTGCTTTTTTATAGCTAAATTAATAAGGGGGGGGGGGGGGGGGTTGGCTTCGTGTCGTCACTACCGGCCTTTGCGAGCTCATCTCTTTTCTCGTTTCCAAGGATCTCACAGTGTGCCGGAATCCACTGTAGAACTAGATATGTTTTTTGAGACAGCAATCCGATGTTGTATTTCATTTCGTGTGAGAATCTATCATGTTTGGGGGCTTTGGATGGCTTGGAGTTCGCTTTTGGAGTCTGTCAGAAGGACCATCTTCTTTGCAGATAAGAATGCTCGATGCTGCATGAACAGCTGATGCTCCAACTCTGAGGTTGGTTGTTTGCGTCATCGTGAAGCATAGACCACAGCTACAATTGATCCGTCTAACAGAAAACCTGTTTCCAGACATTTGTTGCCATTCACTTTTTAATGTTAAAAAGAATCGATGTTGTTTTAACTACAGGTAAGAATGATGTATCCAATCTTTTGCAGTGGCTGATTATAATAGCAATGTTTCTATCAAACTCAGGTTGCCAGTCCCAAGCACAACCCCCCTTTAGTAAACGTTTACAACACGCTCTGAAAGTGACAGTGGTTCTAGTCGTTTCAGTCCCTGTACCACTTCGGTGAACCTTGTTTGGTTTTGACAATTGTTTTATGACATTATTCGGTTGTTATTTTATGTTATTTGATGTCATAATATGCTATAACGTTTACGGCATGTTAAGTTACCTCATGTTTCGTCATGTCACCGTATTCTGTTACGTCATGGCATTGTATCCTGTTACGTCATGTCACCATATCCTGTTATATCATGTCACCGTATCATATAACGTCATGCAAAACGACATCACAGTACTCCGATAGACCTGCAACTGCCCAATCACATCAGTAAATGGCGAAGACAACGGACACTTGTTGTTCCTGTCACTCCTTTGTCTAGTTGACCAAATGTCACAACTCGTGTCTTGCAGCGAGGAGCTTTTGTCCCCCAGATGTTCATGGTCGGACGTGGGTTGTCGTTTATTTCACTTTTTTTCGGGAGTTCACGTGTTTTCCTAGTGTTTCTTCTTCTTCTTCTTCTACTTCCTCTTCTTGTTCTTCCTCTTCTTCTTTTTCTTCCTCTTCTTCGTCATTCGTGCTGAAAAGAATCAAGTCCACACAGCAAAGACGCCATCCAGTCCCTCCTTAACAGATGCTATATGAAGAATGATGGCCATAAAGTGGCAAGGCATGATGCTGAATGAAGACCTATAGGAAAGGAGCCGAATGAAGACCTATAGGAAAGGAGCCGAATGAAGACCTATAGGAAAGGAGCTGAATGAAGACCTATAGGAAAGGAGCTGAATGAAGACCTATAGGAAAGGAGCCGAATGAAGACCTATAGGAAAGGAGCTGAATGAAGACCTATAGGAAAGGAGCCGAATGAAGACCTATAGGAAAGGAGCCGAATGAAGACCTATAGGAAAGGAGCCGAATGAAGACCTATAGGAAAGGAGCCGAATGAAGACCTATAGGAAAGGAGCCGAATGAAGACCTATAAGAAAGAAGCTGAATGAAGACCTGTGGGAAAGGAGCTGAATGAAAACCTATAGGAAAGGAGCTGAATGAAGACCTGTGGGAAAGGAGCTGAATGAAGACCTATAGGAAAGGAGCTGAATGAAGACCTATAGGAAAGGAGCCGAATGAAGACCTATAAGAAAGAAGCTGAATGAAGACCTGTGGGAAAGGAGCTGAATGAAGACCTATAGGAAAGAAGCTGAATGAAGACCTATAGGAAAGGAGCTGAACGAAGACCTGTGGGAAAGGAGCTGAATGAAGACCTATAGGAAAGAAGCTGAATGAAGACCTGTGGGAAAGGAGCTGAATGAAGACCTATAGGAAAGGAGCCGAATGAAGACCTATAAGAAAGAAGCTGAATGAAGACCTGTGGGAAAGGAGCTGAATGAAGACCTATAGGAAAGGAGCTGAATGAAGACCTGTGGGAAAGGAGCTGAATGAAGACCTATAGGAAAGGAGCTGAATGAAGACCTGTGGGAAAGAAGCTGAATGAAGACCTATAGGAAAGAAGCTGAATGAAGACCTATAGGAAAGGAGCTGAACGAAGACCTATAGGAAAGGAGCTGAATGAAGATCTATAGGAAAGGAGCTGAATGAAGACCTATAGGAAAGGAGCTGAATGAAGACCTATAGGAAAGGAGCTGAATGAAGACCTATAGGAAAGGAGCTGAATGAAGACCTATAGGAAAGGAGCTGAATGAAGACCTATAGGAAAGGAGCCGAATGAAGACCAATAGAAAAGAAGCTGAATGAAGACCTGTGGGAAAGGAGCCGAATGAAGACCAATAGGAAAGAAGCTGAATGAAGACCTATAGGAAAGGAGCTGAATGAAGACCTATAGGAAAGGAGCTGAATAAAGACCTATAGGAAAGGAGCTGAATGAAGACCTATGGGAAAGGAGCCGAATGAAGACCTATAGGAAAGGAGCTGAATGAAGACCTATAGGAAAGGAGCTGAATGAAGACCTATAGGAAAGGAGCTGAATGAAGACCTATGGGAAAGGAGCCGAATGAAGACCAATAGGAAAGAAGCTGAATGAAGACCTGTGGGAAAGGAGCCGAATGAAGACCAATAGGAAAGAAGCTGAATGAAGACCTATAGGAAAGGAGCTGAATGAAGACCTATAGGAAAGGAGCTGAATGAAGACCTATAGGAAAGGAGCTGAATGAAGACCTATGGGAAAGGAGCCGAATGAAGACCAATAGGAAAGAAGCTGAATGAAGACCTGTGGGAAAGGAGCCGAATGAAGACCAATAGGAAAGAAGCTGAATGAAGACCTATAGGAAAGGAGCTGAATGAAGACCTATAGGAAAGGAGCTGAATAAAGACCTATAGGTAAGGAGCTGAATGAAGACCTATGGGAAAGGAGCCGAATGAAGACCTATAGGAAAGGAGCTGAATGAAGACCTATAGGAAAGGAGCTGAATGAAGACCTATAGGAAAGGAGCTGAATGAAGACCTATAGGAAAGGAGCTGAATGAAGACCTATAGGAAAGGAGCTGAATGAAGACCTATGGGAAAGGAGCCAACAACATCCACTGGAACAATACATTAAGCCATGGAGCCTGGATAGGACATACATTACGGAAGGAACAGTCAAACATAGCCATACATGCTTCTATATGGAATCCTCAAGAAGAGCGAGAGAGAGACAAAAAGAGAGAGAGGCCCACAAATATACGGAGAAGAGAATATGAGAAGGATCTAAGATTACATCTGGAGAGAGGCAGAAAGTGATTACACCTGGAGAGAGGCAGAAAGTGATTACACCTGGAGAGAGGCAGAAAGTGATTACACCTGGAGAGAGGCAGAAAGTGATTACACCTGGAGAGAGGCAGAAAGTGATTACACCTGGAGAGAGGCAGAAAGTGATTACACCTGGAGAGAGGCAGAAAGTTATTACACCTGGAGAGAGGCAGAAAGTGATTACACCTGGAGAGAGGCAGAAAGTGATTACACCTGGAGAGAGGCAGAAAGTGATTACACCTGGAGAGAGGCAGAAAGTGATTACACCTGGAGAGAGGCAGAAAGTGATTACACCTGGAGAGAGGCAGAAAGAGATTACACCTGGAGAGAGGCAGAAAGTGATTACACCTGGAGAGAGGCAGAAAGTGATTACACCTGGAGAGAGGCAGAAAGTGATTACACCTGGAGAGAGGCAGAAAGTGATTACACCTGGAGAGAGGCAGAAAGTGATTACACCTGGAGAGAGGCAGAAAGTGATTACACCTGGAGAGAGGCAGAAAGTGATTACACCTGGAGAGAGGCAGAAAGTGATTACACATGGAGAGAGGCAGAAAGTGATTACACCTGGAGAGAGGCAGAAAGTGATTACACCTGGAGAGAGGCAGAAAGAGATTACACCTGGAGAGAGGCAGAAAGTGATTACACATGGAGAGAGGCAGAAAGTGATTACACCTGGAGAGAGGCAGAAAGTGATTACACATGGAGAGAGGCAGAAAGAGTAGCCCAAAACCCGATAATGCTGGCTGGATGTTGTCAATGGTCTATGCACCGAGAGAAGAGACGAGTCTTGATTCATTAATTGTTGTATTTGTTGAAGATCTGTGCTCTACAGGGAACTAACATGTTCTGATGATTAAAAGTCCGTTACTTGTTGCCGGCTGACACACTCAACACGGCCTATGCGTGAGGGATCTATGCTTGGTGATAGGAAGGTTAGGCAATAATTGCGTATGGGTCCACTGATGTATATATCCCACAACTGCTGTAGATTGTAGTAAGATACGCTAGGTTCACTGTGACACCTTTTGGGGGCTTTCGTGTTAGTCTCATCCCCTAACTCGTGCAATTCTTGCAACAAGGCGCATCCTTGACCTGGAGGTCCGTGGTTCGAACCAAGATTTTCTACCAATTCGTCTTTCTTTTCTGTTGTTTGATACGTGGTTGGAGAACGACCAAGACCCTACAACAACGACTCCATTTCTTCGTTAACAGATGCCTGCAAAGGATAATGGGAATAAAGGGGCAGGACATGATGAGGAATGAAGACTTGTGTTCATAAAGTGGCAGGACATGATGAGGAATGAAGACTTGTGTTCATGAAGTGGCAGGACATGATGAGGAATGAAGACTTATGCGAAAGGGGCCAGCAACAGCCATTGGATCAACAACATAAGGTAAGAAAACAGGGATAGGACACGCTACGAAAGGCACAGTCAAAAATAGTCAGGCAGGATCGTACATTGAATTCTCAAAGGAAGAGAAGAGACATGGATCAAAAAATTGACGGAAAAGAAAAGGCGAGAATGAACTAAGATTAAATAATGACACCTGGAGAGATTTTGAAAGATAACCCCAGGACAGTCCATGCTGGCCGGATGTTGACAATGTCCTATGCACCGATAGGAACGACGGCTTTGATTGATTGATGATACATCTAAATTTCTATTGCTTAAAAGATACTCGTCTCTGCTGTTGCTTACTGGCTTCTAAGTTATCATTTAGTTTGTTCTTATTCTTGTTCATTCTTTCACTCCAGTCCGAGTATTATGGCCACCTTTAGGAATCCTGCCCCAAATCCCTTTTCGTACTTTTGCAGTTGTAGCAATTTGTATTACACAACGAGGCTGCTAGCCCAATGCATAACTCTCTTTAGCCGCATTTTATTACATGCTTAGAGGTAACGGTTACTGCTTAGTATGGGTCTCGGATCCATTCGGAGAATTTGTTTCGTTACATAGAATACGTATAAAACAAACAAACACACACAAGAACGTGTCAGCGTGCGTGCGCACGCAACACATGACATTATTTATGTGAAATACTGATTTATTTAGAGAAACAAATATGACAATATTGGATACCCTGACAAATGAACATTTTGCAGTTATTCAGAAACATTCATTTCAATAACGCGAACACTTTGAATGAAGTTTTTTAAACATTTCATCTGTCGCCTTGTTGCATGGAGAGATGCACTATTATTTTTCTGGTCCATCAGTGTGGCAGTTCTTATTTTCAGTCCATGATTATGTAGAGTTTCTCATCTTGTGTGTCCAGTTATGTAGGGAGATTTAACATTATTTTTGTTATGACATCTGTATGTTTGTTGTTTTCAATCCATGCTGCCGTATCTCATCTTATGTCGCTAGATTACATAGGGAAGATGCGATTGTCTTTCATGTTTCATCCGTAGACAAGGGGACGGCGTGGGCTAGAGATTAAGAGACACAGCTCACAACCGAAGGTGCTGAGTTCGATCCCCATCACAGTACCGGCCATTACCCCGGGGAAGCAAACCCTTAGAAAATGCAGGAGGAAGCAGACCCTTACATAAAATGCATGCTGAAGTCGGATGCACTGGGCCGACAGGCGCAAAATAAAAACCACAGTGCAACGCACACCGCCTTAGGGAATAGATAAATAAGGCGAACGCAAAAAACAACAAAAAAAAAAAAAAACACCAGTAGACAGCTGCCGAATTCCACATTGAACAAATAGAATTAAAAATTATAAATGTAGTTCCGAGCCACGATGTTATAGAAGCAATTAATAACTAGTTCCAGATTTCTCACAAAGTTATGGGATTAACTAGGGCAGACACAAAGTTCAATCTCCTTGGACCATTTCTGTTGGAATTACTCTTCTCCCTTTAGTTTTCCTTTTCTACCCTGTCGGCGTAGAGGTCTGTTCATGTACTTTCAATCGAATGTGCAGACAAACACGACCTTCCATGATGAAGAGGCTGACTCCATTTTTAGTATTCGAGCAGGCCACTATTTGGTAAAAATTGCATTACCTTGAGAATATGTACACAGACAACGCTCTTATCCATTTATCACTGCCAATGGTTCTTTAACGTAAACAGCTTGCACACGGGAGCTTAGAGTTTATCGGCCGTCTTCGACAGAACTTCATTCATTCAAAGGCGTCTGTCTTTGCAGGCCGTGCGCGTGACACCCTGTGAGTAGCCTCTCAGGGGCAAGTCAGTGCGCTGAATATGGAGACCCTGAGCTGCCCAAATTGCAAGATCCCCCTCTCAGCTTCACTGGTGTAATCCAAAGGAATGCGAAGCATGACAATGTGTCACCATCTCAGCTGCAGGAGTTGCCGGATTGAGTTCGCAATTTTGAAACTTTCCGCCTTAGGTACTACCACTCCGGATTTTCTGTCTGGGTTTACTCCCGTAGCCCTACCCTCTCCCGAGGTTTCCACGAGGCAGTGTATTCGTTGCCCGCAGATGCTAGTTACTCGAGAGATCCGGTGATACTCTCAACGTCCCAAGACTAGCCAGCACTCACTGAGACTTGTGGGTTTAAAATCAGTTCCTCCTCTCCTAGGCGAACTGCCTGAACAGGCTAACGAGCTTCGTCTACCCGGGTTTAGAGCCAGAGTTTACCTTCTCTTAGATTGACTGCCAAACAAGGCTAATGAGCCAAATCTGCCCGCCCAATTATACCGCGAGGTACTCGGTCGCACCCCACAGCAGACTCTGTATGACACAGAGACAGGACTAAACAGCTCGACATCACCTCCCTGCAGACAGGCGTGCGTGAAACTTGCAGGATTGGAACAGTCAATGTTTCATGCTCCAGTTCCTTCCATGACAGGGAAACTTACTTCTCAGATCTAGCGGCCCCTTAAGAGGCGAGGGCCTTACTTCTCAGATCTAGCGGAACCGTTGACAAGCAAAGGCCTTACTTCTGTTCCAGGGGCCCCCTTGACAGGCGAGGGCCTTACTTCTCAGAAATAGCAGCCCCCTTGACAGGCAAGGGCCTTACTTCTGTTCCAACGGCCCCCTTGAGAGACGATCGCCTTACCTTTCAGCTACGGCGATGACCTCAGTTTGAATCATGCTCTCTATCTCTATCTTTCTGTTCTTGTTTTTATCTAAATCTCCGGTATTCGACAACCTCCGTAGATTTACCTTTGTCTTCTTCTTCTTCTCTCCGATGACTTTACTGTCCCCTGATGACCAACTGTCATAAATTTGAACTTGTCCTTCCTTCTCAAATTTCCTGGACCTTTTGAGTGGAGTAATTCTAACACCACATCCAGAACTATTTTCAAAATGTCTGCCTGTACTGTTGCTAGGTGATGCCGACTTCCGTATACTGGAAGACACAATATGGCTGCCAGTAGCAGGTAATGGTGAACTTTGACTGGAATTGTGTCCACGAATTTTGCTGTCTCTCTTAGAACAAGTTATGTTTACTGTGAGATATGAAAGGTGATTGTCGACAGGGGAATATTCTGAGTTTCTCACTGCTGTTTTGCTAAGATCTTGAGGCTGGTCTTCGTCATTAACAATCAAAGGGTTATCTGAAACAACGAGGGGCTCTTGACCAGCATGAGCGGCTAAGGTGACTGTTCTCAGGTTGTGGATGGTGTTCATGAAGTGCGCTGGTATAGACTGAGTTGCTGTTGGGGAGTGTGCTTTGGTCATATTGGTATAACCTACTGGATACGGCTGTCTGGTGATGTGAGTTTGTGTGTTTGAGATCTGAGATGAGGTCTGAAATAGATGGGGTGAGATCTGAGATGGATGAGATAAGATATGAGATGGATGAGATACGAATTGAGATGATGTCTGAGATGAGATATGAGACGAGGTCTGAGATGGATGAGATAAGATATGATTTGAGGTCTGAGATGGATGACGTGAGGTCTGAGATGGATGACATGAGGTCTGAGATGGATGACATGAGATATGAGATGGATGAAATACGATATGAGATGAGGTCTGAGATGGTTGAGGTGAGATATGAGATGCGGTCTGAGGTTGATGAGATGAGATCTGAGATGAGGTCTGAGATGAATAAGATAAGATATGAGATGAGGTCTGGGATGGAGGAGATGAGGTCAAAGATTGATGAGATGATATATGAGATGAGATATGAGACGAGTGATATGGATGAGATGAGATATGAGATGAAATTTGAGAGGAGGTCTGAGATGGATGAGAAGAGATATGAGATGAGGTCTGAAATGGATGAGATGAGATATGAGATGAAGTTTGAGATGAGGTCTGAGATTGATGAGAAGAGATATGAGATGAAGTTTGAGAGGAGGTCTGAGATGGACGAGAAGAGATATGAGATGAGGTCTGAGATGGATGAGAAGAGATATGAGATGAGGTCTGAGATGGACAATGTACAGGTTGTCTAGGAACTACTTTGTTACACGAATCTGCTCCAGCTTGAGTGGCTGCCCGTGCAGCAGGGTAGTCAACTGATGCAGGAGTGAGTACGTCAGCACTGGGAATGGTTGCAATAGGTGACGTATTGGGGTGGGACGGGTTGTCTTTATGAAGCTCCTCTGCAATAATGCTGGCTATCCTCGACCAATGATGCAGATGATGATGTGGTAGCGAATAGCTAGAAGGGTTAACATTGGGTTGTTGATGTTGATGAAGACGAGGATGGGTGGTTGAGTGATGATAGTTCGTAGAGGAGTCGGACTTATCAGTTTCTGTTTTCAATGACAATGGAAGTTTGGTTTCTTGAGTTGATGTTTGTTGGTCACTAGTTCCCAAATCTCTATCGCAGGAGCTTGATGCCTGCAGACTTCCAAGGACAACATGACCCTTCTGCATTAGAGCATGGTAGCCATTTTGGTAGTGCTGGTAGAGATGCTTGGCTTTATCAATGTTTACTAAGGACGAGCTGCTATTATCTTCCCAGATTTCATGACTAAATAGTTGTCCGTGTTTATGAAAATTGTCAGCCATGTTAGTGTTGGTTTCGTGTATTCTCTCGCTGTTGGTATGGGGTCTGCTCACATCACCTTCAGAGTGGTCGTTGTACTGATCAGGATGTTGTGGTACTGATGTTGTAGATACTGTCAATTTCCTAGGCAGATCAGACATCTCTCGTGCGGAGTCTAACACAGATGATTTGTACGTGTGGTTACATCCTGAAGCCATGTCCAGCAGAAGTCTGTCTGGCTCGTCTTGAAGTAGCGGTATGTCACGGATCATGTGACTTCCTGTTCTAGCCTCGGTGTGGATA
The DNA here is from genome assembly GCA_036924085.1 of Ariolimax columbianus. Classification (NCBI taxonomy): domain Eukaryota; kingdom Metazoa; phylum Mollusca; class Gastropoda; order Stylommatophora; family Arionidae; genus Ariolimax; species Ariolimax columbianus. The sequence goes on along the minus strand of JAVGWX010000010.1, from coordinate 25,360,513 downwards.
TTGGCGGCAGATGCCAGGATATCCAGGTTGCTAGGCAAACAGTCGTTTACCTCACGATTACAGAACACTCTCTCATCATCAATATCTCTTCTCTCGTTAATGTCGTTATTAGATTTCTTGTTTCCTTCAAAATATCGTTGCTGGAGACGAGACTTGAGTTTTGGATGCTGGGAAAAAAAGGTGGAAAACAAAACAGTTTTTATATTCCTAAATCAAACAATTGTATCACAGGATATCACTAAGAACAATTGTCACAAACAACCAGCAACAATTCTCACATAATCTTCCTCTTGGCCTGGTCCCAATCTCTTATAGATTGCTACATGTTGTCTCCACATAATCTTCCTCTTGGCCTGGTCCCAATCTCTTATAGATTGCTACATGTTGTCTCCACATTATCTTCCTCTTGGCCTGGTCACAATATCTTATAGATTGCTACATGTTGTGGCCACATAATCTTCCTCTTGGCCTGGTCCCAATCTCTTATAGATTGCTACATGTTGTCTCCACATAATCTTCCTCTTGGCCTTGTCACAATATCTTATAGATTGCTACATGTTGTCTCCACATAATCTTCCTCTTGGCCTGGTCCCAATCTCTTATAGATTGCTGCATGTTGTGGCCACATAATCTTCCTCTTGGCCTGGTCACAATCTCCTATAGATTGCTACATGTTGTCGCCACATTTTAGTTTCTAGTTATTTTACTGAACTGTTGCATTTTCATTTTATAATTTTAAAATTAAAAAAAACTAATACACAAAATACTTTTTTTATTAATGATTATTATTATTTTGTTATTTCTGTGTCAATGGTTGACGAATATTTTGTCGCAAGGCTGTTGATCACAACTAAGATTTGGTCGACTGAGTTTATTTCAAGGCTTCGATCTCTGAAGCTGTTGCGCAGATTCCCAAAAGTAGCATTGGCCTTGAAGAACCTGGCCTGGAGTCAATGGTAGTTTTCTGGAGAGAGTGCTGACAAGGTAGGTATAGTTGTCTACTGATTGGAGGCACTCGTTCTTGACTCGGGGCAGGCGGAAACATGGCTACGACTTTTGTAGGGTAGTAATTGTGAAACCGAGTATGTCACAGGCTGTAGACAACTTGTCCACATATGTCTCTTTCAGTGCTGGAAGCGAGGTATAGCCATCAACAAAAAGTAAGTTAGAGATGGTTGTGTTTGTTTACCTTGGTGAGAACCTGCAGTTGTCGGTGATTGAAACGTTTTCCGTCAGTCCTGTATTTCATTTTCACTTCGTTTTGGATACAACCCCTAGAGCTATCACTGCGATTGGCAGTAAACATTATGTTGAAGGGTGTTAGGGCTACTACACAGCTTTGCTTGCCTCCATTTGTTGGGGCTAGTACACAGGCCTGGCCATTTGTTGGGGCTAGTACACAGTCCTGCTTGACGCCATTTGTTAGGGCTACTACACAGCCCTGCTTGACGCTACTACACAGCCATGCTTGACGCTAGTACACATCCCTGCTTGACGCCATTTGTTGGGGCTAGTACACAGCCCTGCTTGACGCTAGTACACAGCCCTGCTTGACGCTAGTACACAGCCCTGCTTGACGCTAGTACACAGCCCTGCTTGACGCTAGTACACAGCCCTGCTTGACGCTAGTACACAGCCCTGCTTGACGCTAGTACACAGCCCTGCTTGACGCCATTTGTTGGGGCTACTACACAGTCCTGCTTGACGCCATTTGTTAGGGCTACTACACAGCCCTGCTTGACGCTACTACACAGCCATGCTTGACGCTAGTACACATCCCTGCTTGACGCCATTTGTTGGGGCTAGTACACAGCCCTGCTTGACGCTAGTACACAGCCCTGCTTGACGCTAGTACACAGCCCTGCTTGACGCTAGTACACAGCCCTGCTTGACGCTAGTACACAGCCCTGGCCATTTGTTGGGACTAGTACACAGCCCTGCTTGACGCTAGTACACAGCCCTGCTTGACGCTAGTACACAGCCCTGCTTGACGCTAGTACACAGCCCTGCTTGACGCTAGTACACAGTTCTGCTTGACTCCATTTGAGAAAGGAAACGCATTTGACGTTTCCCCTTCACTCAGCACATAAGCATTCATACCTTCGTGGCATTGTCTGATGATCTTAGTGAATCTGTGTGGACCGCTGAATTTCCCCATAATCCTCAAAAGTCCATCTCTGTTGACGGTTAGGTCTATAAAAGTCATGTATAGCTCACGCTGCTGTTTCTTGACATTTCTCCAGAGTTGCCTAGCCGGGAATATCATATCCATGGTTCCGCGATTGGATCCGAAGCCACATTGGCTCTCTGGAAGAAGACCGTTCTAGGTGGTCCATCAATCTGTTGAGGAGAACTAGTGCCAGTATCTTGCCAGCAGTCGATAGGAGAGTGATTCCTTTGTGGTTATCACAGGATTGATGGGTTTTTCTTTCGCTTGTATAAATGTTCTTGTAGAACAGTCTCAGTGGTCCATATTGTGTTGTGGGACAGTCTCAGTGGTCCATAATGTGTTGTGGGACAGTCTCAGTGGTCCATATTGTGTTGTGGGACAGTCTCAGTGGTCCATAATGTGTTGTGGGACAGTCTCAGTGGTCCATAATGTGTTGTGGGACAGTCTCAGTGGTCCATATTGTGTTGTGGGACAGTCTCAGTGGTCCATATTGTGTTGTGGGACAGTCTCAGTGGTCCATATTGTGTTGAACTCAGTCTCTGTATTGGGGCACATTTCCTACTTTGTAGATTTCAGCCGGAATCAGGTCCGTACCTGGAGTTTTTCCATTTGGTAGTTGATGGATCGCTGCTATGACCTCCTTGATATTGGGAGGGACACCCAGTTCACTGTTCAGGCATGCTATGACCTCGTCATAGATGGAAATGATTGATTGAAAACAGTGCGGATGTATTCCGCTCAGCGTTCCAAGCATTCGCGGTTGTTGATCAATAGTTCTGAGCCATCTGCAATCAGACTGGGAGTTGCGCACGGTGGTTGGGGGTTATATACAGTCTTTCAAGTGTAGAAGAAGCGCTTTGAGCCGTTTCTGTCAGCACAAAGTTGATACCAATTATCTTTTCGCAACTACAGAAAGAAATATTTCGACTTATCGGACCAAAGCACAAGAGGCGCTCGTGGGGTACACCGTATTACATCAGTCTATGACGTGGGTAGAGATGATAGGGACATTGATAGCTTCCAGAGACCACGATTCGCCGGATTATTCCTGTTGATTATAACGGACAGATTCCAGGTCGTAGAACGGACAGATTCCAGGTCGTAGAACGCGCATCATCCCAGATCATCACACGTGGCGGCTGAAGTAGGTCAAAGTACACGCACATCACATCTGTCTCGTGAAATGTTTATCTTTGGACGTCTGATTTGCATAGGGACAGCGCAATTAATAGATATGAGGGAGGGACAGCGGAGGTTGGAATAACAAGCACTTCAGGGGCGTAGATAGGAGTGAGGAACAGGAGCGGTTGGTATAACAAGCACTCCAGGGGCGTAGATATGAGGGAGGGATAGCGGGTGCTGATATAACAAGCAGTCCAGGGGCGTAGATAGGAGTGAGGAACAGCGGAGGTTGGAATAACAAGCACTCCAGGGGCGTAGATAGGAGTGAGGAACAGCGGAGGTTGGAATAACAAGCACTCCAGGGGCGTAGATAGGAGTGAGGAACAGCGGAGGTTAGTATAACAAGCACTCCAGGGGCGTAGATAGGAGTGAGAAACAGGAGAGGTTGGTATAACAAGCACTCCAGGTGCGTAGATAGGAGTGAGGAACAGCAGAGGTTGGTATAACAAGCACTCCAGGGGCGTAGATAGGAGTGAGGAACAGCGGAGGTTGGTATAACAAGCACTCCAGGGGCGTAGATAGGAGTGAGGAACAGGAGAGGTTGGTTTAACAAGCACTCCAGGTGCGTAGATAGGAGTGAGGAACAGCAGAGGTTGGTATAACAAGCACTCCAGGGGCGTAGATATGAGGGAGGGATAGCGGATGCTGATATAACAAGCAGTCCAGGGGCGTAGATAGGATAGGAGGGAGGGACAGGGGAGGTTGGTATAACAAGCAGTCCAGGGGCGTAGATAGGAGGGGGTGACATCGGAGTTTGGTATAACAAGCAGTCTAGGGGCGTAGATATGAGGGAGGGACAGGAGAGGTTGGTATAATAAGTAGTCCAAGGAGCGTAGATAGGAGGGAGGTGACAATGGAGGTTGATATAACAAGTAGTCCAGGGGCGTAGATAGGAGGGAGGGACAGGAGAGGTTGGTATAACAAGTAGTCCAGGGGCGTAGATAGGAAGGGGTGACAACGGAGGTTGGTATGACAAGCAGTCTAGTGGCAGAGGATGTTGGTGGGGATAAAGTGTTAGAGAGTATACGGTCTCAGTCATTCATGAGATGACCAATTTCTTTCCTAGCTGTCTTGTAATAGTATAAGACAAGGGTAGTGCTATTATAGATAGTGCTGTCGGGGAGGAAGTGTTTCAGATTGTAGTATATGAGCTCTCAGTAATTTGTGAGGTTGGACATGAGGTATTTACTCTTCTATCACGTGTATCACATATGAGCTATTCTATCACGTTTGAGAATCCCTGCTGTTGCTGTAGTGGAGAGGTCTTCAATGTTTTTAAGCAGCCTTGTGTGAAGGTTTGCTTCTGTGGGCCAGTGCTCAGTACGCAATTGGCTTGGTACCTCAGCCTTGTGTGAAGGTTTGCTTCTGTGGGCCATTGCTCAGTACGGAATTGGCTTGGTACATCAGCCGTGGGTGAAGGTTTGCTTCTGTGGGCCAGTGCTCAGTACGGAATTGGCTTGGTACATCAGCCTTGCGTGAAGGTTTGCTTCTGTGGGCCAGTGCTCAGTACGCAATTGGCTTGGTACATCAGCCTTGCGTGAAGGTTTGCTTCTGTGGGCCATTGCTCAGTACGGAATTGGCTTGGTACATCAGCCGTGGGTGAAGGTTTGCTTCTGTGGGCCAGTGCTCAGTACGGAATTGGCTTGGTACATCAGCCTTGCGTGAAGGTTTGCTTCTGTGGGCCAGGGCTCAGTACGCAATTGGCTTGGTACATCAGCCTTGCGTGAAGGTTTGCTTCTGTGGGCCAGTGCTCAGTACGCAATTGGCTTGGTACATCAGCCTTGCGTGAAGGTTTGCTTCTGTGGGCCAGTGCTCAGTACGCAATTGGCTTGGTACATCAGCCTTGGGTGAAGATTTGCTTCTGTGGGCCAGTGCTCAGTACGCAATTGGCTTGGTACATCAGCCTTGGGTGAAGGTTTGCTTCTGTGGGACAGTGCTAAATACGCAATTGGCTTGGTACATCAGCCGTGGGTGAAGGTTTGCTTCTGTGGGCCAGTGCTCAGTACGCAATTGGCTTGGTACATCAGCCTTGCGTGAAGGTTTGCTTCTGTGGGCCAGTGCTCAGTACGCAATTGGCTTGGTACATCAGCCTTGGGTGAAGATTTGCTTCTGTGGGCCAGTGCTCAGTACGCAATTGGCTTGGTACATCAGCCTTGGGTGAAGGTTTGCTTCTGTGGGCCAGTGCTCAGTACGCAATTGGCTTGGTACATCAGCCTTGGGTGAAGGTTTGCTTCTGTGGGCCAGTGCTCAGTACGCAATTGGCTTGGTACATCAGCCTTGCGTGAAGGTTTGTTTCTGTGGGCCAGTGCTCAGTACGCAATTGGCTTGGTACATCAGCCTTGCGTGAAGGTTTGTTTCTGTGGGCCAGTGCTCAGTACGGAGTTGGCTTGGTACATCAGCCTTGCGTGAAGGTTTGTTTCTGTGGGCCAGTGCTCAGTACGCAATTGGCTTGGTACATCAGCCTTGGGTGAAGGTTTGCTTCTGTGGGCCAGTGCTCAGTACGCAATTGGCTTGGTACATCAGCCTTGCGTGAAGGTTTGCTTCTGTGGGCCAGTGCTCAGTACGCAATTGGCTTGGTACATCAGCCTTGCGTGAAGGTTTGCTTCTGTGGGCCAGTGCTCAGTACGGAGTTGGCTTGGTACATCAGCCTTGCGTGAAGGTTTGCTTCTGTGGGCCAGTGCTCAGTACGCAATTGGCTTGGTACATCAGCCTTGGGTGAAGGTTTGCTTCTGTGGGCCATTGCTCAGTACGGAATTGGCTTGGTACATCAGCCTTGCGTGAAGGTTTGTTTCTGTGGGCCAGTGCTCAGTACGCAATTGGCTTGGTACATCAGCCTTGCGTGAAGGTTTGCTTCTGTGGGCCAGTGCTCAGTACGCAATTGGCTTGGTACATCAGCCTTGGGTGAAGATTTGCTTCTGTGGGCCAGTGCTCAGTACGCAATTGGCTTGGTACATCAGCCTTGGGTGAAGGTTTGCTTCTGTGGGCCAGTGCTCAGTACGCAATTGGCTTGGTACATCAGCCTTGGGTGAAGGTTTGCTTCTGTGGGCCAGTGCTCAGTACGCAATTGGCTTGGTACATCAGCCTTGCGTGAAGGTTTGTTTCTGTGGGCCAGTGCTCAGTACGCAATTGGCTTGGTACATCAGCCTTGCGTGAAGGTTTGTTTCTGTGGGCCAGTGCTCAGTACGGAGTTGGCTTGGTACATCAGCCTTGCGTGAAGGTTTGTTTCTGTGGGCCAGTGCTCAGTACGCAATTGGCTTGGTACATCAGCCTTGGGTGAAGGTTTGCTTCTGTGGGCCAGTGCTCAGTACGCAATTGGCTTGGTACATCAGCCTTGCGTGAAGGTTTGCTTCTGTGGGCCAGTGCTCAGTACGCAATTGGCTTGGTACATCAGCCTTGCGTGAAGGTTTGCTTCTGTGGGCCAGTGCTCAGTACGGAGTTGGCTTGGTACATCAGCCTTGCGTGAAGGTTTGCTTCTGTGGGCCAGTGCTCAGTACGCAATTGGCTTGGTACATCAGCCTTGGGTGAAGGTTTGCTTCTGTGGGCCATTGCTCAGTACGGAATTGGCTTGGTACATCAGCAGTCTGGTAGGATATGCAGGGCTGTCTGTGAGCTTGTCACGTGGGTGAAGGTGCCAATTTTTCGAGCAAGCCGTAAGTAAGTAACACAAGGCTAACAGTGTGGACTAGCCACATTAAATTAGAAGACTGTGGGACGGAGACAAGAATGGGCCACTGCAACACTGAGAATCTGGCCTACATATACACAGCTACATATACAAATTTCCACTAGAATTACTTTGGCCTCATGCGCTTTTAATCAGCTCACCAACATCTGGAAATCAACGAAACTGAGCAAACATACCAAGCTCAGACTATTCAACAATTGTAGTATCAGTCCAGACATATTGATGTGAAAGCTGGAAGACAACAAAAGCGCTGGGAAACACTAAATGTCATTGAAAATCAATGTTTAAGAAAATTATTGAATATACGCTAGGACCAGTTCATAACTAATGACTCGATAAGAGCAGAGACAACCCAACTATAGTCCATCATCTGGAAAACAAACCATGGACATACATCGGACATATCTTTAGAATGAACAAAAACGGTCTTCCATTGCATATACTCGAATGGACACCAAGGGGCGTTTGGAAAAGAGGGAGACCCAAGGAAACACTCAGAAGAAGAATCATACATAAAAGTAGGTCATGGCTAAATTATGGGCATCAGCTCCATAAAAGATATAAAAAACAATGGCGTCACACCGTTCTAACTGAAGATCATTTGTTTCTGCCTTATGCGCCGTATTTGGCGCGCAAAAAAACATAGCTAGATATATAGATATAGAAACACACATAACGTAGTTCATAAAACTTAATACGTACCTTCAACATCTGCAGTGTGCCATTAAAAACGTCTGGACTAGACGTGTCACTCCTGTTACAATCTCCGCCCATAGGTTCTGATACATTTCTCCCATTGGACACATTTTCTGTAGGATCTTCACCATTGGGCCACAGTCTCCCTGCTGATTGGCGCGCATTCTGACAAAGGGACCTTTCTCCGTATTTCGATACATCTTTCTCAAACGGAATTACTCTAATTTCTTCATCTTGAATACGATTACCTCTCGCCACGTTCATAATTCTCCGCCTTTTATCAGTATTGTCATTACAATCTTTCAGAACTTGCTTCTCTGAAGGTTCTAGTAGAGATTTGGGCCACGTCTTCTCCATGTCGTCCAATACTGCTTCAGTGTCATTCGCGTCAAGGTCATATTCCAACAGACACTTCTTAATGGTCTTGTCTATGAAGACCTCGAGGTCTGGAATGGAATACATATATTCCATCTTCTCTTTAGTATCTTTTACTTTATTATCAACCCACACATCAAAAATACTTGGCCTTCTGTTGTGTATCCCTTCTGACTCCTTCGAGTATACTGGTCTTTCTTTTATTATTTACTTAAAATGTGTGTAGGTAGCTATCAACTTTCTCTGGTAAAATGTGTGTAGCTATCAACTTTTTCTGGTAAAATGTGTGTAGCAATCAACTTTTTCTGGTGTTTGCACAGAGTACATCCCTATTGAGAGTGAAATGTTTCTTGGCTCACTTCACGAGTTCAGACCTTAACGTTTGTTGTCATTTAGTGTCTGGGCGGGTGAGATGTTTACCATGCATGAAAGAGGTACATGATCCAATCATGTTCTCGACACACTCCAGCCTACGGCAATGTCTGACACGGGAACCCCAGAAGCTTTATTTTCTGTTGTTGTTGTTGTTGCACGTTCTAATATAGCCAAACAATGTCTGTGGATAACTGGTATGCAGACTTCAGGAAATAACAAATTCTCAGTTTTCTCGTCAAATGTGTCTTGTCGGACAATGGCTTTGCCTCCAACCGTTCGTTCTGGGTGCAAGTGATCCCCCCCCCCCCCCCCCCAAAAGGCCTGAAATAGCACAGAAGATCTAGTTTTCTCTTCAACCTTTTTTTGAATAAGTCCTTGACATATTATCTGACGAAGCAGTGTGTTATAATCACGAATGACGAAGCAGTGTGTTATAATCACGTATGACGAAGCAGTGTGTTATAATCACGTATGAAGAAGCAGTGTGTTATAATCACGTATGGCGAAGCAGTGTGTTATAGTCACGTGTGATGGAGCAGTGAATATTAATCACGTGTGATGGAGCAGTGAATATTAATCACGTCTGATGGAGCAGTGAATATTAATCACGTCTGATGGAGCAGTGAATATTAATCACGTCTGATGGAGCAGTTAATATTAATCACGTCTGATGGAGCAGTGAATATTAATCATGTCTGATGGAGCAGTGAATATTAATCAAGAATGATGATATCGTTCAGAATTTCCACAAACTTTCCAATAACACGTCCAAGCTCTGATTCACAGTATTCATATCAGTTTCTACACTTCTCTACCAACAGATGGCAAGCACAACCATATTATACTCCCAGCCCACGATCTTTACCACTTCGGAACCTTCCGATCCAAGAAGATATTAGTTTCCCATTTCACTTACCCAAACAAGTTTCACGAAAAACATTAATAAATCACACAGAATCGTGTTTTCTCTGTCAAATGTCCCGAACAAAAGCACAGAAAATGTCACAACATGAAATCAATATTTCTCCCCCAATGAACGAGCTTTGGTCTAGAATCAAGTTCCATAAATAGTCGTCATGGAGTCAAGCGGTTAGCGATTAGCTCCCTTGGCACTGCGTGATGGTGATGGGGGGAACGTGTGGAGATTGTTCAATCCGGGAGTGGGCTTTAAATAGGTCCTTTTCCACACTGAAGCCTGTCGTAACTTAGAGGTGACTAATTATGTGGTATAGCTGTCAAACTGCTTAACAAAGTTTTCACTTTTAAAGACTCTAGTAACGACGAAAGCAATTTCTTAATTTTGAGTTGCCATCTCACGTTTTCGGAAATAAGCTTTAATTTGTCTCGAGCAATCTGTTGTCACTCTGGAGATTATTTGTATCACCATTGAGGGAGTCCATCTTCGTACAGTTGCAGACGTGAACCTGAAAATATGTAAATAAAGCAGAAGTCAGCCTGTGGTTATTGTAATCGCCACAGTTTAACGATTAACAATGGAAATGCGGAAAGTGTCTTCTTGCGCAGTCGAGCAGTAAAAACATCCAACAGTACACGTTTCTTTCCTTGAAAAAAAAACAACCTCAAATAGTTGTCCATTGTATAGACCCCAGTCGAACAGTCCAGGAGAGAGGGGAGAAAGCAAAAAGATCAACGAGTTATCCATTGTATAGACCACCAGTCGAACAGTCCAGGAGAGACAAAACACGTGGGGCAGTGTCTTTACAATTAATTAATGATGCGGGCAATCAGCGAACCGACATTCAAATATGTTTGATAGACTCTCGTACTTCCTAACATTCCCACCATCAAACATAGAGCATATATTTGACGTATCTCGTACTTCCTAGCTTTCCTCCCGTCAAACATAGAGCATAGACTTGATGTATCTAGCACTTCCTAACCGTGCCATCATCAAACCTCCGTCTCCAACCTCCTTCCCTTTATCCCTTCGTCATAAAATGTTTCACTCTCTCAACCTCACTCCCCCCTTTCCATTTCTTTCATAAATATTTCACCCGTCTCCACCTATCCCCCCATACCACCATTTTGTCATACAAAGTCTCACTCCGTCTCCATTCTCCCCCCTCCCTCCGTCATAAAATGTCTCACTCTGTCTTCATCCTCTCTTCCCCCCGCCCGCCATAAAATGTATCACTCCGTCTCCATTCCCCCCCCCCCCCCGCCATAAAATGTATCACTCCGTCTCCATTCTCTCCCCCCCCCGCCATAAAATGTCTCACTTCGTCTCCATTCTCCCCCCCCCCCCCCGCCATAAAATGTCTCCGTCTCCATTCTCTCTCCCCCCCCCCCGCCATAAAATGTCTCACCCCGTCTCCATTCTCCAAATCCCTCCCTCATAAAATGTCTCACTCCGTCTCCATTCCCCCCCCTCCCCGTCATACAACGTTTCACTCCGTCTAGATTCTCCCCGCCCCCCCCCCGTCATAAAATGTCTCACTCCGTCTCCATTCTCCCCCCCCCCTCCCCTCCCCGTCCTAAATCGTCTCACTCCGTCTTGATTCTCCCCGCCATCCCCCCCCCCCCCGTCATAAAATGTCTCACTCCGTCTCCATTCTCCCCCCCCTCCCCTCCCCGTCATAAATCGTCTCACTCCGTCTTGATTCTCCCCGCCATCCCCCCCCCCCCGTCATAAAATGTCTCACTCCGTCTTTATTCCCCCCTCCCCTCCCCGTCATACAACGTCTCACTCCTCCATTCCCCTCCGCCCCCCCCCCCCCGCCATAAAATGTCTCACTCCGTCTCCCTTCTCTCCCCCCCCCGCCATAAAATGTCTCACTCCGTCTCTTTTCTCCCCCCTCTCCTAGTCATAAAATGTCTCACTCCGTCTCCCTTCTCTCCCCCCCCCCGCCATAAAATGTCTCACTCCGTCTCCCTTCTCTCCCCCCCCCCCCGCCATAAAATGTCTCACTCCGTCTCTTTTCTCCCCCCTCTCCCCGCCATAAAAAGTCTCACTCCGTCTCCCTTTTTCCCCTCCCTCCCCCACCACAAAAAGTCTTACTCCGTCTCCATTCTCCCCCTCCCTCCCCCGCCATAAAATGTCTCACTCCGTCTCCATTCTCCCCTTCCCTCCCCCGCCATAAAATGTCTCACTCCGTCTCCATTCTCCCCCTCCCCCCACCTCCTCCTCCCCTGCCTTCTGTCCCACTGTGTGACGTCATATGTCAAAGTAAGCAGACACTGCTGTCGGGGATGAAGTGTTTGAGACTTCATTGTACGAGGCCAGTTTGTTTATGACGTCAGAAAAAGGGGGGGGGGGATTGATGAGTCTCCTTCCTTAGCAGTACGTCATGTACCCATTTGCAGCTGGATGGACTGAAGCATGACGATAACAGGAATCGAATCCCGGTACTTTGCCGTGAGAACTATCACTCTAACAATCTCATACCAAGACATTCCCGAACGACCCAAAGAAGGAAAACAAAACATGGCCGACATGACTGTGACGTCAACATTCAGAATAATATTGATATGTGCATTACAAACCGCTTGGGTGCTACCGGGTCAAAAACTATTTTAAATGGTAGTGCTGTAACCTGGCAAGCATGTTGTAAGAAGCGACTATGAGTGACTGGGCATGGATGGATACGTTATCCTATAGAAACTATGCCACATAAAAAAGAAGGGAGATCCTGCGCCTCACTGTAGAAGACTCTACATTACATGGATGAAGTGAAGTGTCCAAGGTCAGTCACGAAGAGAGCTTGGTCTAAGATTGTGTTGTGGCTGAATGTCTACAGTGAGTGTGTTTATGGTTTTGTACGTGGACACGATAGTCAGGGTCAGGCACAACATGATGACCAGGATATCGCTCAGGGTCAAGCACAATATACTGACCAGGACGTGGTGTCAGGGTCAGGTACAACATACTGAACAGGACGTGGCGTCAGGGTCAGGCACAACATACTGACCAAGACGTGGCGTCAGGGTCAGGCACAACATACTGACCAGGACGTATCGTCAGGGTCAAGCACAACATACTGACCAGGACGTAGCGTCAGGCACAACATACTGACCAGGACATGGCGTCAGGGTCAGGCACAACACACTGACCAGGACGTGACGTCAAGGTCAGGCACAACATACTGACCAGGACGTGGCGTCAGGGTCAGGTACAACATACTGACCAGGACGTGGTGTCAGGGTCAGGCACAACATACTGACCAGGACGTGGCGTCAGGGTCAGGTACAACCTACTGACCAGGACGTGACGTCAAGGTCAGGCACAACATACTGACCAGGACGTGGCGTCAAGGTCAGACACAACATACTGACCAGGACGTGGCGTCAGGGTGGGGCACAACATACTGACCAGGACGGGGTGTCAGGGACAGCATACTCACCAAGACCACGTACGTTCTCTCTTCCATGTAACGTTCCCTGGAAACAGGCTATGTTCAAGGCAGTTTGGATAACGAGATGTGGATCGATGTGATCTCCGTAGTAGTGAACGTGAACATCACGCAAATGAAGTCAAGAATAGCACAACAGCCTGGAGGACCACGGTCCGCCTTCATCCGCGCGTTCGGGATGTGAAGAAAGCCACTGCAACTCGTTACTTAACACACTCTTCTTTAGTCACAAAAGAGTAAACAAACTCATTGTGGGCTTCCTGAGAGGGGCGTTAGGTGACGTCCCTCTCACATCCAGAGTGTGCTGATGAAGGTGAACCGGAGTTCTCCAGACTTCCTTCGCTACGTTATTCTGTAGGAACTTTGAGCATGAAATAAAAGCAGTAATACAAATTATATAAACATAAAAATCAACAATAGCTCAACTTAAAAACAGGATAACAGCACGCAAACAGCCCTACTAACCTGTCCTATCCTCCTTGTATCGAAAACTCCGTCGTGTATTCATTCACCCCTAGACCCACAACCACACTTGACGGAGAATTTACCAACAACCTTATTTACAAATTACTGGTAACACGACCGGTATCTTTAACCACACCGAAGGCCACCAAAGTGCCACGACATCTAGGCCTAGTTTTTAGCGACGCAAACCACGCGGCTTGTTCACCGCTATCGGGTTGGTCCGGGTTTTTGGTTGTCGCTCAATACTGTTTAAAACTATGGTTGACTGCTACGTGAATTGGCTCCCGGTAATGCACCAGGCAGGAGATATCCATTATCTCACAGAATGAGCGCTGTAATTGTATCCTTCCCCCCAACAAGTCAAAGCCCCGTTCTCTCTCAACTTTGTAAGTAGTCGAGGTCATTCGTTGATATTAGTTAAAGGCCAGGCGTGCCAGACTAAAACTGTGAAAAAAGCCGAACTCAGTCCTATCTAAAAAGCCAAATTGTGCTCGCTTTTAAAAACATGGAGATAAAAAATAAAATAAAAACACATGGGGCTGAGAGAGGCGGTGAGGGGAGGATGAGTGTCAAAACTAGCTATTGGCACGCCTGGCAGCCCAAACTTCTCGTTTTCGGATTCATGCCCTTTGGGAAGCAAACTCATAATAAAAAATTGCGATCAAATCGGATGAAATTATCATAAGGCGCAAAACCACAGTACAAATCCCTCTTCATTGGGAAGCAAGGTGGACGATTGCCAACAAAAGACCAAAACAATCACACTTTAAAGAGAAGTTCATATGAACGCAATCTACTTACTTGCTCTCTGGCAATAGAAAGGGTAAAGAAAAACTCCCAAAATGCCATACTAAATTAAGAGAGGTCATACACACACACACACACACACACACACACACACACACACACACACACACACCGCCCCCCCCCACCCCAACCACTCTGTCCCATAAACCAACATACAGCCAAACACTTCAGCTCCCACACTCTGTCCCATAAACCAACATACAGCCAAGCACTTCAGCTCCCACACTCTGTCCCATAAACCAACATACAGCCAAACACTTCAGTCCCTACACTCTGTCCCATAAACCAACATACAGCCAAACACTTCAGCCCCCACACTTTGTCCCATAAACCAACATACAGGCAAACCATGGCCAAACACTTCAGCCCCCACACTCTGTCCCATAAACCAAAATACAGGCAAACCATGGCCAAACACTTCAGCCTCCACACCCTGTTCTATAAACCAACATACAGGCAAACCATGGCCAAACACTTCAGCCTCCACACTCTGTTCTATAAACCAACATACAGGCAAACCATGGCCAAACACTTCAGCCCCTACACTCTGTCCCATAAACCAACATACAGCCAAACACTTCAGCCCCTACACTCTGTCCCATAAACCAACATACAGTCAAACACTCTAGCTCCGAAACTCTGTCTCAAAGAAAAAAAAAACAATATGCAGCCAAACACACCTCACCCGAAAGAAACAAAACACTGCTCACTAAAAAATCCAGCATATGACAGAAATAGTCTCACAAAACCGAGAAGTCGAGAAGTTTTGCAGGGTAGTCGAGGGGTTTTGTAAGGTAGTAGAGACGTTTTATTGTGTAGTCGAGTTTTTTTTAGGGAAGTCGAGTTTATTAAGGGTAGGCGAGTTTTCTTAGGTTGTCGAGGGGTTTGTGGAGCAGTTTAGTTTATTTTAGGGTAGGCGATGGTTCCTGTGGAGTAGTCGAGTTTTTTTTTAGACTAGTCGAGTTTTTTTAGGATAGTCGAGAAGTTCGTAGGGTAGTCGAGTTTATTGTAAGGTAGGCGATGGTTTTTGTAGGGTAGTCGAGTATTTTAAGCTAGTCGAGTTATTTTTAGGGTAGTCGAAGGGTTTTAGGGCAGTCGAGTTTATTTTAGTAGTGATGGTTTTTGTAGGATAATAAAGTTTCTTTTAGAGTAGTCCAGTTTTTTTAAGAAAAATCTAGTGGTGTCGCATGACAGTCAAGATTATTTTAGGGTAGGCGATGGTTTTTGTAGGATAGTCGTGTTTTTTTTAGTATAGTCGAGTTTTTTTTAGTCTTGTAGAGAAATCAAGAGGTTTTTTAGGGTATATTTTTTTTAGCATAGGCGAGTTTTTGAAGGGTAGTCGATGGATCTTGTAAAGTAATCTAGGTTTTTTTTAAAATGATAGTTGCTTTTTTTAAAGGCTGCTTCGGCATTGTTTTCATTGTTAACTTTGTGTACTGGCTATGTTTGGTTATTTCACCACCAACAGAAAAACAACATTTGACTTACAAAAGATTCGATCCCCTGCTCTCCATGTCAGCTCGCAGATATCCAGACTTGTCGGTCATGCGCTACTCATGAATCTTTGTATCGACTTTTATCCATCAGTAATGCCACAATTTCGACGTGCGCTTCCTTATTTGTAGCAATATTTCCCATGTCTGCAACATTATCTTTGTTGTATTGTTATTTTTTCAAAATATCATCATCATCCTTATCATTTTCAAATGTCCACTGAAAATATCATCCCTGCAGCTATTCATGTTTACCCATCCAGTTTATCAGCCTTCCCCTTTGACAAGGTTCTCCAGGGCTGTATTATACAATCCAGTTTTAGTTCTTTATATGCATTGACATGTTGGCACGTTAAAGAAAAAAGCCGAAATAAAACTAAGGAAATGTGTGACGCGATGCTAACACATTGAGCCAATGTTTATTTAATTTGGCACTTAAAATGCCAAGTTAATAACGCTAGTCAATCAGGCAGGCTTGTCCTTTGATTCAACTTTGACCCATATTTTACGTAACGTGTTTTTGTTTCTCTCTTTGCTGGTTATTTATTTAAACTTTTGTTTTTCTGTTTCTAAATTACACAAGGAAGCATAACTGCAACAAAACAATAACAAGGCATGTCAGTTTGGGCAGAAATACCAGGAGAGTAAAAGAAAAGATTGTTTAGGAATGAAACAAAAACAATGAGACAGTAAATGTAAGTGGCATGTTCTTTGCAGAAAATCGCTGCCTACATCCGCCTATTGGGGAGGGAGGCTAACGTCTGGTCAGACAAAATATACTGATCAGACATGTTAGTCAGGGTCAGACAAAATATACTGATCAGACATGTTAGTCAATGTCAGGCAAAATATACTGATCAGACATGTTAGTCCAGGTCAGGCAAAATATACTGATCAGACATGTTAGTCAAGGTCAGGCAAAATATACTGATCAGACATGTTAGTCAAGGTTAGGCAAAATATACTGATCAGACATGTTAGTCAAGGTCAGGCAAAATATACTGATCAGACATGTTAGTCAAGGTCAGGCAAAATATACTGGTCAGACATGTTAGTCAAGGTTAGCCAAAATATACTGATCAGACATGTTAGTCAAGGTCAGGCAAAATATACTGATCAGACATGTTAGTCAAGGTCAGGCAAAATATACTGGTCAGACATGTTAGTCAAGGTTAGCCAAAATATACTGATCAGACATGTTAGTCAAGGTTAGCCAAAATATACTGATCAGACATGTTAGTCAGGGTCAGGCAAAATATACTGATCAGACATGTTAGTCAAGGTCATGCAAAATATACTGATCATACATATTAGTCAAGGTCAGGCAAGATATACTGATCAGACATGTTAGTCAGGGTCAGGCAAAATATACTGATCAGACATGTTAGTCAGGGTCAGGCAAAATATACTGATCAGACATGTTAGTCAGGGTCAGGCAAAATATACTGATCAGACATGTTAGTTAAGGTCAGGCAAAATATACTGATCAGACATGTTAGTCAAGGTCATGCAAAATATACTGATCATACATATTAGTCAAGGTCAGGCAAGATATACTGATCAGACATGTTAGTCAGGGTCAGGCAAAATATACTGATCAGACATGTTAGTCAGGGTCAGGCAAAATATACTGATCAGACATGTTAGTCAGGGTCAGGCAAAATATACTGATCAGACATGTTAGTCAGGGTCAGGCAAAACATACTGACCAAGACCATTACTTAGACTTTCTAGTAGCCTTCTTTTGAAACGGGCTATTTTTATGACAGCCTGGGAAACGGGGTGAGTGATCAACGTGATCCCCGTAGTAGTGAGTGACACGCAGATGAAGCCAAGCATAGCACAACCGCCCAGAGGACCCCGGTTCACCTTCATCAGCACGCTCGGTATGTGAGGAAAGCTACTGCAACCCGCCACTTAACGTCCTTTTCATGTTTTACAAAAGAGATAACTAATTATGGGCATTCGAAACCACAACAACCGCCAACCTATTTGGCTGTTATAAGTTTCTTGGCACGTGGACAGTACGGTAAGTTACCATTACTTATAAGTTTCTTGGCACGTGGACAGTACGGTAAGTTACCATTACTTATAAGTTTCTTGGCAAGTGGACAGTACGGTAAGTTACCATTACTTATAAGTTTCTTGGCGCGTGGACAGAACGGTAAGTTACCATTACTTATAAGTTTCTTGGCACGTGGACAGTTCGGTAAGTTACCATTACTTTCTGTACGTGGAGGAGCGGAAAAAAACCCATATCAGCCAAACTGGACACGATCGTGATTCGAACCGGATGCATTGGGATTGTGAAAGGGACGTTTCACTCCTAGGCCACGCAGCCTTCTATGGACCAACAAAGATAAGGAAACAAATACAATGAGACAAGGCCAACAAAAAAAAATGTCAAAGGTCGCCGTTCATTGTAGACGATAATTAATTTTGATAGCGCTATTTTTAGAAAGGATTAACTGCGCTACTTTTTATCCTCACTCTCTCGTATCGAGCCGCCCGACCCCAGTGGCAAGTCCAGGACAAGACGACTATGGGGCGACTACGAGATGCAGGGTACTCCACATCAAGCACCTGTGAAAAATACGGCGGTGTCCGGAGTCGAACCCATACCACCTGATCACGAGTCCGACATCTTAACCACTTTACCACGGAATCCCCGATGAGACAGAATTAAAACAAGATAACGCACTTATCCTCATCTGCAAGTGATGTACTGACTGGAGCAGGCGACCACGGGCTGCAGCAACTATCAAGTTCTATTGTTGAGTTTCTGTCCTGTCTACGATGAAGTCCTTGTTGGTGTAGAAACTAAATGTGTTGAGTTCTTGACACTTGACGATTTATCTCTGGTAGCAGGTTACAGTGGACCTTCAATGATCCAGAACTTGTGCTGTAATGAAGAAGGTTGGCTTAGGCGTAGGAGGATATAGTGCACTGATAGGCTTCTAAGTAGATTCGCAGTGTCCATCCCTAAACTGTTGATTGGATGGTTGACATACATCCTGTTTCCATATTTTATTACCATCGCAAGAGGGTATTGCGACATTATATGACGGTTTTTGTTGGTCTTGATCCTGTTACATGCGCTGTATTTGGATTATAGTAAGGAACACAGCTGGGGAGAGATGCCAGACTCACTCACAAGCTGAGTGATGTCCCTACGACCTCTTGTGGTTATGGAAAAGGCATGACACACAACGTTAAATGTCATCCCCCCACCGCTGCCTTGCGGGATACCTGTTTGCGGGAAAGGCTTCGGGAGTAAACTCTGAGGAAAAATCTACATCCTATGCTATCTCCAGAGGTCTCGATAAATATCATGCTACTGGCCAAAGGTAGCTCAGGACGAGAAAGTGAGGTTGACAAAGGGTGCACTTTCTTCCTCACTTTAATCCAAATCACCGCGCAAGTCACCCATTTCAGCAAGAGAAAAGACTGTCCACACGGCTGGATAAAATGAGTGGTCTTCATCACTTGTGATGGACGATCATCATAGTAAAGAGACAATGCGATGGATATCAACCTCACTCTCCCGCCTCAAGCTACCCTGGACCAGTGGCAAGACGACCAGTCAAGACGACTGGGGGTAACTCAGAATACAGGCACTCTGGTCTTATCTTTCTTGAGACCAGGGGTGGCTTGAAACTTGCAACAATCTCTCGTTGACTTATACTTTCACACTCTCTCATACTTTCACACTCTCTCATACTTTCACACTCTCTCATACTTTCACACTCTCTCATACTTTCACACTCTCTCATACTTTCACACTCTCTCATACTTTCACACTCTCTCATACTTTCACACTCTCTCATACTTTCACACTCTCTCATACTTTCACACTCTCTCATAATTTCACACTCTCTCATACTTTCACACTCTCTCATACTTTCACACTCTCTCATACTTTCACACTCTCTCATACTTTCACACTCTCTCATACTTTCACACTCTCTCATACTTTCACACTCTCTCATACTTTCACACTATCTCATACTTTCACACTATCTCATACTTTCACACTATCTCATACTTTCACACTATCTCATACTTTCACACTCTCTCATACTTTCACACTCTCTCATACTTTCCCACTCTCTCATACTTTCACACTCTCTCATACTTTCACACTCTCTCATACTTTCACACTCTCTCATACTTTCACACTCTCTCATACTTTCACACTCTTTAACTCCCTCTCTTGCTCTCTCCTCCAACTCCTCTCACTCTCAGATTTTTTCTCACAATCTCTTTTCCACTCACTTTCTTTCACGTTCACTCTCCCATACTCTCTACATATTTCTCCCCCAAACTCTATTTCTCTTCCATTCTTTCCAATATCCACATCGTCAGACCCTCACTTTCTCTTCAATCAACATCAAACCTCTAATCTCTCCACAGAAACTATCATCTTGTGTAGCATCTTGTAGAGTTACCGTTCCTCTTCTCCTCCAGCGTCCATTCTCAAAAAGACGTTTGTGACATCGTGTCAAAGCTTACAGCGAGGCTGCGATATCTGCAGCTTTTGGCCAAACACATCAGATTTGAGCACATCATCTTTGGTACCTTGTTTGCCTTCCCTCTTCGATCCCTAATATGTCCTCAGACTGCATGGCTGCAGTCTGTTTCCAGGGCTGACATTTGAAGGCGGAATAAGATCTTGGTAGTTATATGTCAGGGGCCAAGATGCACGACAGCAGTCAGTGACTGATAGCTGACTGCTTACATCAGAGTCAGTGACTGATATCTGACTGCTTACATCAGAGTCAGCGATTCATATATGATTACTTACATCAAAGTCAGCGACTCGTAGCTGACTGCTTACATCAGAGTCAGCGACTCATATATGACTACTTACATCAGAGTCAGCGACTCATAGCTGACTGCTTACATCAGAGTCAGCGACTCATAACTGACTGATTACATCAGGGTCAGCGAACGATAGCTGACCAAGACCCTATCCTGCCTCCACGAGGGTGTCCTGGGAACAGGCTGCGCTAATCATAGTGTTGTCTGGTCATGGGATACGAATCGAAGTGGGAAGGCGTCAAACCTGCTACTATAAAAAGCCAGCTGAAATCGAATGTGTCAGGTCGAAAAGCACAGACATCGCAGCCTAACTGTAATCTAGGACAGAATGTCACAACGTCATGGTCAAGACGAACCGAGAAGAAGTTATGTGTCTCTGTCTCTCTCTTACTCTCTCGACATCTCAGTCTTTATTTCTGTCTACCACTTTCTAGCTCATGTCTCTGTCTCTCTCTTACTCTCTCGACATCTCAGTCTTTATTTCTGTCTACCACTTTCTAGCTCATGTCTCTGTCTCTCTCTTACTCTCTCGACATCTCAGTCTTTATTTCTGTCTACCACTTTCTAGCTCATGTCTCTGTCTCTCTCTTACTCTCTCGACATCTCAGTCTTTATTTCTGTCTACCACTTTCTAGCTCATGTCTCTGTCTCTCTCTTACTCTCTCGACATCTCAGTCTTTATTTCTGTCTACCACTTTCTAGCTCATGTCTCTGTCTCTCTCTAACTCTCTCGACATCTCAGTCTTTATTTCTCTGTACCACTTTCTATCTCATTCAACCTGTCAGCAACTCAACATTACTGTTAAACTATCGCTCTTTCCATCTCCTTCATTTTCTCTCTTACCCACTCTCTCGGCCGCATTCTTTGTCTCCTTCTCCCTCTTTCTATTTCTTTCTTTGTCTTCCTTTCCTCTCCTCTCTCTCCATCTAATTCATTGCCTCCCATTTACTCTCTCTCCACCTCATTCATTGTCTCCATTTACTTCTCTCTCCTTTTCCCTCTTTCCCTCTCCATCTCATTAATTGTCTCCCTTTCCCCTCTCTCTCGTTCGTTGTCTCCCATTCCATCTCATCCATTGTCTTCCTTTCCCCTCTCTCCCCATCTCATCCATTGTCTTCCTTTCCCCTCTCTCCCTATCTCATCCATTGTCTTCCTTTCCCTCTCTCTCCATCTCATCCATTGCTTCCCTTTCATTCTTTCCCCACCTCATTTTCTCTCTTTCCTTTGCTCCCTCTCTTTGCATCTCATTTTTGTCTTCCTCTAACTTTCTCCATTCAAAAAGTAAACTACGAGTGGCTGGCTCATCCCATTTCCTGCTCTATCCCCAGCCTCAGCCAACGACCAACCCCCACTTACAACCATCACTTGAATATCCCATCTTCCCACAAATTCATGCGCGTGACCTTCAACTTACAACACGATGATAGTCTTTCCTATTTGGGATCTATACCACCGTCCACACTTCACACACACAAACACTCGCACACACTCACACACACACACTCACATACACGCACTAACGCACATACACATACCCATGCACACACACACTCACATACACGCACTAACGCACATACCCATACCCATGCACACACACACACTCACATACACGCACTAACGCACATACACATACCCATACCCATGCACACACACACTCACATACACGCACTAACGCACATACACATACCCATACCCAAGCACACACACACACACTCACAGGCCACCACTATTTAACATTCCCAGTTGTTCTACTAGTCCTGTATGTACCACAAACCATCTTCAAGGTACACCCACACACTTGTTCCTTTAAGAAATAAATTTATTTGATAGATTTTCATTTCGTTTGTTTCACTCATGCTATGTCCGCAGGGAAACCATACATGCATAGAAGACCCTATATCTACAAGAGAACCATATATCTACAAGAGAACCATATATCTACAAGAGAACCCTATGTCTACAAGAGAACCATATATCTACAAGAGAACCATATATCTACAAGAGAACCATATATCTACAAGAGAACCATATATCTACAAGAGAACCATATATCTACAAGAGAAACATATATCTACAAGAGAACCATATATCTACAAGAGAACCATATATCTACAAGAGAACCATATATCTACAAGAGAACCATATATCTACAAGAGAACCATATATCTACAAGAGAAACAAAGGTGGATTCTTCTTCCATCTCCTCCTCCTCTTCATTAGCCATCTCCTCCTCCTCCTTCGCCTCGTTCTTCTCCTGCTCCTCCTCCTTATTCGCCATCTCCTCCTCTTCCTCATTCGCCTCCTTCTTCTCCTCCTCTTCCTCATTCACCATCTCCTCCTCTTCCTCATTCGCCTTCTTCTCATCCTCTTCCTCATTCGCCATCTCCTCCTCTTCCTCATTCGTCTCCTTCTTCTCCTCCTCCTCCTCCTCCTCATTCTCCTCCTCATTCGATTTATCATTCGCCTCCTTCTTCTCCTCCTCCTCCTCTTCATTCGCCTTCTCCTCTTCATTCGCCATCTCCTCCTCCTCCTCATCCGCCATCTCCTCCTCCTCATTCGCCTCCTCCTCCTCCTTCTCCTCCTTCTCCTCCTCCTCCTCCTCCTTCTTCTCCTCCTCCTCCTCCTCACGTCCACTTGAATGCCTCTAAACAATGGTCCGTATGTCAACTGTAGCTCCAATGAGCTTGTCTTGGATTGGAACGGGAGACGGCCAAATGTACCTTATCTGTAACTTGTATGTTGGCCATTTCTGCACCAGATATTCAGCAGACACAGTGCCGCAGACATCGTTAAGTGAAGTGAAAATACGTTGCACTATGTCGTTAGGCCTGTGGCCCAGTGCATCCGATTTTAACACGCGTTTCTGCCAGGTTAGCCTTCCTTAGCCCTTGGCTGTCCCCAGTCTGCCTGCAAGGGCCTACTCATCGAACTGTCTGGCTTGGGAGACCCTGCAGATAGCTTTGTTACCGCCGGCATAGCTCTTACGATCAAGAGGCTGATAGATCAGAAATACTCAGCAACTGTTAACAACATGTTTCTAGTCGCCCTACATACCAGTAACAGCCACCTACAGTCTCTATTTAAGCGTGAAACATAGAGTTGTGTCCAGTACATAAATCAGTACATCCAACAATAGTTGGGCATGATCCAACACACTGAACAAAGAACATCCAACAATAGATGGCCATGATCCAACACACTAAACGAAGAACATCCAACAATAGATGGCCATGATCCAACACGCTAAACGAAGAACATCCAACAATAGTTGGGCAGGATCCAACACACTGAACAAAGAACATCCAACAATAGATGGCATGATCCAACACACTAAACGAAGAACATCCAACAATAGTTGGCCATGATACAACATACTAAACGAAGAACATCCAACATTAGATGGCCATGATCCAACACACTAAACGAAGAACATCCAACAATAGTTGGACATGATCCAACACACTGAACGAAGAACACCCAACAATAGATGGCCATGATCCAACACACTAAACGAAGAACATCCAACAATAGATGGACATGATCCAACACACTGAACAAAGAACATCCAACAATAGTTGGCCATGATCCAACACACTGAACGAAGAACATCCAACAATTGATGGCCATGATCCAACACACTGAACGAAGAACATCCAACAATAGATGGCCATGATCCAACACACTGAACAAAGAACATCCAACAATAGTTGACATGATCCAACACACTGAACAAAAAACATCCAACAATAGATGGCCATGATCCAACACACTGAACGAAGAACATACAACAATAGATGGCCATGATTCAACACACTGAACGAAGAACATCCAACAATAGATGGCCATGATACAACACACTGAACGAAGAACATCCAACAATAGATGGCCATGATACAACACACTGAACGAAGAACATCAAACAATAGATGGCCATGATCCAACACACTGAACAAAGAACATCCAACAATAGTTGGCATGATCCAACACACGGAACAAAGAACATCCAACAATAGATGGCCATGATCCAACACACTGAACGAAGAACATCCAACAATAGATGGCCATGATCCAACACACTGAACGAAGAACATCCAACAATAGATGGCATGATCCAACACACTGAACAAAGAACATCCAACAGTAGATGGCCATGATCCAACACACTGAACGAAGAACATCCAACAATAGATGGCATGATCCAACACACTGAACAAAGAACATCCAACAATAGATGGCATGATCCAACACACTGAACAAAGAACATCCAATAATAGATGGCCATGATCCAACACACTGAACAAAGAACATCTAACAGTAGATGGCCATGATCCAACACACTAAACGAAGAACCACAACGACGAAGATAAATATGTAGAACATGTCCTGAGGAATACAAATGGTGTCCATCACTGGGACGTCATCTATGTCAGCAACCAGTCGCCGATCCACAAACGTTTAGTGAAGAGGTATACAGAAGAAAGATTGTCATCTCTGTCAGGCGGACCATACTCCAATACATGAATACTGGTAGTTACAACATGAAATCATTTAGATTGAATTCCACCATCTGTCATTTGTGACCAATCTACTCACTTGCCCTAGCATAATACAGGGGTTAGAGACAAGCTCTAGAAACAATACTAAATACAAAATACAAGAATAAAAGAAAGCTCTAGAAACAATATGCCATATATGATACAGGAATAAAAGAAAGCTCTAGAAACAATTTCCCATATATGATACAGGAATAAAAGAAAGCTCTAGAAACAATTTCCCATATATGATACAGGAATAAAAGAAAGCTCTAGAAACAATTTCCCATTTATGATACAGGAATAAAAGAAAGCTCTAGAAACAATTTCCCATATATGATACAGGAATAAAAGAAAGCTCTAGAAACAATTTCCCATTTATGATACAGGAATAAAAGAAAGCTCTAGAAACAATTTCCCATATATGATACAGGAATAAAAGAGGCACAACTGTTTTTCTAAGGATTGGAATCAACAGATCCACTGAAGCGTTGACTTTCTTCCATCCATACCACGATGTTAAACTGTCCAGTACCGTTTCTGTGGGCCGTCCTCCCGACAGCAGTACTAGTTCGGAACCTCCTGTTTCTGCCAGCACTTTGCGGGCACCCTGAGCATATGAAAACGGCAAGTGACTTGTTCGTCCTGTAATTGGGTCATGACATACTTTCAGGGGCGGATCTACAAAGTCAGGGCCGCATTGTAAAAACAGTAGGGCAACCTACAAAGAATGAGCCATTCAAGAGCAAACGTGGAAAATTGTGTAAAACCATTGATGTCCTGCGTGTAGAGTGACTGGCCGAACAATTTGAATGTCAGTCTTCAGACCACGAGGATTTGTGTACAAAACCTGAATAAGGCATACGTTGGCTTTTTAATCGGAGGTGAAATATGAACCTAGCATGTGCATTGCGTGTCAACAACAGAGGCACGCAGCCTTTATTCCTCAGCCCGATAAATCATCCAAAGCCATGTCAAGAAATGTCTCAATTACAGCAGTTGTTTTTAAAGAATGTTTTTTTTGTCGCTCTCTCTCTCTCTCTCTCTCTCTCTCTCTCTATCTCTCTCTTTTCTCTCTTGCAGTCTCTATTTTTCAATGTCTTCTCTCTTATGCTTTTTGTTTCTCTCTCTTTCTCTATATTTCTCGCTCACTTTCTTTTATCTCTTTTTCTTTTGCTCTCTATGTTTCTCACTCTTTCTTTCTTTTCTCTGTTTTCGTCTTTATCTCTCACTTTTTCCTCTCTTTTTTTCCTCAGACCCTCTATCCATCTCTCTATTTATCACTTTCTCTCTCTGATCCTCTCCTCCCCCCTTTCCGCCCCCTCTCTCTTTTATTTCTCACTATTTTTCTTCCTCATCTTCCTCTTTTTCTTTCTCTTCCCCTCTATTCTTATTTCGTTATCTCTCATCCTTTCTCTCTTTCTCTCTCTTCCACTCCTCTCCCCCTTTCTCTCTCTCCTCACTCTCTCTCCTCTCCCATTTCTCTCTCTACTCACTCTCTCTCCTCTCTCACTCTCTCTCCTCTCTCCCCATATCTCTCTCTCTCTATGTTGTTGTTGATCAATTAGATCTGCTGAGCTGTTTTCTCTTCCTCAGCCTATGCCAAATGGAAGAATGCAGGTGTTTTGTAGAGTGGAGCTTTGCCACGTGTTAGTGGTTGTTCAGGCGAGGGCAATAGTTGTCTCTTTCTGAGCCTGGACAAGCATGCAGTCACATGTTACAATGTCCCTCATGGATGAGTTAGTTGTAGCAGCTAGGATCGTGTGCGATGTGTCTAATTTGTGTATGTGTATGGTAGATACGATATGTTCTGTCCTAAGTTGAAGATTATTATATATTCCCTACATTGCAGTTTGTCATAATTCCCCTCACCCCCCCCCCCCCCAAAAAAAAATTACTCTGGGTTCACACCTTACCTATTTGACTGTAACGGGACATTCCATTTCGGGTTAAAGGGAGAGCAGGTCGATGTAATTTTATTTGAAATAAATAAGTAAATACTTAGATAAAGATAGAAGTGTTGCGACAAATCTTTAGGGTTAGGGTTGTTCTTGTTTCGAATGCTCAAAATGACTGGGTTTACGCTTATGTGCGCCCTGAAAATAACGTTGCAGTAGCTTTTCTCACATCCCGAACGTGCTGCTGAAGGTAGACCGGAG